>JAGFZM010000697.1:603017-636689 GCA_017657215.1 Limnothrissa miodon
AGACAGGCACACACACACATACACAATTTTTATTGCATTCTTTATAAATCAATTTACAGCATTCCATTAGTCTTCCCTGATTTATTCTAACGTGGCATATTAAAGCATTGTGAGATGGTACGGTTCCAAATTCACAGCCCTATCTGGTGCCTAATCCTACTGGATTTCAGCTGCATGCCGACAAATAGCGCAACTCGAGTCTGTTGGAATGTCTGCTGTGCTGTTGCAGTAGTGTTGTCCAAGTGGGTAAAACAGCTGTTGTGAGGCTGGGAGGGAAGTTTAGCCTGGAGAGCATGAAGCCTTCATCGGCATTGCCTAATGCTTAATTACCACCACACCCACACACACACCTTACACACACCTTATCTTTAACCTAGGTCATCACTGGGAAGAAATAAAGTAATCCCTTCTGAATTCCACTGTTAGTGCTGGAACTTGCAATAAATCAGATAAAACTAATTAAAACAAATTAGCTTGATTTAGCATTTTTATTCAGTAATTTCCTTGCAAACACAAACTAATTAAACTGAAAAACATGTGGACAAGCCTCTCGTGTTTTCAGATTTAGTTTTGGTCCGTCTAGCTGGTATTTCAGTGGCTGGCAGTGAGTGTTGAGTTGAGTTTTTTGTCAGTGCTTTTAAACAACACTGCTCTATTGCTCATGCTAAAACATGACTCAACATGATATGAAACAGGGAGCGAACTACAGGAGGGTGCCAGTGTCTCGCCTGACAACGATGTCTTTGTCCACCTGGCGAGGACCTACTCCTATAGCCACACGCAGATGCACCGCGGCAACACCTGCTCCGACAGCACCTTCCCACATGGCATCACCAATGGCTACCAGTGGTACGCACTGCCAGGTGGGTGAGAGCTACTGTAAAACCAGCACATATTTCAATCTTCAGCTCAACCTGTGTATAGCTGCTGTACTGCTACTGCTACTGTATATGAATGTGTGTTAATGCTTAGTGTGCACACTAGGCGCCATGGACAGCATGGTGCTTGAGTATCAAAAATGAATACACATTCAATGCAGTAATATGGCCACAACACAAACTGATTATCTAAAGAGATCGTCATAACAGGACCAGTGGGATATAAGTTTGTTTACCCTTGTGTTTTTGCCCAGGTGGGATGCAGGACTATAACTATGTGTGGCAGCAGTGCCTGGAGATCACGTTAGAGCTGTCTTGTTGCAAGTTTCCACCCGAGCGAGACCTTCAAGGCTACTGGGAGGCCAACCGGCCCGCGCTGTTGGCCTACATACAGCAGGTGCACCTGGGTAAGCCCCACAGTCACACATAGCCCGTCCCCTAGCAGAGCCGATGCACATCAGGTCCCTTACATCTGTGTGTATTGCATGCTTTTAAATCACCAGGAGATAAACAGAAAGCTTTCCAGTAAGGTAAACATGTATTGAATAAAAGAGCAAAATGCCCTTTAAGGATACAAACGGTATGTAAATAATAAATACCAATTAAAAATAAAAAAATACAACTACAAGTTTTTAGGTCTTTTAACTTCATTACATTTTATTAAAAAAAAAACCCTCAAATGGACTACCCTCCAAGACAAGGCCAAGACAAATTCAATTCAAAAGGTTCCCCAAGCCCAACAAATGTAACACTTTCTGCACAGAGATGAAAAATAAAAATACGTGATGATTACATCATGACAGAACTTTCTCACTGTAGCTGAGAACAAAGACTGGATCTGAAAAAACGAATGGAGTATCCTAGTGAGCAGACGTCCTAGTGAGCCGTCCTAGACAGGCCACACCCTGCGTTGGTACCACAACTCCACATTACTATTTAACATCAAAACAGCAGACACAGAAGAGACTCCGGTTATTAAGAAACATGACGATGCATGAGACAGCATGCAGTACTGCATGTGTAAGTGCTGCAATAGACTAGCAACGGATTGGTTTTCCGCTTTTACAGTAACTCTGGAATAGTTTAGTTTTGTGGGGTGACATGGAGTGGAAGAGTCTCACCACTTAAAAAAACAGCCTTCTGTTTCTGTGTCAGTTGGGAGTCTAGCAAATCATTACAAGGATTATGTTGTTTGTCAGTTAAGTATACAGTGGCTTTATGGCACCATCTAACTCTCTCTCTCAACACACTCACTTGCTCTCTTACACATGTGCACACACATACACACACAACTTAAAGAAAGTTGCAACCGTTTTGAACTCATCCATCTTCTCCCAATGAGGTTTTACTTCACAAGTGAGACAGTGGGTGCTTTTCCCATCCAAGCCAGGACACCCAAGCCTGTCTACCCGACAGACAGCAGACGATTATGTGTCATTTGTTGCTTAGCACATGAGTCTTGGTCAGGCGTCTCAGGCAGACACTCCAGATGACCAGTCTGTCTAGTCTTTAATGAAGGGTGAGTGACTAGCTAGAGCTCAGACTCAGGGTAACAAATATCCATCAATAAAAAGAGTGAGCTTGTGTTGCAGGAATGGATGGTCAACATGTAGCCTATTTTGTCAGAGAAATGTGAGGGCACTGAAAGGTAAAACAACCAACAAAAAAAACAACACATTTAATTGATTAATAGATTTATAAATAGATGAATTCATAAATATCTACTTAATCGACTTTTCACCCAGTGCCTCCCCAAATAAGCTTACACTTTACATCTACAGCATTATGGATCTCCAGGGATCTCTCTCTCACACACACACCGGCTTACACAATGTAACAGTCTGGGTCATTGACACAGCAGGTCCACGCCCAGGGCCACAACAATCCCGACATGATCCCTGGACTATCTCCAAGCCAAGCTGACTCCAGGCCAGCTAGGAGCCGGTCAACAACAGTTTTAGTCCCACACCATGGCCTCTGACCATGAAAGACTTGTGTGCAATCGCTTCACACATGGTCTCTTCTGAGATTATAATTTAGGTGGACATTAATCAAAATGAAATGGAAAAGAAATATTCAAGCCTGCAATTCCTGATGAAAGAAATGCTTATTCAATTCAATTCAATTCAATTTAATTTATATAGCGCATTTTTACAAAAGGCATGTCACAAAGCGCTTAACACAAGAGGCCCAATGAGCAACAGGGGCAAGGAAAAACTCCCTAGCAGCGTTTTTTGTTTTTACTTGTTATGGTAAAGGAAGAAACTTTGGGCAGTTCCGACGGCTCAAGGGGCTAACCCAACTGCCTAGGGCAGGTTTTCAGTCTCTCAGATGGTGAGTAGTCCACTATTATTCCATTAGATACACATTACAAGAAAATTTTGGTAAATAAAGTAATATAGGAGTCCCATTAGAATCCCAGGATATAGTCCCATGTCATTAGGCGCAGTCAAGCCAGGGGCCAGTTGGAGGCTGTATCAATCATGTCAGGGTCATCTGTGAAGCTGAAGGCAGACCGCCCAGGAAGCCAGAGATGCAGGATCAAGCAGTGGAAGGCAGGGGTGACCCTCAGCAGGGAGGCAGTGGCATGGACAGTGGAGTGGGTTGAGGACCATTCAGGAGTGCCGCCGGATCATGTTGGAAGAAGGTCCCAGGAGAACCCAGGAGGTGCAGGCGCAGGCATTAGAAGGCAGTGATGACTCACGGCAGGGTGGTAATGGCATGGAAAATCAGATGAGTTAGAACAGTCTCCATCAGATTTCAGAGAATGTGAGTTATATTGCATGTACAACCATGTACAGATGTTATCAGTACAAGTGGAACAGGATCCACCAGAGCTGAAATATCGTAATTAATCCTTCTGTTGAAGGGTTAGGTAATATGAATAATGTTTTAATCAACTGTTTTATGTTTGATTGTATCATCTGGCGCAAGTTTCTGGACTTCAGATGCGTAGCAAGACAAGGTGTGGAATTTGTAATCTTAACCAAGAAATGAAACCTAAGAAGAACTCTACTCATTAATTACTTACAATGTTACGCCCTTGTAGTGCAAACCCTGTGTGTGTGTGTGTGTGTGTGTGTGTGTGTGTATCACACCTTGACCAAGTCCCATGTGTCCGGTGTCCCAGGTGTTAAAGGGCAGGTTTTTGATGGTGACGGGAACGCCGTGCGGGATGCAGTGGTGGAGGTGCAGGGCCGGCCGAACCTGTCTTCATTCCGTAGCGGTGCTGAAGGGGAGTACTACCGCTTGCTTCTCCCAGGCAACTACACCTTCAAGGTATGAGAGCGCCCCCATGTGTCCATGTGTCCATAGAACTGATAGGTAAGACATAGAGAGCAGAGATAGGGATTTTAGAGGAAATGTGTTTAGTCAAAGCTGATTTAAGAGGAAATGTGCACTAGACCAGCAGGCAACATCAAAAATACTTCTAAAGCCTACTTTTAATAATGGAAAAGAGAGAAACTCAAATTCTGGCCAGCTGGACATTCACTGCAATTTGCTTTGACAGAGAAAACACTTAAAGGTCAATTCACCCCACTGTACACTGTCCCAACGTAATGCCCCAGAAATTCATTAAGGAAGTAAGAATACACTCAGAGCCTCTAATGGATCATAGCAAACATAAGCAAACTTAAGAAACCACTCTCTCCCTTTGAAGATTAAAAGTCCCATGTAGTAAATATTTACATAATAAAGGCAATGCTTCATCTCTATGTGGACAGGAGAAGTAGAGAGAGAGTGAGAGAGAGAGAGAGAGAGAGAGAGAGAGAGAGAGAGAGATCTGTGAGTGAACGCTTGGGTCCACTGGGTCTGTGAAGTCTGGCTGTGCCACTGTCTCTTGTTGGCTGTGTGTGTTGCTGGTCTGTGGGGAAGTCACGCCGTGGGATTTCGCATTGGCCCAGGGATTTGGCAAACAAACGGGGGAGGAATGTGTACGGCACCGTGAAAAATCAACTCATTTTCTCCCACTTTAGCTCAGGAAATGGAGCTCGCCGAGGAGTAATGAAATGTGTGTTGCCGTGTGCAATTGCTCGCAGACTCAAAGCTCTTGCACATGCGCGTACACACAGACTAAATAAACGCTCCCCAAATTGGCCCTGATCTGTTGTTATTTAGCAGTTAAAATAAACCGGCCCATTGGGCAGGAATCTTTCCCAATGTGTGAACGAAAACACAGGGCCAGCAACAGGAACTGAAAATGCAGATTAACACAGACCGGGGTCATGGCCTGTCTAAGGCAGGCCTGAGGGGAGATTACAGCCATATGGGTACATTTGCTTCAGTCCCACCTCACTCCCTTTGGGTCAGTGAGTCGATTTTTAAATAATTCATGGTACTGCTAATGTGGGTACTCGGTCTCCAGAGCTTAAGATTTGACCTCAGGGCTGAGGTACAGACTACAGACACACAAATGCTACAGTAAGCATATTAAACACAGGTCCTTGTCTAAAGCTGCCTAGACTTTCTGTTTAGGTCTAATGCATGCTGTTAGGGTGGCCTTGCTAGTGGGCTGCTATGTCGTGACACATATCTTGTGTGATCTGTAGCTGTTCAGAAGTAAATAGCAAAGCTCAGTAAGATACAAACTGGGTGAAGAAACATTTTGCTGTTGAGTGATTATGCAAACACCCTGCCCATAAATGATCCACACAATCTAGATAGACGTTAGCCAATAGTTTTGTTCATTTTAACCCAATCTAGGTATGTACCATAGGGTCTTTGTAGGTCTTCTACCAAACCTTGGTTGGACCAATCCCAATGCTCTATTTTGGTGGAGTCGTTGGCTTAGCACAATGATGACAACTGTTAACAGGCTGTGGCAAAGGTACAGCCCCCGTTTGAGTCAGCTTTGTCATTGACTTTGGAAGAATTAGACTTTAGCTTTTCTTTAAAAGTTGACCAGATTAAGGCACTTAATTCAATCATTTCAAAGAAAGACACGTTTGCCGCTTTTCCTATATTGTGCTGTAAGACAGAGCAATGTCACACCTCTGTTCATTGTGCTCCACTGAAAATTTGAAGCTGCTTGCATTAAGATTTTTTTAATACCCTTGATTTTGGCCTACAGGGTAATTGTTGGATCTGCTCATATCTACCTCCATACCCTGTTAAATACCCCCCATTGAATTATAGACAAGTATATCTATGTATCCCAACCCCCTTAGACTTTCCATCATCCACAATGCCGACCCCCTCTCATTGGTCAATCAAGGCTGTTCTCTTCTGTTGTTTCATGCTGGTTTCCATAAACATAAGCATTGATTGTAATTATTTATGTATGTCTGCAGGACCCAGGGTTTGTACAATGAGATGATGGATGTTACACTGGCTTTGCATATGTGTGTCTTTGTGTGACTGTGTGTACGGTTTGCTGTATATGATGGATGAACCAGTATGCCCATATGGATTGTTCTACAGTCTTAAACTGCCTGTTTCTATTTATTGTCTTCTTTCCATTCCACCCTCTGTCAGCAACTATAGCACAAGAATTTTGCTATATTGCAAAGTATACGCAACAATAAAGCTTAACTGAACCGAACTAGTGAAATGAACTCCTAAGTACGGGCAAAACAATAGATGCCCATTTCACCTGTAAAACAATGTTTGAGGACTCTTAGCCTATCCAGGAGTACATCTTGTCCTACAATGTCTAACTACCAGGAAAGCACTTATAATGCACTCTCCTCACACACATTCTCTTTTTACATTTTTTTTTCACACACCATCATCTTCTGTTTTAATATTTTTCAAAATCGCCTTAGATCTGCTGAATCATCTTCTGAGTGATTAAATGTAAATGTGAACTCCACCCTAAGGATTAAGCATGGTTGTGGCCATTTTGATGTTATAGACCAGGCATGGGCAAACTAAGGCCCGGGGGCCATATACGGCCCGTTTGGCTTTTTAATCCGGCCCGCCAAACCTTTTGAAATTATATTCAATAACATTATCAAACCTTTACTTAGTATTTTCCCTGTAATTTCTGCAAACTGTTGTTAAATGCATTTAAAAAAGCCTTGCATACCCATGCTTTACCACCTATTAAAGGCCAAAACTGTGAAATATTACATGCCTTTACATGTCATACACTACATCTATCTGCTCCTGGCACGGCCCCTTTATTAAATTTTATAACCCACTGTGGCCCATGAGTCAAAATGTTTGCCCACTCCTGTTATAGACAGACTTGCCAAGCTAAACTGACCTAGTCTGTGACAACCAACTGAAAACTGTGATGAGGCAATATCAGGCTGGTCTGAGCCTAACTCCTTCGGAGAGTTTGCACATACATTATACATAATTCATATGAGGTGTTGCCTGCAGTGGCATATCTGCATATCATTCAGCTCTAGCACATCATTCATTTAACAGGAAACTGTTACACCTCATGTATAATGTATACAGAGACCATACTGAGTACTGGCCCCCTGCAGAGTGTAGAGGTATTTTGAAAACTATCGGTCACAGTGGTGATGGGATACCAATATGTACTCATAAACTTTTACACACCACAGCAACAGCATCAGTGACAACTAACAAAGCAAAGCAGGATGTGTACACTTCAAAAACATAAGTGGGTGATCTCTACAGAACCACCAGAGATGCCTCAGGGATTTTAGAAGACAGCCTTGTCAAAGGAAAAGATTATTGGCAAAACCAGCTTCTGTGTCCTCAGAATATCTACACTGAAAATGGAAAGAAAAAATGGCATTTGCAGCTTGTATCTGATTTGGCAATATGTGTTTGTAGTTATACTGTGTATAGAATCCTACTGAGCACACAGCTTTAGACTCTCTGGGCTGCACAAGTTAAAGGCATCTGTTGTACTTTTACAAGTTGATGGTTAACCTACAAATAATAATGAGATTTGAGCCATCACTTGCCCCTAGAGCCATGTGTGAAATCATACCTATTACTTTGTAAACATGACTTTTCTAATACACAAATAAAGAATGCAGCATCTCTCTCTCTCTCTCTCTCTCTCTCTCTCTCTGTGTACATACACAGCAGGGCGCACTCACAAACTCAGACTCAGTGGACCACTCACTGATCGCTCTCTCCCTCTTCTTCCGCATCTGTCAAATTGAGTGTGCAACGATGCCTATAGTAGTGCACTACTCTGACAAGTCTAGCTTTGCAGTTGTTAAAAAAAAAAAAAAGGAGCCTAAACATTCCGTTTTTTTCATACAGGTGACCTTCCCTGGACACGAGACACTGATTGAGACCCTGTCGGTCCCCTACGGCCCGGAAAACTTCTCAGCCATGACGCACGACTTCCGGCTTGAGCACAGCATCAATGCAAGCACCCCCACCCAAGGAGTGCTGCTACAGGGAAACAGCAGCGCCACCTTGCTGGCCAAAGTCACTATTACACTCCTCCTGCCCCTTGTTTTTTTGTTCATGTGAGATCACAGGAGTCAAGATTTTTTTTTTTTCTTTTGTTTTTATAGTAACTCACCATTTGCCCTTGCAAATCCACGTGCCCCATTTTATGATGACATTTGCTTTGTTTATTGAGTAGATTACATTGGACGTACATGACTAAGCTGGTTGGAGCCCAGGACAGAGGGCTAATAGGATTTCTAAGTGCCTCAAAGGAAGCAGAAAAAAAGAGAAGAAAACCGTTCTAGTTGAGATAAAACTTTCATCTGCAAATGTGAGGACAAACTGTGTTTTATCAGATTTATGGTAGATATGAACACATAAACAGACGTAGACTCTCTGTGCTGTGAAGAATTCTGAAGCTTTTCTTATCATGTGCAATGAGATAAGAAGCTGTCGCCTAAACATAAACGCGACACTTGACTCTGGGATACGCATCAGTGTTAAGCCAGCGAGACGACAAAAACCCAAACAAGAATGGAAACTCAGGAGGGAGAGAGCAGACTTTACTCTCGCCTATCAGCTTGATTCCAAAGCTGCACCAGTTTTTTTTTTTTTTTTAATCACAGAGCCACATTTATTTGAAAGGAATGTGCTCAGATTCCTAACCATGAGGTTGATAAAACATTCCATTCTTTACAAATATGAGCTAAGAACGTGTTAGGTAAATGTGTAATGTCACAAAACTCTCGCTCACGTATACTCAAACACAACACCAAAACACACAGACAAGGATCACAGCACACATAAAAAATGGATGTCTCACTGATGCAGTATCTGAATTGATCCACTAGTGGGAGCTCTTGAAGCATTAATGTAGGCCACTAAAAGTGTGGTGTCTTGCATTACAACACGAAAGGAAGTCCGTTTGGGGGGAAAGAAAAGACATAAACAGGAAAATTTTTCCAACCCTGAGACATATAGGGCCGATATACATATATTAACCTGAATCTTGTTTTTGGCCTCAAGCCCACTGCTTAAGTAAGGACTGATATAGTATTGATGGACGGATGAAGTGCTGGTGAAAACAACTCCACATGGGAATGCCAATGGGGCAAAAGCTAACATTTGAAGTTCCACTCCAAAAGAACAACCCAATATCAAAAGGCTTCTCTTTTTGTACTGTGTATCAGAACACCTGTTTTTAAAGAGGCACTCAGTAAGTTTATGCGACCATTTTTGTGGTCATAAAATCACTTATCGTTTTTTCCTGTTAGACTGGTCTGTTGTGTAGCAAACGGCGTTTGAGCGCACCGCTGTACAGCCCTGTATAGTGAATACGGAACTTGCAACTTCTGAGGGAGTGTACACTACAGCGGTACAGCTAACTGTACAGAGCTCCCCCTACAGGTTTGTGGCGTTTAATGCAGGGTTAAAAAACAGACTTACTGAGTGCCTCTTTAATCATGGCAGTATGTTATTTGCAAGCTTTGAATGTTTCAGATTGATAAACAGTAGGGTTGTGCTACTCAGCCGCTCAACTGATAACAACTTGTTTCCACATGGTCAGATCAAACCAACTGATGCCAACTATGTGTGTGCTACACGTGTAGGCTTATGTGTAAAACTCAAGGTATGTTTGCGTTCAGCCTCCAATACATGCCAGAAGACCTTAACAGATGGGTGAAACCAGACAACACACTACAGTTGTGCACACCTTTGTCTGAGTGGGAATCTGTAGGTGTACAGAACCTGTGTTGTCTAGTTTAAGAGCATCCCACAGATGATATGATGTGACAGAAATCTTGCTGAGGACAATCCTGGGAGCATGCTTGTGTTGCCAAAAACAGGTGCGGGCTATCAAACACTTCACCCACTCTTCTACCTCATCCCATAGCTTGTTGAATTACAGCTATGTTGCAGTTGTGCCTGTCAATAAAATCTGACACAAAACATGTTTGTGTGTGTTGTACTCTAATCTATTCTCACTACTGTGCAGCATTTGGCTCATCAAATAGGAAACCACGTTTCATAAAACATCAGTGTTTGCCTCCATGTCAAAGACAATAACAGCATGCAATTCCATGAGATGTGACACTATGAGAAGCAGATGGAGCGCTAAGACCATAGGCGCCTGTCAGAGTGAGGCCCTCAGTCCTCCTACCCCCTCCCCTGACCCCACAGCATGTCTGGGTGATATTGAAGTGTGTGTGTCTTACCACAAAACGGCTACCTGTTGAAGGAGCGAGGAGAATGAAGCACCCCACCATGTGGATGGCCTTGTTGAATGAGAAGCTCCTCTTCCCTAACTGCCAGGCCTCGGCATTATCAGAACCCACTGTAATCCACTCATGGTGCAGACGGGTGCAGTGTGTCCGAATCTCTCATGCTTCTAAAAGTAATTCAAGAGCTAGATTAGGTTAGTTTGTGTGTGGTACAAGTTTGTATACGTTGTGATACTAAGGTGCGACCTTGCCTTCAGAGATCTTACAGGTTTTGATATAGACCAGGGGTGGGCAAACTTTTTGAGTTGTGGGCCACAATGGGTTCTAACATTTGATTAAGGGCCTGTGTCAGGAGCAGACAGATATAGTGTTTGTGTGAAGTAATATAAATGACATGTAAAGTCCATTATATTTCACAGTTTTGGCCTTAAATAGGTAGTAAAGCATGGATATGCAGGGCTTTAAAAAAATGCATTTATTAACAGCAGTTTGCAGACATTGCTGGAAAAATACTAAATAAAGGTTTAATAATATTATTTTATATAATTTTGAAACATTTGGCGGGCCACATTAAAAAGCCAAACATAACATATGGCCCCCCGGCCTTAGTTTGCCCATGCCTGGTATAGACTGAGGTAGGTGTAAATAAATCTCCCACTGTAGACCCACACATATAACAGGCCTCTAAAAAGTTGAAGTTTGACAAACTCGTTAGATTTTTCCTTTTTTTTTTTTTTTGGCAAAGCCTAATTTTGAAATATGTGTCTGAATAAAAAATTGCAGGTCATGTTAGTCTAGTAAAATACTCTGAGCTATTCAAAACCATGATGTAAACACCCCTGACATACTAGTGTTTCCAAAAAACAAACAATTAATTGACAATTAACACCCTTGTGATCTACAAAATTTTCAAACGTCAACAACTGCGAAAGTACTACATCTAACACGTACTGAGACAATTCTTTCACTCTTCAAAGTAAAATGGATCACTATTTAAATTGTCATGACTGAACTTTTTAACTATTTTTCTTTGAGCAGTAGAGGCTGTCAGAACGTATTTTTCAGTTTCTGAGGATTTCGGAAACGCTTTTAATGAAATTAACCACTTAACATTCTCAAAGCTCTATAACCATTTAACACAGAGACATTAATGGATATCAGATTCAATGTCACAAACAGGAATGGTTTCCATGCCTGGGACTGTACAGGACATAGCAGTGCAAGGCATACTAAACATACCAATTTCTTTAGAAATAGGCTTAAAGGCAATCCACGACCCCTGTGATATTAAATAATTTCTTCAAACTCCCAGCCCCATTTTGTGTTATCACCCATCAGCAAACTAATTAAAAAAAAAACAAAAAAAAAAAACTACTAATCAACAAAAGCTACAAGTCAATTTTTGTTTGATAAAATAAGGTTTGTGCTCTTTTACAATGTTACTGGCATCTGTCTTCCATCAAAATCACCACTGTTCCGCAACCACATGAACGAGAGAGAGAGAGAAAAAAAAGTGGCATTCTGCTACATTTGCCTGGTCTTTGAACTCCTCAGCTAAAGTGCTCAGATTTTTCCCGAAGCATTTTGATTAGTAGCAATAAAGTTCTGCAGGGGGGATCCTGGTACAACAGGCCTAGGCATGTACCCAGAGACTTAATGAAAAAACAGTCTACTTTGTAACCAGAGTACTGTCTAGGTGACGAGCACAGAAAAAAAAAAAAAACACCAAACACACCGCAAGTCAATAATCAAGTGCTCCTCAGCAAAGCCGTCAGAGCCACATGGCTCTTCTGTTATGCTTTGGTAACCAATCATCCATTTTTAAAGAACTTTTTTTTTTTGTAAATCCAGACAAACATTTAAGATAAAATGTATGGTCTGAAGGTTTGCCCATATTTGATAATTTCCAACGAGGCACTTCATGGAATCTGAACATAGACAGTAGGCGTATTATTTTTGTTCTTGCATTCATTTGAAAATCACTTTAGAGTCTCTGTACAATTTGAAATATATAGTAAATACCATTTACATCCTTTACCATCACACTTTTAACACATTTTATCCCACACAGCCCATCCCTTACAAAGAAAAAAAAAACTTTGTTACACATTGTGAGAACATACATCATAACTGGTGAATGTGTTATGCAGATCATAAATAAAATTTAGTTAGGTTTAACTACGATGAAAATGGCAAATGTCACGTCACGTCACACTACGGCTCAGCTGACGTAGGTGAGCACTACGGATTGGATGGGCTCACGGCACACAGGGCACAGCTTGTTGCGGTTCTTTAGTTTCTTGGCGCAGGTGTAGCAGGCCATGAGGTGACCGGTGCGGCCGTGCACGATGCAGCCATTCTTGGGCCGGCTCTGGCAGATCACACACGGCTCCAGGCAGCTGGCGGGCAGACAGGCCTCGAGACTGTTGAAGCGCTCCAACTCTGGCGCCTCCTCCTGGCTGGATGGCACACTGCCGCCTGATGCTGAGGAGGTTGATGGTTGTGAGCAGGCTGAAGTCTGGGAGTCGGGAAGGGACGACGCTGATGATGATACTACTGCGGGGTCCTCTTTGGTGGGGGGTGAACGAGGTGGGACACGCCTGCCGTCGGGTACATCCAAGCCCTCCTCAGAGTCTGTCGGGCTGGGTTTTGGAGGAAGGGGCTTGGCATCACAGGCAGAGTTGGTGGCTGCTGTTTCAGTAGGCCTGGTAGCTGTTGCATTTTCTGATTCAGGGAGCCAATCAGAACGTAGTGTCCAGCAACGGTTGCAGTTGCGTGGAAGGGGTGGGTTCAGCTCTTCGCATTTTGGACACTTCCAGTAATCCTGATTGAAAACATAATCAGACAATTGTAAGCATTTAAAATTCAAAAACATCAATTTGAAAATATTTGTATAAAGTCAAAAACTTTAACCATGGACATATCAGGACTGGCATACTGCAGTTCTGCTTGGAGGCATGGAGGTGTCAAAGCAGTACCCATTTCAGTTATTTCATAATTTGAGCAAGGTGGGCAATCCTAAATTGCTCTAAAGAAAGTTAGCCCTGAAAGAATTGATGGCTGACAAAATGCAAGTGCAAGATGCAACGTCCAAATGCATGACCCTTGTACCATCTTGTAAAGTGAACATTGCAAAATGAGCGTTTTTTTTATTTAGACAATAATAAAAAAAAAAAAACAAAGCCCCAGGATCGTATGCAGCAAGTCATTCAGCAGTAAGCCATTTTTGAAACCCATATCTTAGAAGTACATACAGCCTCAGTGATCTCTGTGTCCTCATCAAAAGAGTCATCTTCCTCAGCCCCAAAGATGGTAACTTCATAGACCTGCACAGGGAGAGACAGGGAAACAGAGTTGGGGAAAGTGAGACCAGGCGTCTGGGGCAAGCAGGAGCTGGAAAGGGTTATCATCTGTGGGGTGGGAGCACTCTTTGAGACCTCGTCCTCGCCCGAAACAGAAGCCTCGTCATTCTCGCTGTATGCATCCGAGTTGATGGACTCCACCTCAAACTCCACACTGAAGTTATCAGAGTCAGAGTCATCGCTGAGGCTCTCGTCTGAATCGTTGATTACAGAGATACCTACTTCCTGTTGGGGGAGAAAGGAAAGCTGGGTCAGTGAAAAGTTCCATCTGAGCGCAAGCCTTTGCACACACCAATATTCAGCACAGAAGACAGCACTACTGTGCCTGCGCTGCTACTTACAGTGTTACTGTGGGAGTCCGAAGACTCGCTGCTCCTCCGGAGACCTCCAATCACACACCAGGACAGGCTGTCGTCAAACGTCAGAGAGAGGCTGTCTGACTTGTGCCGCTTTCTTCGCTCCCGTGGTTCTTCTTCTGTAGAGGACCCTGCTGCAGAGAGGACAAAAAAAAATGGATGTTCAATATTAGGGTTGGGTATCGAGAACCGGTTCCATCTTGGAACCGGTTTTAACTTATCGATTCCATCGACATCGTACGTCATTTTTCTTATCGATTCTCTTAACGATTCCCTCAGCTTGTCCTGCATGACGGACATTTTCCGGTTTTCCTGAAATTTTGTGTCGCAGTACATTTACGTCACGCCCTCTGCGACGACTCATACTACAAGTCAACCAAGAGGCAGCCACCATCATGGAGAGGAGGAAGCGATCCAAAGCCTGGCTCCATTTCACGAAACGTGATGAAAATTCTGCCGTCTGCAACCACTGTAATATTGTTATATCGTGTAAGGGTAGTAATACGAGCAATATGTTAGGACATTTGTCCTTGAAGCATGGGATTAAGGTCCAGGATTGTCATGTGTTCGACAGCCTACGGAGGGGTGCTACTGCTAACTTTGCCGGTCAAACAAGCTCCATTGAGACCTCCGTTGACAATGGTAATGTTCAAATTAAATGTTCTGCATTCAACTAGTACATTATCGCTTTGCAACTGCGAGCAGCATACATATTCTTTATTATTAAAGCGGACTGGAGTACAAATATATTTCGGTTTCATGATGAATTTTAGATGACAACGATGACGGGCACATACAGGCTGCTTCTACAACAGGTAGCTCGCAGGCAGCTATTTGTTTGCTGAGTATCAATTTAGAGGCATGTCTTGCACTACCTCTCGTCAAGTACAGTATTTTTTTTGTAAAAAAGGACTTGTATGGCTTGTCCAGTTGTTATATTATGTTAAAGAAAAGGAGTGTTGATCTGTTTTTATGTCTTGTTGTTTACAAATTTGGAAGAATGTCTCACAGTGTTTTTGGCAAAGAGGACTTATGGCTTGTCCATTTGATATGTTATGGTAAAGGAAAGTGTAGTGTGTTAATCTGTTTTTTTTTATAAATGTCTTGCTATTTGTTAGTTTACTGTCGTTTACACTACCTCTTGTCAAGTTACTCAGTATGTTTGTATAAAGTATGTTCACCAGTCTTGTCTTGTGCAGAAAATAATTTTGAAAAAAATAGTTTGCTTATGTATCAAAAGACTGTGTAGAACTACTTTATTGGCACCCACAGATTTTTTTGGGAATAGATAAGAGAATTGATAAGGAATTGGATTGATAGGCAGAATCGATAATGGCATCGATATCGATAAAAACTTATCAATACCCATCCCTATTCAATATACACACAATATCCCATTCTGACCTACTGCAAGTGACACTTCCTGACTACCCAATTCCTCCACTAATATACCAAATCAAGGCCATGCCAAACGTCCCCCCATGACATTCAGAACCACAACACCCTGAGGATGATGCATCAGAATGGCAACAATTCCATTAGCCTTGAGCCCGAGGTGCAGTTTTTATGCCCATATTGTCACACATCAATAACTCAAGCTTCTCTTGCAGCAGCGGCGTCGGCGTCACGCCCCATGCGTGTTCTCAACAGCCGCTCTTTGTGCATGCGGTCTGGACTGCAATAAAGGGCCCCATTGTGGCGGGCAGTCATCTGAACACATTCTGCTCTGCCTCCAGACTAAAGTGTTCTTTAAAGCTAATTGAGGCAAGGCATATGAGGAGATAAGTGTACAACACAAATGTGTGCTATGATGAGCACAAGAGGCTTAGGGGTTTTTCCAAAACCTTTGAAGATTTCTTTTTGAACCTCAAAAAAAGGGGAGAGAGAGAGGCAACATTTGTGGCAAGATATGGCTTTCCTGTTGAATGTTTGACTAACCAACCATTAACTGAGTTTTGGAATGTTGCTAAAGCTTCATTTTTCTTCCCCAACGCTGATAAAAAGCACTCTGGTGCGCAATAGCCATGTTTCAGTAGAATCAAAGGAGGACAACAGTAATCATCCTTTCCTGCTTAGGTGTGACATCTACAAGGATGTAAGCCATATCAGGAGGGACTAGATATTTGAGCCTGCATTTGTTTCTCACCAGGGTCACTGCTTCGCCTTCTCCTGCGTGATGAGGTCGCTGAATTAGAGTCCGACTCCTGTTAAAAAAAGCAGAGAGGGCTCTTTTAAAAACATCAAAACAGCAACAGTATGCCGTGCCACAAACAGCTGCTCCTTTATCACACAGAATCTTTAGGGCTGTCTCCACTAAAGCGCTGAACAAGCAGTCAAATTACATACAAGTAAACAAACATTCCTTCCAAGTACACAAACAAACAAACGTCTTTACCTCTGAACTCCCCTGTTCTTCATTCTGGCTGTCAGGTGGAGAAAGTGCTGGTTGAGGTTCTACATTGAAAAGAGAGAAACGTCATTAATGTACAGCTGTAATTCATCTGACCGTTAAAATACCACAAAGGTATACGCAGGAATATGCAAAATGCACTAATGTCTATCGATTTATTTAAGCCCCTAAAAATAACATAAATAAAAAAAAAATAAAAAATACCATACCTGTTGTATCTGGGCTTTTCACTGCAGTTAGGTTTTTAGTTATCATGGCAAACAGGATTCTGGTGGGCAGATGAAATAACAGACAATGTCACAGAAGTCCTTCCACTTTTACTGCTCATTTGATTCCCTCACGAGTGAACTTTATTTTAATGACAACGAATTAAGAGACGATAAGAGCCAGGAGCACAAGAGTTTTCCTAAACACTTTTGTTTACTATAATAACTCATAAACCTGTGCTTGTGGGGATTCGGTCCAGGGCCCGGCATCCAGACAGCAGTGGAGGGTAGTTGTGTGCACAGACACCTGTGCCCCAGCCCTGCCCCAGAAATTCTCTAGAGGACTAATCAACAACCCAGCTGTTCCCCATCACCCCTCCCGATACATACCATCTGTGTGTATGAGAGAGACAGAGAGATTGTGTGTGTGTGTGTGTGTGTGTGTGACAGCAAGAGACACAAAGAGAATGAGAGAGCTAGATCATCTTTGAATAAGTGATGGAGGATAAGTGAAAGTGAGAGAGTAGGGTGTGTGTGTGTGTGTGTGTGTGTGTGAATGTGTTTGAGTGCATGTATCATTGAATACCGTGGTTCCTTCACAGAGAATGTTTCGACCCCCAGCACGGCTCCAAGCTCGTCACCTCCGCAACGCACTATGTGCTGCTGCTGCTGGTCATAAAGCTGCTTCCTCATGATGTACTTACCAAGGTAATACATCACCTGGAAGAACAAACAACACAGCGGTCACAACACAAATCCTCACGAGAGTCAAATGAACACAAAACCCTTTTACAAAGCCCGGAAGGGTGACACACAGAGACAATTATGTTCCAGTCAAGTTAGCCATTGCCAGCAGTCTTTTTGCAGTCTAATGATAAGGGCCGAGGTAATAATAATAATAATAATAATAATAATAATAATAATAATAATAATAAGAGGTGGTTATAGATGAACAAGACATTCCACAGATAGTCTACAGCTCTGTAGCCCGGGACATGTAGTCCATCTATTGTGGTCTGGGATGACTCACACTTCCTCACTAACTCATACTACGCTTCCTCCAAGCCCACAGCAATGACATTACATTTTCCCCTCAGTATTTAACTTATTCCATATTACAAGTACATCAGGACATTTTAACTAAATCTAGAAGGTCTTAAAGCAAAAATATAAAGTAGTTACAATCTGACATGTCAAATTGACATGCCAAAATGACATTGCAAATTACACTTCAATTTGCCTGGACAATCCTGAGTATGTTTTAGCACAATCCTGTCACAGTCCAGAGGATGCAAATATCAGACTGGTTTGACAACACAAACAACTTCCAGCCACTGCCCTTGAAACATGAGAAGCACTTATTCTTAACTCGAAACTCAGAAAAGGAAACATAGCCCATATTCACTCAGGGGTCTCATAAAATGTACAAATCCAACCATAAGCCCTGATCAAACTCAGTTTCTTCAAGTCAGGTATTATATAGCAATTCTGGTTAGCAATTCTGAACCTTTGAACGCCATATTTACAAAAACGTCTGTAAAGGGTTCAGTATTACATTTCTTATAGTGAGGATGAGGGAACTGTATTTCAGAGACTGGTGTCATACACTAAAGCGAAAAGCATAAGTCCAGCTGGTTGGCATTAGTATCAGATGAGCTGAAGTTTATCCTTAGGCTCACCTCTTTCATAGTGAAGACATCCTTCTCTGCACCTGCCTGCTGTAGTAGTGTCTGTAACTGTACCTTTGGTCGAACCTTAAAACAGTAAACACAAACATGCATTTGTTTTAAACAAGTTGTCCTTTTGATTATTTATCATAACGACACAATGAGGTTGTTGTTGTTGGCTCACTCACCAGTTTCTCATTATCAGCAGAGTTGATTTGGCCATTGCTCAGACAATTTTCTGCCATTATTTTTTAGTCTGCAGGAAGACAAGAACATACACATAGGTTAATACAAATCAAGCATAACTGTATTCAAAGTCCAAACACCTGACATACCTGTAGTCAGTAAAAGTAATAGTGAAAGCACTCACCTAAATAAATAAAAGTGCAATTTCTTTATACACAACATAAGTTAAACACTATACATAAAGTGCTGTTAGCTCTGAAAGGCTTGCAGTGAGAACCACTCTACAGTCAGCTCCAGATTTAAATAGACTCGGTGAGGCATGTCAGGACTAGATTCGGCGTCCAGCAACGGGGTTGGTTGAAGTGACATTTCAAATAGTGACTGTAGCCCGACGCTGACTCACCTAGCGGCTGGGAAGTGGTTACGCACTCTCGCTGCACAAACTGGCTTGCCTTACTATACATGCCCGGGCATGTCCCCGTGCAACAACACCAACGCGTGCAGTTTTATTGTGTAAGAGCTAATATGTGTTTTGACTGACAGGGACAAGGTGTCTATCTAACCAAATCTCCAAAGCCCGGGCAAGTATTTTCGAGCAGCTGACATGCCGGACCATTTGGACAATATCAAAATACTTCACCATAGGATACATGCACGGATACTCCACAAACAGTAAAGAATTTCTAGATGATCCAACGAAGATGGCCAATAATATGCACGGGGATTACCTTTCCGACGAGTTGCAATGGTTTTGAACGATTCATGTAGTCACTTTAAAATGCCTCTTCAAAACGTTGACACACGATTTTTTCAACATTTCACATGTGTACTAACGTACAAGTTATACCAGAAACTAAACAAATAAAAAGAGACGGCAGTTCTAAAGACAGCCAAGTTATTCACGCGCAAGTCACATTTGTGATACAAATTTAGCGACGTCAATTTAACTGTTTCTCATTATTGAATGCATGCCATATAGGCCTAGTAGTTTAATTTTACCAATTTACGTGGTCTGATATCGCACACTGCTGTTCCGTACTGTAGTGTTGGCGAAAGTGCCGCCTTGTGATGCTGAGTTAACCTAATCAGTAGAACATTTCTGCTTAACTTAAAACATTACTTCACAATCTTGGAAACTGATCCCCAACATTTCTATTTGAATTATTCTGTAGACGAAAACATGTAACGTTACAGAAGTCCTTTCATTTAAACACGGGTTACCTAATAATTCAATCGTATAGCAGAATTCAGGCACCCTGCTTTCAAGAAAGCCCGCGGCTTCGAGGCCTAGTTAGCACATTTAAGCTTTCCGCTGAAACATGTCCAGTTCTTTTTTTTTCAAGCCGATAGATTGGCTCTGCTTCGTCATTAGTAACACGGTAGTTTAGCTTTTCAGCACAGTGTTAGATGAAACGCGTAGCATGATTTTTAAAACCGCGTGTTTTAAACTTAATATACAAGCTTAACCGAAGGCTAACTTCTTACCTCCTAAGGATGCGCACGCAGGCCAGGACGACAATACTGCCCCCAAACGGCTGTTGATTTCAAAATTAAAAATAGCACGTGTATCCCAATGCAAAAATCAAGTAAAGTGTGCTTCCATGCGCGCGGAATTGGAGCGGGCTCATCAAATTGTGAAATACATGTTGCAGATTCTTTTTCTTCCGTTGGTTATTTTGAACCCATACCGTGCTTTGCTGAGCTGCGTATGAAATTGTGACTGTTGGGTGTTTATAAACCTGATTACTGAGTCATATGTGACCTCATTGATCAACAATTGATTATTCTTCTTCAATAATCTGTAGAAACCCATCAGAGATCTATTCATTTTCATGAGATGCATGCTTTGTTTGTCCCATTAAGTTAACTGATGGGAGTGTTTTGCACGTGCAAACCCTCATTCAGTTTTGACTGTCTTCTACCTTACAATGGAACTTCCAGTAACTTTTATAAATTCTTTTACACAGCCGGTCAGGCTAGAGGAGGGTATTTAACAAAAAATAAAGTGTCATCAGTTTCCAGTATTCCTAGTCTGGTAACATGTATCTTTTGTGCCATTGGATATTCCTCTGTAGGTTGCTGTAATGTTCTTGAGATTGGCATTTGATTTGACCCAATGACCAGTATTCATTTTGAATAACATAAGGGGTGTTCTTTTGTCTGACAAACAGTCTACTTTAATAGGCCTATATTGATATATTTGTTGAAAGTGTTTTGGATTTGACATAGCCTGCCACAATGTACTGATTATGTTTGTGTAGGCTGTATTGATAATTTCACAGCTTCTACTTAAAGGGATAGTTCGGTTTTTAACACATTAAGCCCCTTTCACAGGTTGTCTAAAATGCAATAAAGTGGTTGCTTCTGTCTCGGCTATTTGGGAAATGTAGAATCGCCTCTGCCTGCCTTCAAAATGGCTAGCAATGGGCATGTGTTGTTTCTATTCTTAAAACACTGGTTTTAAAAAACTGCTACTCACCAAGTGGTTAGTGGTGCTCAATGATGTTCCAAAACATGTATCGTAGCGAAATAAAGCTTCCGTCATGTTTTATTTGGCACTTTTATATGAAGGAGCAAATAGATCCCTATGGGACTTACAAAATGGCAAATAAAACATGACAGAAACTGTATTTTGCTACGATACTTGGGTTGGAACATCAGCAAATGCCACTAATCACTCCATGAGTAGTACTTTTTTAAAACCAGTGTTTGAAGGATAGAAACAACACATGCCCATTGCTAGCCATTTTAAAGGCAGGCAGATGCAATTCTATATTTCCCAAATAGCTGAGACAGGAGCATTCATCAAGATTTTGGTGTCAACCACTTTATTTCATTTTAGACAACCTGTGAAAGGGGCTCAATGTGTTAAAAACCGAACTATCCCTTTAAATATCAAGATAAAAACATTTTAAAGGCAATTCAGTGTCAGACAGAGACATAATTGGTACTGTATAGATGTCCTGTGAGACTGTTTTGCATCTCTTTGGCAGGAAGTATGTTTTGGCAACATTCTTGGTTAGTCATCTCTCAGAAGGATGACTCAGTGTTACTTTTAGACCAACATGTTCTTTTCTGTGGTTTTAGTCTCGACATGTTTAGGCATGTGTACATCGTCACATTCCTTAGCAACACAGATTTACCCAAGCCAGCATTAATGAAGGGCAATAAAAATGAAATCCCTATGATTAACTAATACAGATACCCTTTAGTCTGCCCTAAACTGACACTGAGGGCATCTTAATCTTTTGTTAAATCTTGATGTCCTCAGAACTAAGAACTTCACGGCTTTTCTTAGGGATCTATTCATTCACCATAATGACTAATTAATTAAGAATCTTCTTAACCCAGTGATGTGCTCAACCTGCTCTGAGCTAAAAATGCCAATCCAGTCCACCAAAGCTGACAGTCAGAGATGAGTATAGTGTGCTACTGTTTACAAGCGCTGAAGTTGTCCTCTCCATCCCCTCTCTCTTGGATGTTTTTCTGCTAGGCGTGGGCAAGCATTTGGACACAAACACAGAGAGGGGCTTGTTAGCATTGCCTGGGATGAACACTAGACTCTCTCTTTATGCAAGCCAATTTGGGCAGACTCTACCTGTAAACTCCACAGGCACCCACTACCCCTGATCCCCTCACTTCCCAAGCACCCCTCTCCCTTTGTCACCTCCCAATACTCACCAAGACTCCCATCTGGGAATACTAGTTTCTGTGTATTCCAACTAACACAGTGTTTACTTACAAACATTTTTGGAAAATTCCTGTTCACAACTCATGAAAAACAAGCACCAGGAACTAAGTTCATAAAACCATCTGACCTGTTGCAAACAGAAGCTCTTCATAAACCCATTAAAGCTATGACACCGAGCTCACACAAACCAATGTTATGTTGAGTACAGTGTATTAGCACGAAATATTCAACACAATGGACGTCAACCTTTAGCATTTTGAAGTGAGACGATTCTTCAGGTTTCTTGACTGGTTAACAGGGTTCTCTGTAAATATTACCCAGTCAGAGATAAGAATCTTTGGAGTTCTGCCATCTAATATACAGTTCCAGTCTAGCTAGAAATAGCAGAACAACAGTTTTGGCACTGACACAAGCTTTGATGCTTTAGTTTATTTTCACTTTCCCTATTTCTATACTGTACAGTTGATTTGATTTTACTAATATTAATTATTTGTGCCAGAGAAAAATAATGTTCTATGTTAATAAACTTGTAATTCATTGCTACAAACAGTAGGACTACTGCATATTAACCTCAAAAGTGAATTGTCAAGAAAAAAAAAAAATACAAAGCAGCAATGTTTGGGGAAATTTGTGTCACTACCAAAACTTTTGGCTAAGACTTTAAGGTCTCTAATGAAATAAAAATATGCTACTATTAAGAGGCTCCAATGCATGTGTTTAAACATGCAGAAATATTCGTCCTATCTAATGGGGAATCTTTAGTTCTAATGTTTTATATTCTACAGTATGTGGGCTGTTAAGTTATTCATCAGGAAAGCAAATAAAAAACAGTTGTTTGGCCAATAACCTTTCACCTGTAGCCTGACTAGCACCTGACAAAGCTGCTGATAGTGGACACAGACGTGCTCCAGTGCTATCACAATGATCAAGAGGGCAACATGTTTCAATTTAAGTAACCTCAGACGCTAAGACATGTATGGACTTGTGCCTTTCGCAGGCTTGGCTCCTCTAAACCTCTGTCCACTACAGACAGAGGGCGAGTCAGCATATAGCAGGCGAAGCATTCCTCCCCCTTTTTTAGGAGTCAGCATATGTCATCTATTCAAATTAACCTTTTTGTTTGCTCTTATAAATGTTCAGGTACAGTCACAATCTTGAATAAAATAGATTTATTGTAGAATTTAGTGTATGAAAAAAGACATTATCATTAAATAATGATTCCATATAGTAACAAAAAAAATCACTGAACAATCTGTTCATTTTTAAAGGGGCAGTTCACTGTGTTTTCTGTCAAAATATGGATAAATCATTATGCTGTCAAATAGTTTACTTCATAAATTCCTGTATTCAATGCATATTGTTTATTTTTTGTTTTCATACATTTTGTTTGCTTGTTTTTCAGCAGTCAAACTATGTGAACTGAAAAGAGCTGAAACAAATGTGGGTGCACAGAGTGCAGAAAAAAATCAACTTGGCTTCAGTAGTGACCCTGTGGAGTTACATTCTTGCAGTTGGTCTGGAAACAATTTTATTATTACAGAAAACAAAAAGCTTTCTGCACTTTTAAAAACAAAAATGTTCACATCAAGTGAAACCATTGATTCATGATGGCACAGATGCATACCAAAAGAAGCTTCACACATCATGACTGACATTCGTCTTAAGTGAATTTAGATTTGAAGGAGAATACCACCACCCAGGACATGTAAACATTGCCATTCAATTTTGTGCCTATAAATCTATAAACCTTCCAGTAAACCATCTCAGTCAGACAGCAATAAGTATTCTCTCCCTGTACTGTACCGCCCTGTCAAGGCTCTGCTCCTCCCCTGTGAAATGTGCATTATGTAGGGGGAGAGTGCAATCTGGAGACAGACCAACCAGCGTGGCAAGACTGATGACTGGCCCCTCGACTGTCCTATGGCCTTTGAGCAAGTCGGTTCTTGCCCTCTTCCTGCTCCGTCAGCTTGAAGTGGGTGTAGGACAGGATGCCCACCAGTGTGCAGGCAATGCCCAGGCCCTGATTGAGAGAGAGGGGGTCCTGGAAGAGAATGTAGCCCCCCAGCAATGTGATGCAGAACTTAAAGTGCCCAAACATGTTATAGCTGAGTGAGGGCAGTTAAGGAGATTTAAATATTTGCTTACTCATAACATTACAATACAGACACAATAACAATACTGTTATAAAGACATAATAAAAGTCTTTGCAAGTAGTACTATGTAGTAAAAAATGTGTGAAGAGTTTCGATTGAAACCCTCCTCACTCCTACAGTGTTTAATCATTCCTCGGAGTACAGAATTACAGCCAATCCAATAGTATAGTGTGATCTCAAATTGTTCATGATGTTGCATAACTGCTATATTTGTTTAGACAATTTAAAGAATCCTCAGTGAAAATAAAGCGAAACCTCGAGTATAATAATCTCAAGTGGCAATGAAGACAAACCTTGAGTAACTTCCTGGGGAACTGCCATTTTGACAATTTCACAGAAACCACATCCTCCTAATCCTTTTCTCGCTGTTTGCTGATTGATGGCATAATCAAAAGCCCTACTTGATTTAACATAACACAAATTGACCCAATACAACTAAAATTTGCTGAATATAACTGAATTTAAAACCCCCTTCTGACAATGACAAATGTTTTTACTTAATTAGTGTCTTGGGAGCATTTAGGTAAAGATTTTAGACTAATGCATTCAAAATAAAATCAACCAACTCAGATCTACTATTTGTAGAACTGCAGTGACCTCAGTGCCTATGTGCTGTTAACTTTGAGCCATTGACATATGTTTCTTTATGTTTATAAAAATAACACTGGTTTTATATCTCACTGCTGGTAGGAATGTTACCTAAAAGCAAGGCTCCAAATGCATACGGGATAGAATGGCAACAAGGATACGTGACTGGTGAGGTGTTCCCAATGATCCAGTAGATGGACAGGTTAACCAGGAATGCAATCACCCCTGATAACAGCACCATGACCTGTGCAGAGAAATGTTAGACAGTGTAGTTACAGGGAAAAATAATCAGTGTTGCTGGCCTTTTATGTGACACTTTTTTTCCAGACATTATTTTACCCTCCATTTGTCATTCAAAAGCATCAGCTCATTCTGTTATTCAAAAAAGCAAAATACACGAAGAGGGATGTTATCTCTCTTCCATTTTCTCTCTCTTTCACACACACACTTGCAATTGCTTAACATGAGCTTAATCTTTTCCTTAGTTTTACACCATCTGCCCAGACCATAATGCTCCGTAAAAGCTTCTTAGGGTACATATCAGCCCTAACATGACAATCACAGCACAGTCTTTCTATCCTCCGGTTTACCTATGTTACAGTAAAGGCATATTGTCTTGTCTAGATCAACAGGATTTCACAAGTTTCCCTATCAAGTCATACAAGACACACCTCCACATATTATCACACAATCTTATTAGTGCATGTTTAAAAAAAGGTCTGAAATCCCTAATGTTTAGAAAGTTGGTTTGTGTGTGCACTACATGAGTATGAACATGTGTGAGTGTGTATGAGGGTGAAGACTGACTATAAGGGTGTGTCCGAAAAGGAAATTCCTTTCTGCTGACGACTGGGGGAAATATGCAAAGGTCTCTCTCTCTCTCTCTTACCAGAGCCGGCAGAGACCACGGGCCAAAGATGCCCCCCTCCCCCGTGAGGGGCTCAAAGAAGGGCACGAGGAGCAGCAGGAAGGCTGAGGACATGGGGGCCTGGTAATACAGAAGCTGCATGGAGTTCACCTGCAGCTCATGCTGCTTAGCTCCCACCCACTAACAAGGAGAAACACATTGGTATGTTAATATAACAGATAGAGGCAATCAAAGTGTGAATATTCAATCAACAATTAAGTATTCATTATAAAGTTCACATTAATTATTTGTATAAGGAAGACAATTATATGTATGAACTGAATTAAAATACCTAATGAAGATAAATGAGTACAAAAGCAAAAGAAAAAGAGGGAACAGTAACACCCCAGGGAGTGTGCATGGGAGACAGAAAATAAGAAACAGATTTAAACAAAATCCACACAAGAAGAAACATTTGTATCCAAATGCAAGAGAATGGCGTCCATCGCATGCATTTTCACACCAAACTTGTTGCCTCTCAAGGTGAGAAAAGGGTTCACACGCTGTTAGAAATGACACACACTGTGATGGCCAAGCAGCCTGACCTAACTGGTCACTTGACCTGACCAGCCCAGCCACTGACTGTTGTTGACCTTGAAATGAGAGGAAGCGCACATCACCTACCACTTGATAAAGTGAAGTGACCAACACACCCAACGTAGCAAACACAATTCCTAAGAGATTGAACTTGACATCATAGTAGGAGTTGAGGATGACCCCCAACGTTATGGGAACCTGATAAAACAGAAGAGGACATGTTGTCTAAGAAAAGAGCTGAGTAATTATGACAGCTGTGATTTACAAAAGCAGGGCAAACAACGTCCAGTAGAGAGCGATGGTGTAGCCTACGCGCTGAGTGATGACAGGCCAATTTTTACCCAAATGGTCTACAGTAAAAACTTACCAGTGTCAACTTTATTTTCGTGGAAAATGTCTTCCTGTAATACACCGTTTGTATGACAATAATGACAGGGGTTGTCATAGCTTTGGCGAGCTGATAGGTGCCAATGGTGTTGTTCTGGAGAGAGAGGTTGGTAAAGGCTACGAATCCACAAAAACTGAGGGCAAGAAGAATGATTTTGGACGGCCGTAGACTCTTGGGAGCGAATATGTCCATTTTCTGGCAGAGGTATAGTCCTAGCCATGTTACCACGAAATGTACCAGGGTTAAAGTCATGTTAGGAAATCCGTAATGTACATAGATCCATTTATTAATGAACACTATGCATATGGACGAGAACAAATTCACCAGCAACCCAGTTATCATTCGGGTGTTACCAAGTAGATCTGTAAGACGTGTAGCCATGGTTCCGTGCACTTGGCCACACCGTTCAAGTGGGTTCAGGAGGCGAATGAAGATTCAGATAACTTGGCTGGTTACCTCTCACTTACTAGCGTTAATTATGCAGGCAACTAAACTACACTTCAGAATGCTGGAGGGTTGCCAGAGATCCCTCACCAGCGAACCAACAGTCTCTAGAAAGTTCTCTGCTGTCGGCTATCTAAACCGGGACGAACAGTAAAATGGCCAACATTCTGGACAAAAACGCGAACTGCACAGTACCTTTCAGAAACGTGAGATCTTTTTTTCTCCATAACTCAAGGGTGTGACATCACAAAAGCGACGGGTTGGCGACTGCAAATCTGGCGCTCAACGCCACGTCAGTGCTCACTATCGCCCCCGACAGGAAGATAACATTTAAGCAAAAGTGGATGGTGAACAGTGCTGCACTGTTTAGCTAGTCAAACAGTCATTGCCCAGTTATGACAACGCAAAAGTAAGAAAAAGTGAGGAAAAAAAAAACAGAAAAATAAGAATAATGTGATATATAGACAAATATGTTCCAAAAGCATTTATTTATTACAAAACACACAAACACACACAAAATAATAATTCAAATCATTGATTCATGGTTCAAAAATCAACAGTCAAGAGTCCAGACAGAACATGGTTATTGTTGGATCTCATAGCCAAGAGGATCTAGGCCTTTATCCAGCAACAGAAGAGAAGACTCACGAAGCCTCTGCAAGAAGTTGTGCAGTTCATCCTTGGAGAAAACCTTGAGGATATTCAAGAGAAAAAAGCAGAAATCAGATCAGTGAACATTGGAACTGAGAATGGCATTGTCTGTTGAGGATTCTAAATGATTCTTTATGTAGTGATCATTTACATAGACACAAAAGAGCATTGACACATTAAGTACTTTCAACATGAATTAAAAGGAAATACTCCAGACACTTTAATTGAATTGAGAGTGAGTGGTGTGGGTCAAATTGCAATTTATTAGCCTCCCAGACAAGGTATTATTTTAGATTGACCCAGAAGTCTTGGTAAACCTAATGACCATACACTCAAAACATGGTGGTGGTACGTATGACCTGTCTGACCTCATAAAGGCGGTGCTGTTCCGAGGCAATGATGTCAGCGAGCCGCAGGTTCTCTTGGTGCCGCTGGGTTTTCTGCAGCACCGTCTGAAGAAGGAAGGCCATCATGGGCAGACACAGCTTGCGCAGCACCAACATCTGGTGTGCTCGATCAGGGTCCTCTTCTGCATCCTACACACACACACACAGACTTATTTCAACATAAAAAAACATACACACACTCACCTTTATTGTATATGCTCTCTACTATAAGCATTCTCACAAATTACTGTGGTCAGACACACAGTTAAATATACATGCACAAATATAGATGTCTTGTAAGACATGTAGAAGTGGACAGGCAGGCACAAATGTAGATGTCTTGTAAGACAATGTATTCTCTCTCTCTCTCTCACACACACACACACACACACACACAAACAGTATGCTGAACTGACCTCTCTGACATCAACCATCCAGCCTCCATTGACAAAAAGGAGCACATTGTAGATATGTTCCTTCACATCTTCAGTCAGAGCATTCAGTTGGCCCTGCCAGTTATCATGCTCCATCTACACACACACACACACACACACACACACACACACACACACACACAAATATTTAACAGTATAACAGTTAAGAAAACATTCATTCATAGTCCCCTTTCCTTATAGACCATAGAAAAAGATAAATTAAAGATCGGGCATTCCTGGGCAGGGATGACAAAACAAACAGGGATTTTGAAAGCACTTAATGACACAGGCAGGCCCTCTGTGTGCTTTGCAGAGGCGTGTCAAATTCATGTGTGTGTACACTCACCTGGTATTCTTTCTCTTTCATCTCAAAGGCCACCTTCTCTGTGAATTTGGCCTGGGCACCCAGAGTAGGCTTCACCGGAGGAGCATTCATGTGCTTGAACCATTCATTAAACGCCTCATGGGCTTCCTGTCAGAACACACACACACACACACACACACAAAATATACACAAGACATGTCACTATTTTAATAAGTTCTAATAAACATATAGGGTGCACAGAAGTCTATAACATGTGCCTTTTGTTGAATCAGCCCATACACAGCCGTCCAAACAGTCAGTCACAGGCATCATGTGTTGTCCCTCGGGTGGGCGGACTTACCAGGTACGCACGGATGCACAGGTGCTCACGGATGGCATTCTCATCCTCGGCAGGGAGAGGCGTGTCCATGTTCTGATCCTCCCACTGACGGCAAATCTCCTTCATGGAGTCCCCGGGAACCTTGGCGAAGACCTCTTTGGCGGCATCATGCTTCTTAGAGGCTGAGAAACAAAATGAAGTTCCCTCAACACCACCAGACGGGTATCTTTTTAACTGTTTGGAATATGCTGGGTGCTATGTATGCTCTCGACACTATGGCACTGAAATGTGCTCAGTTCTTTAAGGAGAGAGATAGAAAGACAAAAAGCCACAGGAGTCACAATATTTTAGCCCTCTGGGCTTTCCATGGTCAGACTCAGGCCTTGTGACTGACACATTCCTTTTCACTTCCCCCTGATCTCAAACCCTTTGTACACACCCAGAAACTTCCTCATGATGGTGTTGCTTTGTTTGAGCGTCTCCGCGCGTTGGGCGGGGTCAAACACCAACCAGTCGATCACATTGATCTTCAGCCTGTCCTCCTGCAGGAGAGAGATCCAAGAAACACAGAAAACGACACACAATTAGCACAATTCCTATAATATACTAAACATCTAATAAGAAGAGCTAAAGTTTACGTTATTTTAAGTCATCTCGTTATTCTAATGTTCATTTGTGTTGTTCCACAAGAAAGCAGTGGGTCAATCTTGCTGGGAATAATTCAAAATGTAGAAGTAAACAGGGACAAGTGTCTTACAGCGGTGGTTGCCGTGTTCAAGGTGACGTCATGGTGGGCAAACGCCTGACTGTCTCGATCTCGAACTGCCTCAACCACTGCCTTAGTAACAGCAGCCACATCCAGTCCTGACCACCAAAACAAATAACAGAAAGTTGCTCATGACAACAGTAACGCATTATTAGTCAGCAAGCATTCCTCTATATCTTAGATCTGCAGTTTGTTTCTATGCATGTGTTCACAATAGGCAATATAATTTAACACCAGTCATAGTACTAGAATATTCCCCTTTAATACAAACAATTATTTTACCAGACTTTTACATTAATAGAAGGAATGTTGATGTGAATACGCCCCCCCGCCCCCCACCTGCTTCGCGGCCTAGCTCCAGGCAGCGCTTGCGTTGATCCGTCTCGGTGACAGACTCCAGGAACTGGGCGTACTGGCCCACGGCCATATCAGGAGGCAAGTGGCTCACGTAGAAGGCGATGAGCTCGATGTGCGTCTCCTTCACCAGCAAGGCTATGTAGGCCTTCAGCACATCCACGGAAATCTCCTCCTGAAGGGAGAGAGCGAGAGAGAGAGAGATAGAGACAGATAGAGATAGAGAGAGAGATAGATAGATAGAGAGATAGAGATAGAGAGAGAGAGTGAGTGTGTGTGTGTATAAATGGAATCAATTACGGTTGTTAGGGCTGGGTATCGTTGCTGATTTCCTGAATCCATCCGATTCCGATCCACAAGGTCACGATCTGATAGCGATTTATTTACAATTTTATTTGTGTCAGTACTAGTTTCTATACTAGTTTCATTATTTTAGTGGAGTAGATCACTGAGTTGGTCTGTATGATGTTATCTGTGAACAGTTTACTTTGCAAATAAGTGGTTATTATAACGTATTTTTCAAACAAGAATCAATATTGATCGGTGAATCGATTTTCTTGTTCCCAGCCCTAACAGTTGTTATCAGTGGTCACACAGCTACGGAATAGAGAAAAAAAAGCAGCCAGCCGACCTTGAGCTGCATGCCCAGTGTACGGTAGAAGAGCACCAGGTGGCTCATGAACCTGAGCAGGTGGGAGGGCAGAGACGGGCTGCCGCTTATCCACACGTTAAACTCCTCCAGCAGGCCTGTCAACCCACACACACACACAGAACTGATATTCATCATGCACAACAAAGCAACAAGTCTTTAACCTCACGTCTGAGAGGGCACACACACACACACACACACACACACACACACTAACACACAATAACACAACACACGTGTTGGTGTGTGCCCACACCTACCATCTAGATCTCCAAGAATTATATATTTCTGGATGATGTGGTAGTGCTGTTTGCTTTCCTCAAGAACTCTCTATTGGCAGCACAAAAACACACAAAAAAAACACCAACTGCTTAAAACACCACAAAATAGCACATTCTTAGTTTCTTAGTGTGTGTGTGAGAGATAGGCCATATAGGCAGATAAAAGACTTTGCCCTTACCTTAGACTCAGTAGTTTGTAGCTCCTCAAAGACCTTTTCCATTGTCCAGCTACAAGACAGAGTGTCCAAAACAAAACAATCAGCATCAATCTGTTCACCACACTGAAATGTCTATTTAGTGAACTGGTTCCATTGCCACTTAATGCACTAGATGGCACTGTGTTTTGGACAGAAAGCAAAATAAATAATATAACCAGGTTTTCAACAGCTCACTAAAACAAGGATTTTAACGTAGGGAAGTCAAACTCTAAAATTTATACAATACGACTCAATCAAATCTGCATCCTACCACAAAAACCTGTCTTGGCGACAGCAGAATGCTAAACATTTTCCCTACATTTCACAAGGCTATGGTCAGGCTGCCAGCCCAATTGCAATTCTTTGCACATCCAGACTGTATCCAGCTTGAATTTCGGGTAGCCAGGACAGCAGGAAAACACATAACATGCCATTTTTCATTATCAGATTAAACCCACATACAGAGGTGGTATCAACTGCAATTCCATTCAAATTTGTTACTCTTCTTTTTGGAACTATATTGCCTGTTATAACAACATGTCAGTGTATGATACAGGTTTGGTTGCAAATGATCTAGAATGTTTGAACATGCACATCAGTAGTTTTTAACCACACCAGATCTATCCACTGCATGTACTGAAATAAAAGATGAGCAGGCTATTTTTCCATCTCTAACACTTGCTATTTGTAGCCTTGTGCTACAGCCCAACATAACTATCTGAGAAATAAACAAACCTCATTCTAGCCTCCATGGTTTGTTTATCATTTGTCAGGGCAGTGGATCCACAATCCTCTGCATAAAATGGACATGGTGGTGGATTTTAAAACGGGACATGTTTCTCTCAAATTTTTGGTTCAAAGTTTAGGCTCAGTAGCAACCGATTCACAAGAAAGCTATCTTCATTTTTGGGACTTTTTGCCTTTATATATAAATGGGCAATCAGGATAGTTCAGAAAGACAAAAACAAGGGTAAGAGAGGTGAGAGAGAGATGAAGGGATGTAGGGTTTATGGACCCATATGTTACGAGATTCCTCACAACACATGCACCCCCCCATCTGTGGGGTTTTCTACTGACTTGGCCTCCAGGTATTCTCGGGGCAGCTCATCCAGGTCCTCTGTGCCCATGCCGGACGAGCGGATCTCCTGCTCCACCAGAGTGTCCACCATAACACGGAAGTGAGCCCACAGTGTGTCCTCCCACGACTCACACACCGGCAGCAGCTACGCAGACATGCGCGTGCGCACACACAGATATTTGCACACACATGGATACACACACAGGAAAAAATTATACAGAGTAAGCGGAAGGGAAACTAAAGAAACTAAACAAGCAAACAAAAACCAGAAAGCTAAAAGGATGAAAGAAGAAGAACACCAAAATATGTAAAAACCAAAACAGGAAAAACAGGAAGGAAAAAGCTAAAGACAAAAGACCACCAGTGCAGAAAAGAACTGCTCCCACTGAACTGGCGCAATGGTGGTCCAGTGGAAAAATCTGGAGTCAATAAGCCCATATTCCTGTTCATTGAGGCTGCCAGTGTTAAAAGAATGTATAAAAATGCCAACATTTGTTACAATATAGACTGAATGTGAGCACTGAAAGCAAACGCTAAATGGTTCGGGGCATATATACATATATAGTACACATACTATAAAACAAAACTTCCGTGCCTACCGACTGCATTTGGCAAAGTGAAAAAATAGAGCTACGGGCAGACGGCCTCAAGACGATAATCTTTTGAAAGCAGAGGATCAGGAGACAGTACTCAGCTGCTCACAGTCTAGTGTAATGAACTCACATGTCTGAGGTTCCCACTCAGTACCGAATAGATGGCTCTCTCATAGCGACTGAACTGCTCCTGAGGGGGGAGACAGTGTGTGAGAACACGGTCAAAGAGGCGTGTATGTGTTTGTGTGCGTGTGTTTGTGTGTGTGTAAGTACATTAACATTTATGAGACATGGGACTTAGGGCACAGACCATAT
>JAGFZM010000697.1:639851-649851 GCA_017657215.1 Limnothrissa miodon
GTGTAGAATGCGCCACCGTGGCCTATAGCGGTAGATACTGCACTTGCAATGTTCAGCAGCGCGGACCGCCTCCAATAGAATTCAGTGCAATACAATGCAATACAGCGGTCTTTAGAGGGAGCTCGTGAGACAAAAAAACAGAACGTTGCTTAGCCCCTCTTTAAGACAAGGGTTTTTTTTCCCAACCCAGGCTTGCTAGCTAACCTTGGGTTAAATTTGGGACGGTAAAACTCCTTTCTTAAGCACAGATCCTCAGGCTCTAAACTAGTCATTTAAACAGCAATGCGGTCGACTGGTATTAGTCAGCAACATTTTGCATGATCTTGATATGAACAAATAGCTATGCTTTTCAGATTGCATGTTCTGACACCTGTGTGTATACATATGTTTGCACACGTGAACCACACACAGAGCATACCTTGTCCTGACAGATGGCCTCGTAGTCCTCCATAAGGTCGAACACAGCAGTGGAGGCGTTTTTGAGGTAGGCCTGCAGGAAATCTGGGAACAGGCTCACAGAGGCTGCACACACATACCACACAGACACACACACAATGACACAAATTCAGCACAGCAGAATCCACACCACTAAGTACATGTCATTTTTTAATAGAAATTAGAGAGAGCCATACCAGCTTCCCCAGGGTCCTCCTCTTTAAGCATGACCGCACTGGAGTTAAGGTCTTCAGTGAAGCTGGTATCTCCCAGGCCTGACAGGGGCGAGGGGTACAGGCTATTGGTCCAGTCACTATCATCCAAATTCTTTGAGAGGGGACAGAGGAAATTAGTGAACCAGTGTATTCATGAGAAAGAGACACTGAAAGAGAGTGAGAAAAAAGTACTGAATACTGTCAATTTAATTTTATTCACTCTTCACTCTTGATGCTTCTTAACAAAACACCGTACACACTCACCATGCTCAAACTTCCAGCAGGACGAGGTGTGTGGACAAACCTCGGTGTCCGGCTGCCTGTGGCCATAATTGCAGACACGTCGGGATTCCTCAAACCACTCTTGGGAGTCACTTTAGACATTGAGGGAGAGCAAGTCACATTGAACAACTAAACATTACCACCATAATAGTCATTGTCAATACAAAGCATATCAATAGCGACAGCATAAACACTTAACAACAACTACGAAAGCTACATAACCATATTGGATGAAAGCACCAGGATGTTCTTTTAAAACTCTGCTCCTGTGACAGGGTCCATACTTACAGGTTTGTTTAAGTAAGGAGCCTGGAGTGTGGCGTAGGAGACTGCGAGCCCCCGGAGTGTTGGGGAGAATAGGGGAGTCATCCTGAGACAAAGGAACTGCTAAGGAGTTAAGGAACAGAGAGAACTACGAGCACCATCCTGCTGACTGAAGCGTCATAAGGATGTTGATGGTGCATTTGTCACAGGCAAGACTGCATTAAGTAAAACAAGTGCAAGATAAATGGTAAAGTGCAGACTTGTGACGCAGCCACACCTGGCAAATATTCCAGTACTCGGAGGGATTAAATAACTCTACTCCACGATTCAGGTGGCAATTCTCCATCCTTTCATCCAAAGTCTTTTCACAAACTAACTTAGGCCTACTCTGACAAACTCACAGCTCAACAAAGGATACAGGCCACCTTCTTGTGGGAACTCTTTCTTCGTGCAGCTCGAGTTACCTCGGAGTCCCGGACGACCGGTGAATTTAACCTGCCATGAATATAAATTGAAGTAGTAAGGAGGAATTTCTGGGTAGTAGCACGATTCTTTTGACACTAACAGCGGCCCTTCATATTACCTGAATAGTGAAGAGTAATAAAGTAACAAACTGTATATCGTCAACACTCTAACTGTCAAACAGGTAATGTTACAGTAAGTCTTACCTAACGTTACAACTTGATACGCTAGTCTGTTTGACAGGCTAACATTGACAAATGTTAGTAGCGAAAAAAAAATAGCTGCCGACATTCATTAATCACCATAAAACACGTCTTTAGAACTGTAAAACACACAACATTACTACATCCTTTTTATTAAGTAACTCGTAAGATTGTTTTCCCAAACGTTGAAGTAGAAAATTAACGTTAGCATGTTGATCTCAAATCTGTTAAACTTAATTATCTCTAACGTTACTGTGTAATCTGGTAATTCAGGGACTGTTTTGATAAGTCGTTATGATACATTTCGGTAAACTGTGGAAATGTGTTATTTTATTAAACTCACCAGTCCATGCTGCCAGGTTCACAGCTAATCTCACCGTGTTCCCGCTAGCAATCTTTGGGGATCCTACTTGCTTGTTCCCGCCGGGCAGGAAGTTTAATCAAAACTAAAAGGTAGGTTTTATATATATATATATATATTACATTTGTAAATCTTCTGGTGGATCTTAAAACAGTTTTTTATGTGTAACCACTTATATCGCGTAGATTAAGAGACTGAATTTATTTAGTACATTTAAACCTGTCAGATTTTTCTCAATCGACTTTCTCGACACTCGACCATGGCTTCCCAAATTCTTGACATCAAAAGTCGAATGGCCAACAAAATGTGAACATTTTTAGTATAGCGCCACCTGCTAGCGCGGAAGAAACTGAATGATGGGACAAAACTCTTAACAGCCTCAGTAAACAGGGAATATTGTAGATGGCTTATATTTGTAAAATATAGATCTACATCTTAATTGTATTGAGCTATTTAATGTCATTTCATTAAATAAAAATATATGTCTTGCTGGAACTAATATACTATAAATACACTATCAAATCAAATCCATGTTCATTTTCATGGGTTTTAGGAGTAAAAAATGCAGGTGTTCAGTATTGCTTACCCCTCAAGTGATCTGTGTGATCTGTTAAATCCATAATCTGGTTTACCACATCAATGTTTCATCTTGAATGTGTTTTCCTGCAAGCTGAAGGACAGGAAGCCCTATGTCAGACTGCAGTGTTTCCTGTAGGCTTGAAGCCCTTTCAGTCAGTCAGTTTTTCCCAGAATGCAATAAGACAAGTTGCAGGAGTGCCCAGTGCATCTGTGGAGTCACTTCCTCTGACCAACTGCACAAGTAAAATAAGTGATGCAGAGGTTACTGCCTTAGGATGATTGAACAATGTCTTTATATGGGAATGCGAACAGGTGTTTCTTGAATCAAAGATTTTCCCTAGAGACAGTATTTGGCAAATACCCTGAAATACTTGACTAAATTAAGAATAAAGGAATACAAATGCATGATCAGAATGTACTTATTTTTTTTACTGCCCTACAGACTCAAGTTAGAGCCTACATTCATGCTTGGGGCACCAGGCTCATTTAAAACAAGCTTAATCATCTTGACAATATTTATGTGACTGCTCCCCAGCTGGTTTCAGGGTTAATTGCTATTGGAGGCTTTTTTTGTCTAGTGGGTGATGGGTGAGGGGAGGTTCTGTGGACCCTCTTCCCCTGGCATAGTGTGAATGTTCCTGTCAGGCGTCCAAACACAGAGTCCATACGGCTGACCTTGCGCTCTTCCTCCAGCTTGCCCTTCCTCGTGGTGAGGGTGTTGTTTCCTGTGCCAGGATGAGTGAGCTGAAAGTTTTACAAAGCCGGTGTGTGTGTGTGTGTAGTTGTGTTTGTAAAGGTAAACAAACCTGTATCATATTTCTGAGATAGCTTTGGAAACATCCATAGAGATCCAAGTGATCACATGCACGTAATACAACACAATCAACGTGTGTGTGTGTGTGTGAGTGAGTGAGTGAGTGAGTGACAACTGATTCCATTCCATTCACTGCTCATCTGTTCTCATTCTTTTTTCTGTATTTCACAATTTCACAGGCTGCATCTCCTGGCTGTGTGGGTTTTGTGTCCTGCATGTGCGACGGACCTACAATTGCCATGCATAATGACCTAAAGCACAGTATAGTAACTATTGGTAACATTACAACCATAAAAAAACACACTTTTTTTGCTGTTACAGGGCTACCACCCCCTCCCCCTTGCTTCTTATTATCCCATGTGAAATAAAAAAAACTTTCTGTGAGAGAACAAACATTATTAAACCAACATTTTTTTTTATTTAATGGACTGGCAGAACTGTTGAAACAATACACAAAACATTCAAGTGGTGGATCGGCTTCCTTACAAAAGCCCTTGCATGGCAATCCAATTTATTGAACTACAGATGCTCAGTTATACAAAATTGCACCACTTTTAATTAAGGCTTTTTAGTTTACATTTGGCTACCCATCCCTTTAAACCCCTCCCCAGCCACCCAAACCCCACCCACCCACAGAAGCAGATGTTGCATTTCAATACTGTAGCTCAGAAGAGACAAGATCTTTACACATCATCTCAATGTTAAGGAGGCTGTACTTTTTCCTTCCATTTTTTTTCCTTTGTTAATGCACACAAAAGCAATAAAAGCATTTTCTTTAATCAGGACAGAAGAGGGGAATAGAGTTCAGATGACGCATCTTCTCTTTTACTCCCTCCAAGTCCAATTCCTCCATGATTTTTTTCTTTTATTTTTTTTTATTCTGTTTTTTTCCCCCCTCAGTTCTCTGAAAACACACGTTTCCCCCTTCTCCCCCCACCCATCTTCGCTACATAACCCCCCACACAGAAACCCAGCCAACAGGAAAACTGGTCAAACCAAATATTACACAGGGTGAAACAGTCACTAACAGGCAAGTTGTTTTTTTTTTTCCTTTACTGACAAGATCCAAGATCCAGTATTTGGTTTTCATATCCTAGTTTACAAGAGCTGCACTAGCAGGTAAATGGATGGGGCGGGTAGGGACAGTGAGAATCTACAGCAACAGAATTGGGGTGGGGTTGGGTGGGGCGGGGGTGATTTCCACATGATGACATTTTGTTCTTTTTTAATTTACTATTAAAAACCCTTGTTTTAAAATATATTCTTCCTGTTGTAGATGCGGGTGTCAAAGAAGGGAAACTGACCATTTTTTTGCAAGAGCCAATGAGAGGCTCGCCCTGGAAGGACTATGCGATGACATCAGAGTCTGTGGCAGGCCCCGCACTTGGTCGAGTCTTGCATTGAAATGCCATGTCCCCAGAGACCGATCCCACGTTGAAAAAAATAATAAACCCACTGTACAAACATCTTTGTAAACACGACAAAGAAACCCAGGCATGAAGTAAAAGTTGGATTTGATTTCTTTTCTATTTAGTTGGAATTCATCAGAAAGAAAAAAATAAACTAACACATTTTTGAAGGCAACATATTTAGGCTAAAGACAATATGATAGTGACAGAAAAAATCATATATTTTTTATACTTTTTACACATATATCACTGTACTGTATCCACAGGTTTTTCTCCTAAGATAAAAACTCATATTGATAGGTGTTGCAACAAAGCATCTTGGTAGGCAAAATCTAGTAACTTAAAAAAAAAAAAAACACAAGAAAGAAGGAAAAAATTATGTTGAGGAAACTCGTAAGCAGAAAAAAAAAACAAAAAAACACCAAGAGAGTTACAAAAGGAAACCAAAGGAGCAAAGATTGCGGTATGACATGGGCTATATAGGCGCTCTTTGGACTTATTCTCTTTTCTGGCTAAAATAGTGGTGCGCACAACTGTCACATCATTGTACTCGTCATGGCAACGCGCACAACAACTGGTTAAGACACCATTTGCACTCGTGAACCATTTTCAACCGCTTGTCTGCATTTAGCAGTAACACTGAGTTGTAGGATCTTGATTGTTTAATTTAATTTTTTTAAATCTATTTCTTGATGTTTTTTTATGGTATCCACAGAATTGTCTTGTCCTCATTTCAGTTGCATACAGTTAGAATATATATATATATTTATAGGTAAAAATCTCTCGCGCGATATTGGAAAGGGGTGGTGTTTATCTATGTGCAAAAACTGACACAGTACTGTAGTTTGGAGTCCGTTGCTTTGTCGGTTCTTGGTTGGTTGGTTGGTTGGTTGGTTGGTTGGTTGGTTAAAGGGGGGAATCGGCACACAGGAGTCCGTCAGATGTTAGGGGGGTTTAGTAACGTCGGAATGCTGGCACTGCTGAGAGACAGCAGCAAATCAGACCTGAGAACCAGAGACACACCCAAAGATGACTTGACCAATCAACTTCCATGTACATCTTCATTTGAATGCAAAACAGTCTCTGTAAACTAATTAGTAAAACTAATAAAAACATTCCTAATGACTCTTTTGTATTGCGTCCAAACTATAGAGGCACAGAATCATAATGAAATGGGGACAACAATGACCTCCACAATGAACAAAATGACAACAACAATGACCTCTGACCCCGTACCTGTACCCACCTGGCTCAGAGCGGCGGGACAGCTGTCTATTAGAGCAACTGACAGTTGGGCTTTTTGCGTGCCTTCCCGGGCTCTGGGGTTTTCCTGTTGATTTGCCGGACCAGGTCATAAAAGATCTGCGGACAGAGATAGGGGAGACATGAGACAGTCACACCACCACTGCTTCAAAACACTGCTTCAAGTCAACACCACACAACTACAGTAGTGTTTTAGGACTACAAATCAGTTCTACATCACTGCTCCCAGTCGACATCATCTCTACACCCACCCCATTGCTACTAAAGACCATCTTTGCAACCGCATCCTATATTTTATTTCTGCAATCAAAGTCCTATATTTTATTTCTGCAATCAAACTAACTTCATTTCCTCTCTGCTCCACCCTACCTCTTTGATTTGATGACCGAGGCAAAGCCACTTTGCATGAAGAATCTGTGGTGTTTCATGAAAAGTACACTCTCTAAGTATGCTCCCTAGTGCCTGAAAAGTTTGCTGTTACAGAGTTCTATTGCAAAGCTTCACCACCCCAAGTACAGGACAGCTGACATAGGCTACGATCCATATCAGCTGTGAGAGTGTGAGTATGTATGTGTGTGTCTACTTGTGCAAGTACGTCTATGTAAGGGAACGTGTGTGTGTGTCTGTGTGTGTGTGTGTAATGTGTGTGAGAGGAGGGGTCTTTGTGTGCATGCATAAATAAGCTCAGTCAGACTGACTGGCACGCCGCGTCTCTCTCTCTGACAGAGCGACAGGCCCCTGGGGCCGGCATGAGGAGCGCAGACAAATCGCTGCTTCATCTGCACGACTGCCGCCAGCCTTGCACAGATGATACCCGACCCTACCCCATGTGTCGGGAACGCATCGGCCCACTCCACACACACACACACACACACACCCTCTTAACTCACTTAAAACTCTGAATGAGAAGGCTGCAATGCTACGCTAACTCACGTTAAGCTTGAGGCTTGACGTCTCCATTCGGGGCAGATGAGCAATGATTGTTCATTTCACACCGCATTCACAGACGGGCTGCGGCAGAGTGATGCTAAGCAGAGTGGACGCGGGCTGCTCGTTTCAGTCCGGAAGAGATTCAGACTTTGGCATCTGTACAGAGGCCGAGAGCGAGTCGAACGCTGCCTGCAGACTTAGCAAAAGTTGTATCCCGCCATAGTCTGTTCGCTTTCCTAACAGGCGGTGGCTTGTTAAACATGGTTGAAAATTTGGAGGTGATGTTCACCAAGGCATTCGTAATGGCGCTAATAGCTGCCAACCCAGTGGTTTTTCTCAGTGGGACATACTCCCATCCCACTACTTCCCAATTTCGACTTTAGGCAAAACAGTGTTTGCCTACAAACTAGCGTGAAACATCCATAGTACTGAAGCAGTCTGGGTCCCCTTAGCCATTTATATGTTCTAATATAAACACACCCACTGGCCATCACAGGGTCATCACAGGCAAGGCAAGGCAAGGCAAGGCAAGTTTATTTATATAGCGCAGTTCATACACAGAGTAGGCAGTTAAATGTGCTTTACAAAGATAAAAATAAAAACATAGTGGATAAAATAGAGTAAGAAAACATACAATAATAAAAATAATAAAATAAATAAATAATAAAAAGTTAATAAAGGACAGAAAATAAAAATAATCTTAGAATAAGGATTTATCCAAATTCACAAATCTGTAACCTACAAATGTGATCCTATATATTCAGCAAACAGAAGCACTCCTGTATTACAATAGTAACTATTATGCTTAGAAATAAATGAATAAATGAAGTCAAACCCCTCAACTGACAATAGCACCCCTGGATATTCCCGAAAATAATTCCCTAGTGTGCACTGTTCCTTTAGACAAAGCAGCCAGGTAGTCATGGGAAGGTGTGGGTGGACCTTCTAGACTTTACGGGCCACTTTATTAAGAGGTCCGGAGTTCAGACTGGGGGGGGGGGACTCAGCTGAAAATGTCCCCTTAAGGCCTTAAGCCGAGGCACAGACGTAAAATTGCAGTATTCCCGATCTAGTCGCATTTTAGAGCAAACAAGCGGATCCGACTCTGGCTGCAGAGTGGCCAAGTTGCAGTCAGACCTGCAGATCTCAGCATTCGGAGACAACCCAACGCTCAACAACACTGGTGCAGCACTGCAGCGGACTTAATTTATCCCCCTATCTAGAAAAGAACCCCCACCGACATCACAGAGAGAATAAAAAGCCAGCAGTAATCAATGGCCTAGAGTCTTCTGTCATTGCAGAAAGAGGATAATTACAATGATTAAACCAATAGATCAATCAGATGGGGGAGGGTGGGGACTCTGGTGGGCAAAGCTGGCAGTGCCAAACCCTACCCCTAACTCCACATGGCGTCATTGCAGGAGCTTGTTTCCGGTCCCGCTCCTCGGGGCTCGTGCCAGCAAGTGTGCCACGTGAGCGCCAAATGAACGGTTATTATGCCCTTCCCCGCTCCGGGAAGCCTCCGAGCCTTGATGACCTACTGTGATCACGTGCATCTTACAAGAGAGGGGATGAGACAGATGCAGAAAGAGAGAGTGTAATATAGAGAAAGAGACATTTGCCAAGGGGGCATTTGCCAATTGCATAATTTGAGAGTGTAACATGTTGTTATCTCCGAAACCCTAAACCTAGCATTCGGTTTCCCCTACGCGAGAGCGGTGCATCTTATTGTGCTCGATGCAGAGGCTCGGGTTTCCCACAATTGCCCCTTCGCTCAGAGGTGGGCCGCAGACTTCAGCTTGGTGAGGCCTGGGGATGGGGGAGGTTTTAAATGGTACCTTGAGTACCAGCAACGCAAACATCTAATGCTCTTAAAGCTTCACTAGACGCCGAATGATGAAAAATGTCTTCTTAGCGCAACCTGAAAGGCTGCGCCACAAGCATCTCCCCAAACTGCAGGCGTATCGTATGTCAGGCTTGTCTCTTGAGTGGGGATGTGGTATTTTTAGGATGTTTAGGGGAGCTTAGGCCCCAGCAGTGGGTGCCTGTCTGGGTCTCATTGACCAGACCATTCTTTTATACATATTCATGGTCCCAGAACAAGAAGATAGCTGGGGGGTTTGTTATGGTGTAGTGGTAGCAAAGTGGTTAAGGAACACGGCTGGTATGTGAGTTCGAATCCCAGCTTAACCAAGGCACTTAACACCAAGTCACTCTAGAAAAGACTGGCTGAGCTAATTGATAGCTGACAAGTGTAAGTCACTTTGGAAAGCGTGTGCTAAATAGATAAATGTAAATGTATGGAGATCAAGGCTTGGTTAACTGGTGAGGGTATTGATTCCGACTGCAGTTTATAAGCAGACTGTGAAAGTAAAGAATTGTTTCTTTACACACGCACACACAAACACATGTGCCCACACACAACTGTCAGGTGTCTTACCGGTATTTAACTATCAGGTAATCAGGTGGCTGGAGGCAAAGTGTGAGTAAACTTCTGTGTCTGTGTGTGTGTGTATGTGTGTGTGTGTGTGTGTGTGTCTCCGCATCAGTGCCTGAGCTCTCAGCCTTTGCTGGTAAAGACAGTCAAAGATTTAATGAATAAGCCAAGAGAGTAAACAGTCTCGGTTCTCCCCGCTCCTCTCCTCTCCCCTGACAGACAGCAGTGAGGCTGTGATCTAATCTATGCTGATCCATTCAGTATACTCAGACTAATGAGCCAACAGCCCACACAGAGCCCTTCTCTCTCTCACTCACTCTGTGTGTGTGTGTGTGTGTGTGTGTGT
>JAGFZM010000699.1:2110-19520 GCA_017657215.1 Limnothrissa miodon
TGTGTGTGTGTGTGTGTGTGTGTGTGTGTGTGTGTGTGTGTGTGTGTGTGTGTGTGCCTTTGTGCATTTATGTCTTGTGTACACACATGTATAGTTCTGGTCACTGTAGTCCTCAGTGTATTGATAATAGTGTGCTAATCAATTAGTGGGCCAAATGTATTTACGACTTTGCCAGACAGCAAGAGGAGACAAAAGCTCTGACTGAGTGCAGGCTGTTGCATGCTTACACAAAGCACGCCAAGCTCCACACACCAGCCCTCTCACATTTATAATATATGAGCCTTTCTTGTCTGCTACTTTATTCTGAAACGCACACACACACACACACACACAAACTCTCTGTCTCACGCACAAACACATACTCACTCATGCTGTTTGTCATTCTGTTTGTCATGCTAACAAACAGACTCATTCTATCTCTTCAACATACTCTCTCTTTCACGCACGCACAAACACACACACACACTCTCTCTCTCTCTCACACACACACACACACACACACACACACACACACACACATACTTTCTCTCCCTCCCACACACACACACACACACACACACACACACACACACACAGTGTCTCAGTGAGTATGCATGCATGGTCTGTGTTGCCTGCAGCCCTGTCAGTGCATTGATGTACAACATTCTGGCCTGTGTTCCCAAACGCACAAACACTATTTGGGCATGAATATTTCAGCGCTGTCGTACTCTGGCTGTGTGATTTAAAGCTTTTCCATGTTAACAATGCTGTTTGCTGTTTGCTGTTGTGCTGAATTAAGAGACCTGGAAGACCCCCCTCCACACACACACACACACAAACACACACACACACAAACAGTTATGCTTAGATTAGAGATAAGTAATTACCCTGTTACACCCCTCTTTATCCAAAGGACTTCCACTGCAGCAAAACACCCATTCTGCACAGGTGGAGTTACACAATTGCAGAATTTGGAGGGGGGTGGGGGGGTGAAAGTAAGAATAAGAGAGAGGGAGTGAAAAGTGAGAATGAGCATGAGAGAGAAGAATTGTGTGTGTGAATGTATGAAAGTTTGACTGTGTGTGTGTGTGTGTGTGTGTGTGTGTGTGTTTGTGTCTGTATGTGCTTATGTGCGTCCGTCTGTGGCTGTGGCTATAAGTAAGAGAGAAAGTGTGTGTGTGTGTGTGTGTGTATGTGTGTGTGTGTGTGTGTGTGTGTGTGAGAGAGAGAGAGAGAGAATGTCTATGCATCTGAATGAATGAATGTTTGACTGTACAGTATGTGTGTCTGTGTGCGAGAGAATGTTTATGCGTGTGATTGTATGAATGTTTGTGTGTGCGTTTGTGTGTGAGAGAGAGAGAGAGAGTGAGACAGAAGGAGAGAGAGAGAGACAAAGAGAGGGAGAGAGAGAGAGAGAGAGCATGACTATGGATGTGCACCTACTTTGGCTGTTAGCTATGTTAGCATGTTCACGCCGCATGTTCCTTTTAAGTCTGTGTGAACCGTGCATGTATTTGTCGGCATTCTTTCTTTTGTCGCACTGAAAAAAAACAAACACACTTGTGTGTGTGTGCACGTGTGTGTCTCTCTGGGTGTGCGTGCACGTGTTTGTGTGTGTGATGGAATTAAAGAGAATTCAGTGCAGTGTAATATGACTTGTTCAGGAGGAGACTGTGTGTGTGTGTGTGTGTGTGTGTGTGTGTTGTGTGTGAGCGAGGCCAATAAAAAGGCAAAGGATCAATAGATTCCTCCTGCTACAGAAGAACATGACAGACGCGGCTAAAGCCTTTTATGAGCGCGGCGATGAATAATGCATGGCGACATCTCTCTTCTTCAGCTTTGTTGTGTGTTACACAGATGGGACAGCGCAGCCAGATCTTGGAAACATATGAAAGATTAATAGGTGCGCTGGGACACGGCTGGCTTTACAAAAGGACTAAATAATTATTATTTCACAGAGAGCAGGGAAGAGCTCCGGGGACCTTCGGGGATGAGTGGAGGATGAGGGGGGTGCCATCGCCACACGACTGCAGAAGAAGGTGCACGCGGGCCGGGTAGGGTCTCAGAGCGGCAGAGGGGCCCCCCTTTGACAGAGCTACTGTACAGCCAGAGAGAGTGAGAGAGAGAGAGAGAGAGAAAGAGAGAGAGAAAGAGAGCAGGGAGGCCCAGGCAGACACGCTTTAATAAAGCAGTAGAAGCTGCTGCATCTTCACAGGGTTTCTCCTGAAGCTCCCGCCGCTGAGCCAGAGCTGATCCACTATTTATTAGTCATCTTCAACGATGTGTGTGTGTGTGTGTGTGTGTGTGTGTGTGAGTGTGTGGGGGTGAGCACTCATCTTGATGGGATGTATAGGTGTGACTTGTGTCATATGACCAGGCTGGGGGTGCACGAGGATGGTGCTTAGGCGACCTCTGGAAACTCTGTTGCACACACAGTGCAGTTGGATTATCTGTGCATGGTTGAGTGAAAATGTGTGTGTGTGTGTGTGTGTGTGTGTGTGTGTGTGTGTGTGTGTGTATTTGAGCATGAATGTGTGTATCCTTAAGCATTTGTAGGAACCCAACCTTTTCATAGACAGAGAGTGCAGTTGTATTCTGCATGTGCATGGTTGGGTGAAAATGTGTGTGTGTGTGTGTGTGTCATGTATATGTGTTGGTAGATGTGCGTTTGTATCCAAGTGTGTGTGTGTGTGTGTGTGTGTGTGTGTATGCGTGTGCCTGTGTGCGTGTATGTGTGTAAATGTGTGTGTGTGTGTGTGTCTTAGTGGGCTCAGGTGGTGAACGTGAGCAGACGGCGGTGAAACCCAATCTTGCGTCTGAGATGGCAGGAAGTCTGTTCATGCGACAGAAGGGCTGTAACTCACATTACAATCTGACCTCAGATCAGTGTGTGTGTGTGTGTGTATGTCTGTGCAACAACAGGGCTGTAACTCGCATTACATTCTGACCTCAGATAAGTGTGTGCGTGTGTGTGTACGCGCGCGTGCGTGCGTAAAACACAAGGGCTGCAACTCACATTACAGCGTGACCTCAGATCAAGTGATACAGGAGGCACTTCGACCTTTGCAGGCGATCGATGAATATTTGTGAATGAAGCATGACATGTTTAATTACATGTGCTGTGTGTCGCTCATAACCCGGGAAACCCTGGGCTACCTTCCCAGAACAGAGAGCCTTGTAACACTACACTTTATTGGCCCATTATGTCCAAGTCAACAAATAATTGTTTTGTTGAGTAATCTTACACTAATGTTTTATTCAGTTATTGTCAAAGCCACTGTGCTTCATTCCATTTGAAGAAATGACACAGCCTCATTAAAGCATTTCAACTATCATTTGAAATCATTGTCAGTGGCTGTACCATGAAGGCAGCCTTACACTAAAGTGCATGTCTATCAAGCATCACAAATCTAACAAAGGTAAAATCGCATCGCTTATGGTTTGAATGGATAACCTATAGATGGATGGTTGTCAAAGTTCTTTGTGTTCTGTGTGTGTGTGTGTGTGAACACAAAAACAAACACACACACACACACAACCTGTTGTCTACAAAGACACATAAAGGCAGCAGTTGTTCTTCAGCCTCAAGCTAGACACAGGCCAATGGCGAACGAACTGAACATTTTATCAACAAATAACAAACAAACGAACAACAACCACAACAACATCTGCAGATGTCCTTGAATTAGAGTAAAATTCTCCTGTGAAGAGGTTGCACTTGAGAGGGAGGGGATTGTGGGAAAAGGGGGCTGAATTGATTTTGTTTTGTTTTGTCTTGTTTTTTTTTCTGTTGTTATTATTGTTATTGTTTTTTTTTTCCTTCCCCACATTTGTAGTCGTGCTCGTAAAACGTGGCCCATTTCTGCAATCGGCGCTGGCGATGAGGAGGAGGTCTCCACATTTGTCAGTCTTTATCTATTTTCAATTAGTGCTCTCTAATGATGAATTGAGTGCTCAGAGTTATGGATGACTTCATTAGCAGCAGGGCTCCGCTCATTAGTGGCAAGTAGCAGAGAGCAGCAGCAGCAGGCTGGCACTGCCCCGGGTGGCGCACACACACACACACACACACACACACTCACACACACTCATTCACACACACACACACACGGACACACGCACGTACACACACACACACACTTTGTGAATATCTCTCTGTGCCTACACACACACTCATAGACACACAGACACAGACACACACATATATACATTTTCTGTATCTCTCTTTCTGTCTGCACACAAACGCACACACACACACACATACATACTGTACACACACACGCAGAAGAATACACACACTCTCTCTACCACACACAGGTACACAAAAAGACAGACATACCCCCCCTCCACTCTTTCTCTGTCTCACTGTCACTGCCTGTCAAACACACACACACACACACACACTCTTTCCCCCTCTCCCAGATGGTTTGCATTCCACCACCATGAACTAAATGAGGTGACTGAGTTATTGGAACTGTGTCATTATCTTCTCTCTCTCTCTCTCTCTCTCTCTCTCTCTCTCTCTCTCTCTCTCTCTCTCTCTCTCTCACACACACACACACTCTCACCCTCTCTCTCTCTCTCTCTCTCTCTCTCTCTCTCTCTTTCTCTCTCTCTCTCAAATTCAAATTTAAATTCAAATCATGCTTTATTGGCATGACAAAATAGTTTTTGTGTTGCCAAAATAATCCTATTCAGGATAATGTGTAGAACATAAAAACCTGGTATAACATCACGAAATGTCAGCAACATGCATAAAAGAACAATGTTAAGGAAAATAGTAAGTTAATGAATAATAATTCTTATATTTATTCACTCTCTTTGTCATTCAAGTGTGTGTGTGTGTATGTGTGTGTGTGTGTGTGTGTGTTTGCATAAATGAATCTCTTGTAATAGATCAGTTTGACTGTCCTATTGAAAGGGTTATCACCAGGTCAATGTTGAATCACATAAGCTCCAATTCTGCTGTATGTGCTGCTTGTCACACACATCACAGTACACCAGAATGCTCTTTTCCAGGTGAGAATCTTTCTGTGCATGTGTGTGTGTGTGTGTGTGTGTGTGTGTGTGTGTGTGCGCGCGTGCACATGTGTGTGGAAAGTATTCAATTGTATGTGTTTGTGGATGCGTGCACCAGTGTGTGTGTGTGTGTGTGCTTGTGTACATACATGCAAGCCTGTGTGTGTATTGAGGGTTTCTGTGTGTATGTGTATTAAATTGTGTCTGTGCCTGTGGGTATATATGTGTGCAACAGCAAGTGTGTGTGTACATGTATTTAATTATGTGTGTGCCTATCTAGGTATGTTTGCACCATGGAGTGTATGTGTATGAAAATGTTTTTTATTGTGTGTGTGTGCTTGTTTGTGTATACCTATATAAGACTGTTGTGGGTTGTGTCTGTGTATGTACATATGGATTCAATTGTGTGTGTGCCGGTGCATCTATATGTGTGCACCTGTGTTTGTGTGTGTGTGTGTGCCTGCCCTTTGTCCACAGGCTTAATGGGTCACACTTGTGCATGTTATGCAGTCCTCTTCCTCCACTAATCGCCATGCTCTCCTTTCCTGTGCCTCTCATAATCATCAGAAGTGTTTAATTAATGAGATAACAGAGCTGTCAGTGTGTGTGTGTGTGTGTGTGTGTGTGTGTGTGTGGTGTTTTAATTATGACACCCTCAGGACATCTCTCCAGCTCACTGAAATATGGAAAATTTGACAAATCAGTCGTTCCCAGTGGACACACTGCACACCACATATGCACGTCTATCTCTCCTGAACAAGTCTAATCAGCGTGTGTGTGTATGTCTGTGTGTGTATAAGTGGGGGAGAGAGGCTATGTGAACACACTGTGTGTGTGGTGTGTGTGTGTGTGTGTGTACACTGTATGTGTGTGTGTGTGTGTGTGTACTGTATGTGTGTGTGAGAAACATAGAGAAGAGAGAGTAAGTGTGTGTGTGTGTGTGCACGTACGTGCATGTGTGTGTGAGCATGTGAGCGTGTGTGCGTTTGTTGTCATCTTTGCTCTTGCTGTGTGCCATAAATGATTCATGCTGTTTAGCTCCCAGTTGTTTGGGTGCAGCTGGCTTGGGGAGGTGCGGGGCTGGCCAAATGGAGTGGCCACATGGCACCTCCAGATGTTGGACTCACAGAGATGCGCAGCTCATCACAAACAACAACCAGTGCCACCCCTGGGTCCATACCATCTGACAGATGCTCCGTGCCAGACGCATTGCATTATGGGGATCTTTGTGTGGGTGTGTTTGTGTGTGTGTGTGAGTGTGTGTCAGAGGTTGTATAGCTGTATAGCCTTCATGTCTGTATGTGTGTGTCAGAGGTTGAATACAATACATGTCTGTGTGTGTGTGTGTGCGTGTGTGTGTGTGTGAGAGAGAGAAGCTGATATATAAGTGTACGTGTGTGTGTGTGTGTTTCTGTAGGTGCATAAATAAGTGGACATATGTGAGTGTGCATATAGTCTGTGTCTGTGTGTGAGAGAGACAGACACTCTGTTTGCTTGAACATCTTAGTGTGCATATTGTGTGTGTGTGTGTGTGCGCGTGTGTGTAGTTTCATGCAGCAGGGTGCTGTGATGGGAAAGTGATATTACCGTCAGTCATGTTTTTAAAGATAACTTTTCATCTCCTGCACTCTTCTCCACACACACCTCCTCCCCCCTCCCCAATCTTGGGTCACAGTGAGCAGCGGATTGGTATCCATAGATACGCATATCCATGTAAAACCTCTGGGGACTCTAGAAGGATATTTCATGGCCTCTCTCTCTCTCTCTCTCTGTGTGTGTGTGTGTGTGTGTGTGTGGGCGTCCGTATGTGTGTGTGTGTGTGCCTGTACCTGCCTCTCTCATCCCGTCTTTGATACATTTTTTATCCGCCACGATTGAAGATTGGGCTCTCTCATTTCCTGTGATATGTGTTCTGGCTCTCCCCCCTCTCAGAGGCCCTGATAAAACTCGAATAATCAATTCAGAGTGCGCTGCTTCTGCCTGCCTGCCCTATCCCTCCCTAAAACCCCTATAATGAATTCATTAGGCACAAGAGAATGGCAGCGCCACAAGTATGTGTGTGTGTGTGTGTGTGTGTGTGTGTGTGTGTGAGTGTGTGTGAGGGGTGGGTTGGGGGTAGGGGCCAGGCTTGGGGGGAGGGAGGTGTAATGCGATCGTGATGCAATCACCCATGAATTGTTTATGGATCGGTCGAGGTTTTCTTGTCAAGTTGCATTGGTGTGTGAAGGTTAGACAATGACATCCAACTCTGAGTGTTATTTAACCCCTGTCACACACCCACACACACACGCACCCAACCTCTTTAGACACACCCCAAACAATTAGTTTCCTCTTGTGAGTGTTAAAGTGCATTGGAGAAATATTTGGCGTGGATTGATGGACTCAATATCAGCCATTTGTTTTTCTACACGGCAAATAATGGAGCTGTTTCCCCTCGTCCTCCCACTGAGTTCTTGCCTGGGTGTGTTTAGTTGATTCCATTCACTTCTGAGCGTCCTCAGTGTGAAGCCACATCCTCGTGGTGACTCCTGACTAGGACTGTAATGGACCGTTACACGTATCCTGTGTCATACACAAGAGTTGCAGCCAACTTGGACTTCAACAGATTTGAATTATTAAAGGCGTTCTAAGCGATGCTGTTTCACGTCACTTGTTGACGTTCGAAGTATTGTCAAACAAAACGGAGGATAGCTCACTCCTCCCCCTCCCTCCCATGCTTCCTGAAAGACTCATGAACGTGCATTTCCTTCTTGTCGTTTATTGGCTGAAACACTGTTATGTTTCGTTTTCGTTTGTTATGCTAGGTTTGCCCACTGTGTTTTTTGTTGCCGTTTGTGGAGCCTGGGCTGTCTACAGAGACCGTGTTTTTTTATAGTGTGTTCAGGGGACAGGCAGCTAGCAGATTGTGAGGAGATGTTTGCTGTATGTAACAACACATGTTTTAGTCCTAAAAACGCGTCACAACGCTTAGAGCACCTTTAATGATCAGCACCAGTTTTGTGCATTGACATCTTTATGGTATACACGTGTAGTACATTCTTTTATTATTACGAGTAGAATAGAGATGAGTAGAGACTATTCAGTAATAGCAATGGAACTTTAAAAAAAATGAAAACTAAAGATGGTTTATCAGCTGAATTCTAAAGAATGTTTTATGTTCAAGTTACATTGCGAGCTATTTGCTTATGGTCGAAAGCCATAAAACGGTCCCAAAATCAAGACGTCTGTGTGAATTTGTCTGTCCACGTTTTGGAGAGGGGCCATTTGCTGAGCATGATGTTGTGTTGTCCAACAGTAGTTATGAGAAAACAAGTCCCCTCTGGATGAGACCTATTATTTTCCCATAAGGAGCACTGGATGGTTGGTTATTGTTATTCCTGACGAACAGTCTGTGTTCTGCTCTGGTGTTTCTCCATTAGGGCGGGGAGTCTCATGGGACTCCGTGGTCCTTGTGCTGAATTAGCAACACTGCACACAGGTGGATGGCTGGAACACGCTGTCCTGAAGACGAGAGCGGTCCAAAATGATTCACTCATTCGCTCTGATCCAATTGTCCAAGATTGCGCAGTTTAGTTTACCCAAACAAGACAAGACGATGATGAGATCTTTCCATGACATAGGAGAAATATAAACGGACCCTGTGCCATGTCAGCCTGACCTTCAAGCCTCCGGCATGCTGTTATAGCGAGCGTGTGCGATGGCCTCTTGGTTTCTCAGTGTTGTGTTGGCAGGCGTGTATCAGTGCCGTGCCAAGGCCACAGCCTTCCCCAGAATACAGAGGGGAGCTACTCTCAGATATACCACATACACACACCCATCTGCTCATCTGTACTCACACACACACACACACACACACACACCACATCTAACTTCCACTCAAGTCTTTTGGGAGGTTAAGTATGTTCCTTTCATCCCTCTCATTACTATCTTTGTTTGTCTAAAAAAAACACACCAGAGCAATTAATACAAGCACACACACACACACATGCTGTTGCACTCGCACTCAACTGGCTTTGAATCCTAACTAGTGGAAACGCAGTTGGTCATGGCCACATAAAACCTAATTGGCTTCTGTGGTTTAATGAAACCCTGTTCGTTATCCAATTAAAAATTAGACAAAGCAAATTAGGAGTTCTGGCCGGGCAGGAAGCATCAAGAACAGAAGTGGTCCCTGCAGTCCTGCCATCTCTGCCTCTTTTGGGGGATTAAACCAGGACTGGGGTTCTCTGCCATCAGATTTGTTTGTGGATCAGAAGACTGTTAGGAGAGAGCAGCCAAAGCCTCTCAAGCAAGACTACACAATGTGCTGGCTGGCAGCAACAACAAAAGTGACTAATTTGTGACTACATGGCAGAAGCCTTACAAGCTGTCAAATATCTTTTTTAACTTTAAGCTCTGTTAATATGTTTATTTGTATTTACACAGTTTTTATTTGTCGAATATCTTAACTTGTTATGGAACTTATAATGTTATTGATGGATTTCATAGATCCATTGAAGTCATGCTGTGATTTATATGGCATCTGCTAGTTATGTCTTCATAATGCATAATATATAACTAATATATATTAAAATATTAGTATATATCCATATATGCTATTTTATATAAACTTTCTTTTTATTCACAATAAACTGAAAATATACATAATTCCACAGCATTTGTCGGAACCGTAAAATTGTGTTTATGTTCCTTCCTTAGAAAACAGGAAATGTTTGTCTCTTACAGCATCGCAGAACTAAAACAAAAGATGTGAAGTGCCTATAACTTCACAGCGTATACATATCTAGTATTTCTTGGCTATATGGAATCCATAACCTGTAAGTTGTTGCTTGTCCTTCATCTTTTGTAATACTTACACCAAGTCTTGTTACATAAAGCAGCCAGGTCATGTGCTAAAATCTAAAATATAAAGTGCTTGAAATAAGTCGATAGCTCTAACTACAGCCACTAATGAAACCAGTATCTATTAGTGTGAATTAGCCTACCACAGCAATTACTTAAAGAATCTTGCAATCAAATCAAACCATAATGCTGTTTATCAAGAATGAGACTAAGCTTTTGCACTGCTCTCTTAATTGCTTAGGCTATTGTATGTTAAGGTATTGTGTTTTCTATTTTTATAGAGCTGTTTTTTTGTTTGTTTGTTTGTTTTTTAATTAATATATAGCCTACTTATACTCTGCCTGGAATGTAATCTAGATTTTTTTAATTTAGTCGAGGTGGCGGACATGATACAATTTTTGTCTGTTTTTTCTATGCCTAGGAAACATTACAGAATGTTACAAAATCTTGGGCTGTGGTTCCCCCTGATTGGGCCATGGTTATTAACCATAAAGCTTAGGGTGTAAGTTCAGAGAATGTTAACTACCTTGTTACACTTACATTCCCCTACTGTAACTCTTCAGGTACCAAAAATTCAAACGTGACGTCATTGTTGCACAGTGGATCTTACATTAACGCTACCACTAGGTTATTGTTTGGTATTCCTATTCTGAAAGAGTGTCGGAATGTTCCTGGAAAATAACCCTGTACTGTATGTGGTATTCGGTCCAATTCAGCATATCGAGAACCGAAAAGTTCCCCTAACCAAATAACCTTCCTGTAATGTTTCTGGTAGATGGATTTACAGATTATTATGTTTTGCTGGATCATTTCAACATCTACAATATGAACTCAAATCAGACAGTATGTATCTACTGTAGCCAAAACATATCTCCTATGTGAATACTGTACAATGTGCCTTTGACCTCTATGATTGGTATTTATATTTCTTCAAGGTGCCATGTAAACATAAATAGTTTTGTATGCGCACACAAAGAATGTACATAATTACAGTGCATTTGTTTGTATTGGAATTGCAAACAAATACTAATGAGTCACTCACACCCACAATTCTACCATGCTCAGTGTAATGAAACTAACAGATGCAGTGACTTTAAATCAGTATAGTTATTTATGAAAGGCAGGAGGGCGACAGCAAAGGAAGAGACAAATTGCTGCACCTGAAGTAATTATGGGGGAAAAAACTGTGTTTATATTCAACACTAAATAGTGTGAAGTTAATTTTAATTTCTCCTCTAAAAGGTATTGTATGCGTGGAGTGAAGGACACTGCGGTTGGGTTTGTGCGTTTGACAACTAGCTGGAGTCAGGCTTGACACTGGTGTATGACAGACTGGGACCCACCATGTTTCTTCCCCCTCGTACATTAAAATCCCCTTTCCAACAAAGCCAGGATTAAAGAGAGCTCTTTTGAATGAGTCATCACTTTAAACCGCACATAGAGTTTACAGTTCAAAAGAGATTATAAATATTAAAGCAGGGTTTTTTTAATGATTGGGTAAAAGCAGAGCAAAAGACACACACGCACTCAAAGGATTAGACAAACATAAGGCTTCAAGGTCTCTGCCTTGGAGGAGACTGTACTTATTAAATTGCCTCTTTGTAATTTTCCTTTAAATAATGTATTATTGTGGAGACAAACAGCTTAGTGCAGGCAACTGAGAGCGAGAGAGAGAGAGAGAGGGAGAGATAGTAAAGAGGAGAGCAAGAGATGGAAAGAGAGCGGAAGAGGCATACACAAAGATAGAAAGAGAGATGGAATGAGAGAATAAAGAAAGAGGTCCTGGCGCTGAGGGAAATGGGGTCTGTCTTCTGACTGGCAAGATGAGGCATCAGAAACTTTGTTGGTTTTCATTGTAATGTGTCCCATGGGTAGCACTGTGCTTAAAAGGGAGAGAGAGAGAGGGAGAGAGAGAGAGAGAGAGTTTAGATGACAGTACAGTGCTTGTTTTACTTGAATTATTCACTTTATATTAAATGCCAGAGGCTGAGAATTTATTTAACACTAGGCTAACTCCTTTAAACACACACACACACACACACACACACACACACAAACACACACAAAGTAAGCATCTAATAAAAGGCACAAAGGGACTTTGTACCATAACCTTTGACTTTTCTATCATTTGGCAGCCCCTTTCCCTCCCCTTCTGTGCTTCCACAGAGCTTTGAATTCCCCTAAACTATTCCTCAGTCAGACTCGGCTGCTCTCTGCCGCTGTAATTAAAGCACAGTGGAGGCCGTTAGAGGGGCAGCAGGGTGCATTCAGGCCCAGCTAAGTTAACCTATAAGCTAAGCTAAGACCAGCTACTAGCTAAGCTATCCTATAAGCTAAGCTAAGACCAGCTACTAGCTAAGCTAAGCTAAGCAGCCCCATCCTTCCCTTTTGTGTTTGGAAGCAAATTACTGTGTGGGTCGATAAGTGGTGGGCACGGGGGCCGGATCAATGGTGGCCAGCTCTCCACTCCTGGGGAACAATCTTCAGCTTTAATGACACCACATTGATTTTTAAATAACCGCTCGTGTTTCGCACACGCTAATCACTGGCCTTTCAGTGGGGAACTCACCCACTCTCACCCCCACACACACACACAGACACAGACATGTGTTTGTGTTTTAAACCCATGTGGGAGTTTTCAGGAGTTCTCGCTGTGCACATGATGTCTGGGTAAAAGAGTAATTTTCTTTTCAGCCTCCTGTCATATTGATAGACGCTCTGGTCCTGACCCTTAACAGTAAGTATGAATAGTATTTGGGCATTCACTTGGCCTTCATTTCTGTGGATATGTGGGTGTATAATTTTTAACTATGTATTTGCATAATGTGTATTCAGAGAACATCTTCTATCCTAGCACTAAAATGAACTGAAGCACTATTCCCTAGCACTATGCTCCTTAAGGTTTCTGCTATGTAGCTTGATTGTTATCCTCTTTTTGTAAGTCGCTTTGGATAAAAGCGTCTGCTAAATGCATAAATGTAAATGTAATCTACATATATGAGTAATTAGAACTTCAAAGTTACCTGGGTCAATCAGATTTTTAAAAGTTCAGTTTAATTTGATTTCAATCCGACTAAGTTAAATTTCAGTCGGACTAATGTGTATACATACATTTTAAGAGTTACATTTCGATCAGATTAAAAGTTCAGTTTCAGTCGGACTGAGGCAATGATTCTGTTTTTTTTCCTTACTTTACTGCATGTTTACAGTCCATACTAACTGTATAACTCTAGTGTGAAAACAAATGTAACCTGCAAATCTTTTGTAAATATTTCCACTAGCTTTCACTAGCCCACAATGACAAAAAAAATGTCTTTCTGTGTGTGTGTGTGTGTGTGTGTGTGTGTGTGTGTGTGTGTGTGTGTGTGTGAGTTGCGGTCACAGGCTGTAACACCATCCAGTACTGTTCGGTGGAAGTGTATGTAAGCAGAGTCATATTGTGATGAGGCATAGCGAGCCATTTTGTGATTAGTCAGTGAGCTCTTTGAAAAGTCTGGGAACTCGACAGACATGGCTTTTATTTTACAGTGGTTGGGAAGTTAGTTTAAACTCTACACTTATTGTTTCTGCCTTCAATTTCTGCTCCCTGATTTGAGGTCATAGCAGTTTGTATATTCTGATAACTGTACCCTTTATTAAAGCTTTACTAATGCTTTATGAAAACTGGGTGCATAGGAAGTGTTAACAAATACTCTAATACTTTACTCTAAATACCGATTTTCACACCAGGCTTACTCATTCTTATGCTAGTAATAGTAAAAGCATAGGTAGGCCATACGAAAGACAATTAGACACAGACCGGTAGACAGACAGTGACGGACTGGTAGACAGGTAGTCAGGCAGGCAGGTAGACAGATAAATGGAAAATAGAGACAGGCAGGTAGACAAACACAGAGAGAGAGGATGTAGCTGAAGTCTGCAAAGAATCTCCTCATCAGAGACAGCAATGATCTCCATAGCAAACAACTCATGCTGTTAGCAAAGGAAGTGAGACAGCCAGACAGCATCATTAATTAGAGGAACAGAGAGGTGAGCACAGAGAGAGAGAGAGAGAGATGGGGTGACGGTGTTGGGTGGGGATGTTTCACGTGAGAATCATTGGTACCCGCTCTTTTTTTTCTTTTCTTCTTTCCTTTCCTTTTTTTCTTTTGTCTCTCTCTCTCTCTCTCTCTCTCTCTCTCACACACACACACACACACACACACATCCTGAGGTAGTCTTTAATACTTTAATATCATGTGGATGCCATGTTTGCTTGGCTGGTAAAAAGTAATCATTTGGAGTCACTCAATTTGAATGTGTCTGTATTTGGATTTTGAGATGTAAAGTTGACACTCAAACTTACAAACTTCACATAATGACAACAGTACTTGTGCAACAGCATGGTGACAATGAAACTGAAAGACTCATGTCACTCTTATGTAGATACCTTCTATAATGTTAACTATACACTCTTTGTTTGTTGTGACATTATGTGACACAGTGTTCTTTGTATTTGCCATGCAAAACTATGCCTAGACGATGCGCATGTGTGCACACCCACACACTTTACATACAGGCATAGACACAAGCACACACACACACACAAATATATACATACACATGCACATACCTGTCTCCAGACAAATGAGAGTTTATCTGACAGTCAGTCACACTGCCAGAGATCTGACACAGCAGGGGATGCACGTCTATTTCTGACACACACACATACACACACACACACACACACAAAACTCTGGCACAGTGGGTGACACACATCTATTTCTGATGATACCAGCCAGAAGATGATTGCCCACATGCTTCAACAAATCAGCGCCTCCTATACCGCTGTAACCCCTGTACCAGCCACCCCCAATGCTCCCTCCCTTTCTCTCTCCGTGTGTGTGTGTGTGTGTGTGTGGGACTGGGGTGAATGAGCACAAGTACTGGTGTTAAGTGTCTCATTATAGGGGGATGAAGGTGGCGTCAGGGTGGGTGTCACGGGAGTGTGTGTGTGTGTGTGTGTGTGTGTGTGTGTGTGTGTGTGTGTAAGGGGGTAAATCCTCAATCCTCACCCCGCTCCCATCCCACACTGGGCATCGGTGGGGCAGAAGAGCGGGCCTTCTCTAGCCCGGGCTGGGAATCACTGTTTAATCCACGGCACATTATTAGTGTGAGGAGGGAAGGTCACCACTCAAACCCTCCTTAAGCAGAGGCTGAGGCCTCCAGAGAGCTTATGGTAATACTCACACACACACTCACACACACACACAAACACACACACACACACAGAGAGAGAGAGGCACAGACATACACGGCTCACACCCACTTAGGCCCACTTCCATTTCAATGCATGACACTAGTCATATTTTATTTTAAAGTATGCTCTCCCCTCTTGGTGCACTCTCTCTTTCTCCCTCCTTCTCTTTATCGCCCCTTCTCTCTCTCTCTTTCTCTCTGTCTCTGTCTCTCTCTGTCTGCATAATGTTGAGACACTAATGAAGAGTCTAATGCAAAGCTGCTATGGCAGTCTCAATGGATATTATGAATAATTCAGACCCCTTCTTGTTCTTTAAGAGTTTTTTTTTTCTATTTTTTTATTTCTATTTCTGTGTCTCTTCCTCCCTCACTCTGTCTTCCCACCCTTTCTCTCCCAACAATCTCTCCTTCTCTTTTCTCTCTAAACCCAGATCTTTCTTCTCTCCCCCTTTCTTCGTGCTTCTACTATATTCATCTCTAACTATTTCTCTATCTTCTTTCTTCTTCACACACTCTCTCTCTCTCTTTCTCTCTCTCCCTCTGGTATTGTCCAGTATGACAGGCCATTATCCCTGCCTCCGACTGCCATTACTGGAGGTGAGTGTGTACCCAGTCCCATTTGTCACCCTTTGCCCTGTGACCTTGAGAATGTTGGCAGAGGGACTGAGGGGGCTCTGGCATATAAACACCAGCTGAATGGAGGGAAGATGTGTGTGTGTGGTATGTGCATGTAAGTGTGTTTGTGATTGCATGTGTGTGTGTGTGTTTGTGATTGCATGTGTGTTCTTCTGACAGCTCACTCACTTTCTCCCAGCACATACATACACGCATACACGCAAACACACACACACATAAACGCACACACCTACACACACACACACTGGCACTATCCAGTTCTTGATTGTGATGTCTAGACAGGCTGAAGAATAGGGAGGAGGGGGAAAGGAAAGAGGGAGGGAGAGAGAGTGAGAGAGTTACTGATGCTTGTGGAGATGAATGTCATGCATTTGATCATGTGATTAGCCCTGCTAAGCCTGCCTCATTCCCTTTCCATCCTCTCTGCCCCACCCCACCCCCCCCAAACACACACACACACACACACACTTCCTGTCTTGCCCCCTTCCCCAGTGCTCCTAATGCCCCTAACTGCTATCTCAGATGGATGTCTGGGGCCGTGACTGCTGGGGAGATCAATGGGGCCGCAGCAGCAGCATCCCTGAGCCTCATCAGCAGACAGAGAGAGAGAGAGAGAGAGAGAGAGAGAGAGACCCAGGGAGCACAGGCTACTGATGGAGAGCAGAGGACAGCCGAGAGACACGGCCTTATCTCATGACCTCTGTAATTACCTAGCCTACTATCATGCTAAGTTGTTATTGTGTAGTGGCCCTCTGTGTGTGTGTGTGTGTGTGTGTGTGTATGTGTGTGATCTAGTCTAAGGGGGGTCAGTGGTGAAATGAGGTTGTGGGAGATGATAGTGTTATCTCCTAACCTCTGATATTACTAGCCACTCCAGTGCCAATGATGCTAACGTGCTAATTATCCACTGTCTGATCTAACTGAGATAGCTTCCTACTGTGTGTGTGTGTGTGTGTGTGTGTGTGTGTGTGTGTGTTGAAAGCTAAAGTGATCTGACTGAGATGAGCACACTGATGAGGTCCAGGTTAAAATCCCTGGACTATCCCCGGCCTGAAAATAACATACTCTCGGATGACTGACTTACGGCTGCTGTTTAAACTGGATTGAGAGTGATGTTTGTACTGCTCTGACTCGGTCCCAATACACTTAACCCGTGTGTGTGTGTGTGTGTGTGTGTGTGTGTGTGATCTGGTCCCCTGGCTCTTCCCCTGAGGGGTGAGTGGGTCTAATCATCCCTCTGATAGCATCGCTAGGAGCCAGACGGGGCAGACACACACACACACACACACTCACACTAGCACCACTCACCAGAAGCAACAGCAGTGGCAGCAGCAGCCCAGATATATTTATCTAGTTAATGAGAAGCCAAACAGGGACCATCCACAGGGACCCACTAAGGATAACATGCAGGGATGGGGGTGTGTTAGGAAAGATAGAACATGATGAGAAGTGATGGAGAGAGAGAGAGAGAGAGAGAGAGAGAGAGAGATAGAGAGAGAGAGAGGACAAAAGGAGAGAAACAATTGCATTTCATATTAGTTTTTGTGTGTCTGGTAAAAGCATGCCATGTGTGTAAGTGTGAGTGTGTCTCTGTGTGTGTGTGTGTGTGTTTGTGTGACAGAGAAAGAGAGGGAGGAAGAGAATGAGCTATGTTAGCGTAATCTACTGCTGTCTTTGTCTGTGTGTGTGTGTGTGT
>JAGFZM010000700.1:0-14711 GCA_017657215.1 Limnothrissa miodon
GTGGTGCCATTCACTCTTCCTGTGCTTAGTCTGTGTAACCTCCCATCCCCTGGAATGTCTATACTCTTGGGGGTTTTGGCCAACCAGAGACCTGTGGAAAGACTTACGGTTTCCTGACACCTAATAAGTGGCTTGGCATAATTTATGTGGGGACAAGATGAAATGTCTGCTCTCCAGAACTCACGCTCCAAGTATCAGTAGAAGGGGAGATATGTGTAAGCTCTCCTTTCTATGCGTGCATTTCATCCCTCGGAGAATGAACATGGAGTTTGTGATCTGGATCCTCTGAAGAATCCCTTTGGAGGTGCAAGCGTACAGCATCAGCTCCCCAAAGGCCCTTGAACCAATGGGAGGCCTCACTCACACAAGCACAAGGGTTGGCGAGACGAGTCCTCACATGTACACGCCATCTTTGCTTTAGCTTGCTTTAGGCAACCTGTTCAGGAATGACAGAATGTGTTTCGTGTTCTGGAGATGAAAAGAAAACAGTTTGTCTTTGTGTGTGTTAAATTTCTGTTAAAATTCCATTATTGTGATATTTATTGCATTGCTGTGGTAATGCCTGGCATAGGTGACCCAGGGCAAAACACCCAACTTCAGAAGGGCATCATGAGTGTCTTTATTTTTTCCACTTGTATTTATCGACAAATGGGAAAATCTGAAATCTGTCCCGGTGCAGCAAAAAAGGCTCAAAGAAGCAAGCAAAGGGCTTGGCTTAAAGCAGCAAAAAGACTAGTTTTGCATCCTTCTTGTTTTACGCTTCACATGAAGGAACTTAACTTGCTCTTGTTCTGTGCTCGGCTGCCTCTGCTGACCTGCACTGACAGTACAGACAGAGTTTGAAATACTCCTCCACCACACTGTGATCCTCCCAAATGTCCCAAATAGCACAGGAGGTCCGCGGATCAATATGTGCTTTTTAGTCTGCTCTCCCTTTCAGTTAGTTTAGCAGTTTCACTTCAATCGTAGTCTCCCTGTTAACATTCCTGAGAGCAGCAGCTTTTGGTAAAAACATTTTCATTGAATCACTGACAGGTAGAGGCCATTAAAGACACTGCATGCTCCCTCATATTTAGAGGCTTTTTATATGAACAAATGTCTGAAGTGAACCAAAGTGCACTACTGTCTTTCACTGATGGCAGCAAAAAGTTTCTTCTATCTTGAAGTGAGTGTTTGCTCTTCGTAATGGCACTAGAAAAGCTGCAACATTAAAAGCTGTTTTCTGGCCCTCCAGCTAAGTTTGATGGCTTTGGTGGCTTCTCTAAATGACACAGTTACTATGACCACTTGCCATAAAAAGTCCAAAAACCTTACCTTATTTCGTCCAATTTCCATCGTATTTGTGTCAATTCAAATGTTTGAGAGATGTAACAGTACGTGGACCAGGCAGCCCAACTGTGTGTTTGTCTCCTCGGGTTGACCCTGCTCCATTGCCTCTCATTTGAACAAACCAAACACTCCCTCACAGCAGCATCTCCTAAGTGCTGCATTAGAACTGCAACACCACACACACATTGTTTTTTTCCTGACAAAAGGCACACGCAGGAGCGGGGGCAGTTAGGGGGGTCGGGGGGTGGTTGTGTCTCTATGCACTGTAAAAAAAAAAAAAAAAAAAAGACATGGTTTTAACTTAAAAACAGTGCTTCTTAAGAAATTACCAAAACTTATTAACTCAAGTTTGGTCAACTGAAAATATTTAGGCAGCCGGGACACCAAGTCTTGAGTTGAAATTTTTTACTGTCTGGGCTTAGGCACCATTCCGTAAACCCAGTGACCCAGGTTTGAGCCTGGCCTGAGGTCATTTCCTCATCCTCCCCATCTCTCTTTCCCATGCATTTTCTGTCTTGACACTCTCTACTGTTGTATCGCTAAAGGAAAAAAGTCAAAGATGTCTCAGATCTCAGAGAGATCTTGTTAGACCCGAAACACCTCTCACCACACATACACTCCCACGTGCACACACAAACTCGAGGACACAGACAAGCGCACACACATGCACTCACACACTTACACTCGGCAGGACAGAGGTAATAAGAGGTATCTGGCGTGTAAAGGTGCGCTAATAAAAGAGAGCTTAGGTGTGCCTGTGGTGCCTCCTACTCTCATCAGACCCAGCTCCTGTGCTGGAGATGAAGAATGACAGACCTCAGACACTCCCAGCTGCTGGGTAACCTCTGCTAAGTCAATGCCACAGGACAGCAGACATGGGGAACAGTGGTTCTGTATCAGTGGCCAACTGACCTGATCCACCAAGCATCTAAAGGCAGCTGAAAGGCAAACACTACAGCAGAGTGGGCAAACACTACAGCAGAGGGGGCAATCACTACAGCAGAGGGGGCAAACACTACAGCAGAGGGGGCAAACACTACAGCAGAGGGGGCAAACACTACAGCAGAGGGGGCATGTCTACAGTTCACATTAACACCCACATCTTCCATCAGTCCATATCCTGATCTTCCCTTTTCTATGGCAGTATTAATACCCACATCATTGAGTCCTTTGACCACGTAGTCGAGCCATCAAGACATGGGCGGCGGGTGGTCCAGACGTCTGGGGAGGCTGCGTGACCAACTTTTATACACAGTGCAAGGGCGGAACTGCTGGCCATTAGATTACATTATTATATTAACCATTGGCAAGAGTCTCAGAAAGAATAGCCTAATATCCGCAATTATAATGATCAATAATAACCAAAACAAGACTCATTTCAAAATCCAACTTTATTTTTTTATCTAAGAACAATTCAAATTCAATTGAAATCAGTTAGCTGGCTGTCATCTGTCCGTCTGTCTCTCCTTCTCTCTTCCCTGTCTTTTGACTTCGGTGCTATGATAAGGAGAGATTGGGGTAGGGGAAGAGAATTGTGCTGGCTGCAGAAATGTGATGTTTTTCTTTTTCTTTCTTTTGGAAAAACGACCGTATATCCATGCTGATATGAGACTAGCCTACATTTTTAAAATCCCGCACTAGAGCGGCTACCAGCGGCTGATTGGCTATTTTAGTTTTTGGCCTAAAACTACCATGATCTGACTGTCTATCACCATGGTAACGCGTACTCACTCCCAATTTGTCTTAAATACGGCACAGGTTGTAGAGAGAGAGGGCTGTTCGTTATCTTTCACTGAGATCACAAGGTTCTACCATCACTGGACGCAGCTTCTACTGCTGCGGCTGCTGCGTTCAAAGTGAAATAATCTATAAAAATATTCACACATCATGTACGTTATTTTCACTATTTCCCAGCATTACGCGCCGCCCATGCCTATAGGCTTAATATTATATTCATATACAATGAAAAATAGACTATGTTGCAGAATTGTGTTGTGCTGGAAAGCACTGTCATTTATGAATAATTACTGCAACTTATATGGTCTAATAGAAGAATAGCCTATGTATATGTATCTATAGGGTATATATATTTGAATTCAGCACCCTTCAAAACCCCTAAAAATGTTGTATGCCAAAAATTAACATGATTTGCCTTCAGGACTGTAAATAAGCACATTTTACATTTACATTACATTTACATTTATGCATTTAGCAGACGCTTTCATCCAAAGCACCTTACAAAACGAGGATAACAATCGAGCTACATAGCAGAAACCTTAAGGAGCATAGTGCTAGGGGATAGTGCTTCAGTTCATTTTAATTAATACCCACATCATTATCCATCAGTCCATCAGCTGATCTTGTCTTCTTAAAGGGATTATCTGGAGTGAATCAACCCGTAGCTCTGTTGACTGAGGCTGTTGAATGGTGTCTATAGGCATCAGAATGACAGCAGTAGGTACAACGTAGACCGAATTCACGAACTGGCCGCTAACGCTAAGCATATTGGGCATATGAAAACGAAACTGACATGCCCTAATCAGTTAGCGCTGGCTGCCGTTTCGTTACTCGGTCTACCGTGCATGAAAATCTGTCGGTCTTATACCTATCAATAGCACATAGCAATGTGAATCAACAGAGTTACGTGTTGTTTCACTCCGGATAATTCCTTTAACACCCACATCATCATTTAGTCTTTCTCCGTGTCTATGCTTCTCCAGGTCAGCACTGACTCTGGTGTTTTGGATGATTAAAGGGAAAAACATTTTCAAGCTTCACAGAAAAGTCCAGCCTTTTGCCTACAGCTGGATACATTGGTGAAATGTACACATCAAAGAGAAATTAAATAAAGGGTTTGGCTTGACAAATCGTCTCTTTTTATGTGGTAACTGACGTCATCAGCAGTACTATCACAGTTTTGTTTCGTAAGCAACATTTTGGATAATTCGCAAACACACATCACCACCACATCAGTAGATTATCAGCAATTTGGAGATAAATATAATCTCTGTCAGGACAAAGGGGTGAGTAAGATCTTTTCTAAATAGGCCTTAATGGAGTCCATTCTCTATACCTGTGCTTCGCTCCCTCTTGTTACCTCTGCCAAGAAAGTTGTTGTGTTTGTTTTGTACGTCTGCGTCATCCTTAACACAAAAATAGAATGATTTTGTAGAAAACCCATTCAGCTTTCTTTTAAGAGGACTATTTACTGTACACAGTCAAGAATGATTGTCACAGCTTTGTGTCCTTCCTGCATTACTGTGGAGGCCACGCAAACAACGTCACAACCATACAGTACTCAGAGAGCCAGAGACTGTTCTTAACAACAACAAAAAATGAACAAAGACTAAACAGAATCTACAGAATAATGCATCCAAACACCCCCCCCCACACACACACACACATAAACATACAAAGACACAGACTTTCTATACACACACAGACACAATGCAGCAGCACAAAATGCATAAAACGTGGACAGTGTAGTGCTCTGACAGATTTTTGTAAACAAGGATCTGTAGACACTAACTCTGAATCAACTTTCACTTAATTAGTATTATTATGGCAGGCCTACACTTGTTTAGAATGTCTAGTTCTTGATCAAATTAACTGTGTGCATGGATGTGAATCTATCTTCCCCATGCTGATATTCAATACTTCTGTTTTTTAAAGTCAAGCTTTAGCAGCAGTGTCATATTAATCTATGATAAAGAATTACAATCCAGGAAACAATAAACAGGATCACCTTCATCTGAATTAATCTGATCAACTACAAGTAAACGTCTATAGGAATGTTCACATTCTTATTAAGTTTACTAAGTTTATTAAGTTATTTACTTCATATATGGTAAATGCAGATACCTGTAGATCTTTTTTGTGTGATTCACTTAAGCACCCAGTCCTCTTTGACACGGATCCTCCTCTCTCCCTTTCTCTCTTTTTTCATCCCTCTTTCTCTGTTCTCCCTCTCTCTGACACAGCGCATGTCTCCTCATGGCCTCTCTCTTTTTTTCTCTCCCCCTCTCATTTTCTTTCTCTCCCTCTCTCCCCCTCTGTGTCTGAGTTTAGACCCTAGAGCAGTGAAAAGAGCCTACTGTATAGCTGCATAGGCTTAGGCCCCCTCTGTCCTAAAGGCCTAGAGTTTTGCTCCTGTTTGATCTGCAATTTCAAGGACAGAAAGCTTCTCCTCATGCAAGGTCTGGCACAGGTCTCACCCATGGCTATGTGCAGTGCTTTGATTGTAAACTACAGCTGTTTCTTCTCTGGATTGGTAAGCCCGAGTCAATCAGTTTTTTCTCCAGTCTTTAGAATTGCTTCAAAAACTCTCAGCTGACCATCTATAGCGCCTGACAATGAATGACAAGATTTTTTTCCTCAAACAATCCAGCAAAAACACTCTGTGTAGCTGTCCGTCCAGGACCTGGCTGTGAATGAAAAGGGTTTTTTTTTTTTTGATCAAACAATTCTCTCAAAACACTCATAGCAGGTCATCTGGTGCCTGACTCTGAATACCAAGATTTCATGGTCGAACAATCCCTCCTAAAACAGTCCTAGCACCTCAATGTGAGTAACCCCTCCACCCAATATATTTAAAGGACTTTCTTGTCACCCAGGCCTGTGTTATGGTCTGCTGGACCATCATCCCCCCTGTGATGTTAAAGTATTGATTTACAATGGGGCCAGGAAAAAGCTGTTAGCTTTCTGCTCATGTTGATCCATTTCTGGAAAAGCAGTCACACTTTGCATGGCATGCCTACCATGTCCAAAGGGGAACATACTCATCAAGTCTTGCCCACACAAAGAAGACCATCCAACCCACCAGACAGGTTTAAATGGCTATGTCTCAGGCATCTTTCTAGTGGATATAAGATGCTGTCATCCAAAAGATGGTATTGCGGATATACTTTTTTGTATATCCATGTAACCATAGTCACCATTAACATACATGACAACAGAAAGGATCTGTTAACATCGATGAGATAGACCTGGCAGCAGTGTAACTGAACTCATTAACATGTCTGGCAATGCACACAATGCCTCTCGACCAGCACTGGATTACTGGGCTGTTTCCAAAGAGTCAGGGGCGTGCCTGAAGCAGGGTCGGAATCAACATGGGGGCCCCCCCTCGCCCACGCATATGTCAATGCAATATTGTCAATAATGACAAAGTAAACAAACTAATGATCAACAACCAGTGTCATTCTTAAAAGTTTGTCCTCCTAGCTTTTCTGGTAGAAAAGTCATCAATTAGACTTGAATAATCTAATGAACGCAGAATGTCACTTTCAAGAGACATGAGTGACAGGTGATTCAATCTGCATTGGCCCATGGTGGATCTCAGTCTACTTTTTAACCAATCCCAGTTGAGAAAAAGAACGCTCTCCACTGGCATTAGTAGGGCAATGTCAACATTTGGAAACACTGGCAGCAAGTTCCTCGTTCTCAAAGCCTGCAGAAGAGATCTACAGTAGCAGAGGTGCCCTTGTTCTGCATCTCACTAACAAACTGTCTAAACTGGACAAGCTCTTCCACAAAATCTGCTTCAACATCGCCAGAATATTGTTTCTGGAGCTCACATGGAGCGTCCCTACGGAGATCTGGCAGGGGCATGGACACGATGTTATTCAAAAATCCGAATGTTTGGTTAATTGTTTTGTATGAATCATATCTCCGATCTAGTTCTGCAATGAGACGGTCAATTGTCACAAGAAACACTCTTGTTCTAAACGCCTCTCGACCCGATTGCTCATGCTCTGGTTCAGCTGATTCATCGTGTTGTCTTTTTCTTTTTCTCTGTCTATGTGTGTCTGCCTTGTAATTTTGAGAGACAGTTGGAGACATATTTTTTGCATCACTCTCAAATTGGTCAAAATTATCACGTAAGCTGGCCACATAACCTCTCAATGAGCTGACTAACTGAACAGCATTGCATAAATCCAGTTCCACTACCTGCAGAGGAACACTAGTTTTGTGGAAACGCTGCAGTATGTTGTTTCATAGATTACACAGGAACGCATTCTCTAATTCATCCATCTTCGAATTGTATGTTGTGGCTTCGTGCTGTGTTGTTACATTTTGACTGGGGTCTTTACTCAATTCTAACAGAGACTCCTGAATGTTGCCATAGTTTTGGTTGCTGATGCGTGAGCTGACCATCTGGTATCAGAGAGACTTTTAAGAGACTCGATCCTAGTGTTTTCATTGGGTGTCAGACCAATGTCTGCCAACGAGATGTAGATTTGGACGCAAATTTAAAAAGTGCCTCTCAAAGCAGCTGTTGACACTGTTGATCCCAACTAAATTCAAAGTGTGTGCAGAACAAGGTACCCATACAGCCAGAGGGTTAATCAGTCTGATTCGTGCTTGTAGGCCACTGTAAGTACCAGACATATTTGCAGCATTGTCGTAACACTGGCCTCTACAGTTATTGATGTCAAGCTGCATGTCAGTGAACACGCCAAGAACAGCCTGGAAAAGGGATTCTCCCGAGTGAGACTTGATTAGCAAAAATGTCAGAAAACGCTCTGCAACACTCCCATCTGTAGACACATAGCGTCTAATTAATGTCAGCTGATTTGTGTGCGCAACATCTGGAGTAGAATCAAAACTAATAGAGAAATACTTCGCCCCTTTTATCTGGCTGATGATTTCTGCAAGAACCATCTCTCCCATCAGTTCAATAAACTCCAGACACGTTGTTGACAAAAGGTAAGAACCCTGGATCCGACACAGGGTTAGCTGCATTTGCAGGTGGGACTTCAGCAGGTTTGAAAAACCCTGTTAATTTCGGGATGTTGCGCCTTGCGCTTTTGAGCACCGCTGTCATATATGCGGTCACACATTGTATATGCCTAGATATCAGTCCTCTCTGTTAATATCGCTGTGTATCACTGTGGCGTGAATGACATGCGTCTGACGTTTATATACTGAAGGCGGATTTGCCTCACCCAATCAGCGTCCGCTTTATTTAAATGTTTATTTTGATCCAATGGATATTAAGTGTTTTCTTTCTTTTGACCAATTGGGGCCCCCTGGGAGGCGGGGGCCCCTAGGCTGAAGCCATATAAAGCCTGTGCATTGTCCGGCCATGCCTGAAAGGCCATATGAAACACAACCTACTTGTGCTACCATACTTATTTTGAAACATCTGCAAAGTCCAGTAACTAAATCTGTAAGTTGACTCACTTGAAAATGTACAACACGTTTTGTTTTTGCTTGTTTTAAGAAAAGGATCGTGAGTGCCCATAGCTAGACATTCTAAAGCAGACAGAGGCCTAAATTAGCCAAGACAGTGAAAATTTCATCAAAACCTTTCGTCATTCATCCAAATTCTTCTGTCAACAACTCTATTGCATCTTAGACAACCCAGTAAAGGTGGATAAACATGTCCTATACTTTAAATTACCTGCTGCAACTGTGGATGAGGTATCAAAGTCTGTAGCGTCCCAATTTTTTTGTAATCCTGTTAACAGCAGGTATTGCTTTGCTCGTAGGTGGCACTGAAGGCTTGTACATACTAACTTCTCTGGCAACACATAAAGGGCTTGTAATCTGTTTCCTGCTACAGCTAAATGAGACCCAACATAGTTTGCTGTTTGAGGGAGTGGAAATCACTTTCATGTAAAATGCATTTTCCCCACATTACTGTTTGATATTCATAAGTTCTCAGTGTGTACATGGAGCAACGGATGAATATACATGAATATATACAGCTTTTCTGTCATCTGAGTTTACTACCTTTATTTCACACACACACACACACACGTTAGAGTTTATTTTAAGATGTGTTGAGGCCTTAAAGTCACATTTTTAAACACAGTATGGGGTTTTTTAAGACCCTGCTAAAGCCTTGACACAAGAAAACATATAACTTACACACACATAAACACATACAATTCAAAAGCAACCTATTCCTATACCTCTTAAATATCCACGTGACGTCTTCTGACAGGAGATCCCTTTGTGTAATAAAAATATAGTATAGTGTAGTATAGAATAGTTTATGTAGTCCTATCATTATGTGGGGAAAATGTGGTCTCTGAATTAAGCCCATTGGTAATTTTAGTAAATTACACAGCACACAGTGAACAGAACCTGACTAACCCAGAGCAGTGGGCTACCTGCTGCCGCCTGGGAAGCAGTGAGGGGGTACGGTAGGTACCACTTTAGACTACACATATACATTTAACATTCTTTACTTTTTTAAGTGCTGGATTTCTTTTTTTTATTTCTTCAGTGTCACTTGGATGTTCTGACTTGGCCAACTGAATACATTGGGCAAGTGATTTAGGATTATGGTAAGGGTTACATTGAAAGGGTGATTTAAGATTAGGGCCAGCACATCTGCTGAGGCAGAATAGTAGGACGTGTGCCATCTCTTTAGTTATTAGGGTTCGCCCTAATAGGGTTCGTTATTAGGGGCAGTTATTCGGGTGTCACAGCAAACACTGATTACAGTCTTGGTTTGCAGATTTGGTTTGTGTTTCTTGTTTTCCTTACTTCCATCATCTTATCCTTGAACAGAGGGACTAATAGTTTTGAAATGAGCCGGGGTTGAAACAATGTCAAAGGGGTAAAAGTTCATGTCATTTGGATAGCACGTGCTGCCATGTGCAGTGATCATATTTTTATGGACAGCCGGATAGCTACTGTCCAGTTTAATAAATAAAGGAAAAAATGTTTAACACTGCACCCTGCACAAAAAGCCTCTCTCTTTATGTTCAAGAGAAAATGGATTCAGATCATTAGGATTCCACAAAATGGCCACAGCACAAAATGGCTCCTGTATATGTATACTTCCATACATTTCAGCCTTATATAAAAGCTCTTGAGTGGCTATTCAAAATGCATCACATGACACACAGTCAATCCCATTCCATGTTTAAGCTGAGTCAGCCTTAATCAGTTCCATTCTGTGTGAATGATGCACAGGTCAATCCTAATCCCATTCTGTTCTTAGGGTGAGGGTTAGAGTTTGGGTCAGGGTCAATCCTAGTCCCATTCTGGGTTTACTGTAGAGTAAGCTAGTCCCAGTTAATCCTATTCTGTGTTTAAGTCAGTGCCATTTTGTGCTTAGGGTTAGAGATACAGACAGGAGAACCATGAGGAGCTCACGGTACCGATATAGCCAAGATGTTAAGAGCTCAGCAAATCCACTATAATGGTGCATTTCCATCACGGATCAGGGCCAGCCCCAGGCTTTTCCCTGGGCTCAAACACCAGTGTGTAGCCTGTAGCATTTCCACTACCAAGTCTAAACCTATAGACCCCAGAGCAGCCAGCGCCAGCCATTCTATATTCTCCTGTAGCGGCAAAGCGGGCCAGTGAACACCGGCATAACATAACATCTGTTACTACAGGAAAAGTATGTTGCTGAACTGTAATTACACCCCTCACTAGTTTGTGGCACTTTAATTAACTGATCATTGTATTCAAATGTGTATGTTTGTATTCAACTATTTTAAGATCATGTTTTAAGTGTGGGGGGATTTTGAATTGTCTTAATTATATGTTGAGTGTATTAATTAAAAGAGTGTTTGATTAATTTTATTCATATGATCAGAACATTATAAGAGTTAAATGAATCAGCTTTGATTGGTGAAACAGTGTTTCAATGACAAAAGTTAAATGCCCACTATGCAACATCTTTCATTTAATTAATCAGTTTCATACTGTTTAGGATGCTAAAATGAGTCATTACACGGCGAACGGCCTTAGCGGTAGATACAGCACTTGCAATGTTCAGCAGCGCCTCCAGTGAAATGCAGTGCAATACAATGCAATACAGCGGTCTTTAGAGGGAGCTTGTGAGAGAAAAAAGCAGAACGTTGCTTAGCCCTTCTTTAAAAGTGACATGTAACAGAAGGTTTGATAACAATGAGTGGGTTAACAAACTGATTCTTGTGTGATTCTCTAAACATGTATGTGTAAGTAGGATTCTTCTCTGTTTGGTTGAAGGTCAGCAACAGGCGCCGCACAGTTTTAGCTGCCACAAACAATCTGCTGACATCCTTGAGTCTCTCTCTCTCTCTGGCCAGAATTCAAGTCCAATCTGTCTTCCAATACTCCTGCCAGTCTGGTGGTTCTGCTGGCTGGGAGCCGGGAGTTCAGCAGTCTCACAGGCTGGTGGATGCAGCTGTTGGTGAGCCTGGTAGTGCGGGAGCGGAGACTTCTGTATCTCTTTCCAGAGGGCAGGAGGCTGAACAGACAGTGTGCGGGGTGGGTTGCATCGTTGACAGTTGTGATGTCTTTGTGGGTGAGGCGGGTGGTGTAGATACCCATCACACTGTTTCAGATCCTGCCAAGGCGTCTCAGGAATGCACAAAGTAGATTGACCAAACGTCTCAGATTTCCAAGGATGGGGCCTGACTTTGGTGCTAGGTGTCTGGTATAATACATGCAAACTTCCGAGCTAGAACTTTACTTATTATAATTATATTGACTGAAGAAATAGGAATTTCATAAGTTCCCAGCGAAATTCAAGAAAATGCCTCCAAATTTAATCTCAGAGGTCAGGTCACCTTAACCAAAGGCATGAGAAGTAAATACACTCTTTAAGGTTGAATCTATGAACAGATATGTTTCCCAACAACACAGTTGCTAACTTTTTAGCAAAGTAGTTCTTTGGGAATTCGCACACTGTAGCATGTGAAAATGTCCCCTTGGTAGTTATTTTGATGAAATTGGGTGGGTTATTGACAAAAAAAGGGTTTGACTAAACGTTGTAGACTTTTACTTGTGGCTCAAGGTGTTCCAGTAATGCAAGTGTAGCTACATTCAGACACTGGCGGTTTAGTGTGTGCTCTGGCTGACTTATTGGGTGCTTCAATTTCTGCCCAAACTTCTGTCACAGGATCAAAGAGTGTAGTCTATATATTGTACTGCTATGCCATACTGATTAAATACCAGAAGAAGATTGACCACAAGAGCACAGCCTATACAGGAAGCTGTAAATGGTGACACAACAGGAAAAAATTATCATTTTGCAAGTAGCATGATTAGCATGCTGTGAGCCAGAAATGAAACAGGTAGACAAAATAAGATGAAAGCATAGAGAGTCATGATTTGGACTCATTTCAAACTGTGATCTTCACATGGTTAAATGCATTTCACCTGTCAATTAGTAAGTAAGTAAAATATATTAATATAGCACATTTAAACACAGCTATTACTGACCAAAGTGCTGTAAAACAACAACATAATGATAATGATGACCAATTAAATACACATCAACAGATGCCACTCCTTTCATCTTCTGACAGCCAACTGACACCTCCACCTTCAACTCCTCATGCTGAATCTCACTCATCTACATTTCCATCAACATCACCACAGAATGGATGGATTGCCCAGTTTGAGATCCCATGGAACGAGATGCCAGCCTCATTACTGCAGGCAACATTAGGAGGACAGCAGGCTACACCTCCAGACAGAAGAGCATGGATAAGAATCCTGGTGAGTTCCATGCAGGAACACTGTCAGAATCCAAACAAGGCTGCCTGTGATAAAATCGCAAAGATTACTGTGTCCAAATATCCTTCCACCTTTGCTGACTTGAACGAGGAAGATGAATACCTAGGAATAGGGTATTATTCACTTGCAAAAAACTTAAGGCTGGAGTTGAACATGTGAATCGCAAAAATGTGAGTGATAAAGTACGAAGACCAAGGATAACGTCACAAACCAGTGATGATGGTAACACCAAAATAGTTCCGGTGTAAGGTTGACCGCTATGGCTGCATTAGGGGCCGTTCACACGGACACGCTTTTTTAACCTCCAGGCGCTCGATTTCAATTGTTTCCCTATGGAACGATGCGTCTTTGAAAAAGTTCCACTGCTGCGATACGTTCGGCTTTTTTTTTGTTGCTTGCGTCTCCTTCTAAAAACGCGAGGCTTCTAAAAACGCCAGGCGCTCAAAGTTGAAAATGGTTGAACTTTTGAGGTCGCGTTTTTATTTACAATGGGCGTTGCGTAGCAACGTTTACGTTCTTAACCGCTTTGCAAACGGCGAGTTTTTGGAATGGTTGCGACACAGTAGGCGCTTTTGGAGGTGAAAAACGCTTTCCGTGTGAACGGCCCCTTAATTGGCAGCCAAAATGTTTGCCAGAGGGAGAGATGGTGGAGTCTTCAGAACACAAGAAAACATATATTGGCCATATTCCACTCTGCTGGCCCCAGAGCTGTAGACAGGCCCGATGTTGACGAGTGCATGAGGTTGACCTATATGTACCAGCGCCACATGCTGAACTCCTGTCCTCCTCCAAGATTTAGTGATATTGAAGAACATTGGCCTTTCCTCTTTACAACAAGAGGACTATGTGACCATTTTAAAAAACCAACGAATGGAAGAGGCCCTTCAAACCAAATGAGGATCATAAACTTCTTACGAACACAGACCAACTTTAGACATTCAGGGTCTTCTACGAGACATCGACAGCTACACAGCAGCCATGCAACAGAGCCGGACTGGCATAGCTGCAGTGCTCCTTATGCTGAAGCACTTCCAGGAGAAAGAGGACTCCATCTTTCTTTTGGGAGATGTAAGTGTAGTAAATATAAAGTACATATCTAGTGGGCTATGTGGTTCAGTTGAGGCAATATGTACCCCACTTTGTTGTTTTAATGTGTTTTAAACCATTTGTAATCCCTGTTTTTTTTGTGTGTACAGGCAACTGCAACAAAGCGATCAATTGAGGCAGATATGACACTCCCATCTACACCAAGGTTGATTATGCTTGGTAAGAGAAGACTTATCTACCTTTCAGGTAGATTAGTGTGTCATTTATGTCTTCTGAAAATGTGCAATGTTTTTTGTTTTGTTTTTTGTCGTTGAGGGAACACATTTCTCTTGTCCACAAAATGGATGGTGACCATTGAAGGGAGTGTGGCCTTTGTGTTAGATGACCACCTGGAGTTTTCAGATGCATTGCCCTGCCTGCGCAACACTGGAACTCATACAACAGTAAATGTTTTTCTGTTCTTTGCCACATGTTGTTGATTTAGAGTTGATCTTTTTCATCTTGTCTGAGCCAACTGTGTCACAGTATGTACCTTCAATGTCTTGTTTAAATCTTCTCTTACATAAAGATTCATCATGAGAATCAACCTGGAGGAGGGGACAAAATGCACAGCAAAGACTGGAGGGAGTCGCAGGACCGGAGCAGTGGTGAAGAGGAAGGCAGAAACCATAAACAGTCGTGTTGCGTCCTTCCTACACCAGCTTTCCAACTTTGAGTGGAAGAACATGGACTAGAAAGGAGCAAGACAATGACTGAGAGGGGGCCAGGTACACATACGCACACACACAGTGATTTTCAAAAAATTACATACATACGTACGTACATACATACATACATATACTGTACATGCACACACACACACA
>JAGFZM010000701.1:0-23453 GCA_017657215.1 Limnothrissa miodon
TTCTAAAATTCTACTCTTTACTAGTGATGGCAAGATGAGGCTTTGTTGAAGTGTTGAAGCTTTTCAGCAAATGTTGCAAAATGTTTCTCAAAGCCTTGCATAAACCTCAAATGCAAATTAAGACCATCTAGTTGGGAATGAATTCAAACAACATGATAAAATCTTACTTTTACTTAGTTAAGGAAGTCAGCTAGCATGCTTGTACCGTTGTGTCACTTAACCCTTAAAGATTCTCTAGGGTTGAACTAATTCAGAACAAAATGTTAGTCGCTTTGGATAAAAGCCGTCTGCTAAATGCATCTATGTGGATGTACGCTTTTAAGACTTCTGTCTCAGCCTTAAAAAGGTCTGCCATCATTGCAGTGCATCACTGGCATTTACATGTTTTCCTCTAAGCGCTTAGATAGGCAGGATTTTGGGGGTTGTAGGAGGCAGATCATTCAGCTGACCTACAGTATCATGACATTTAATGTGACAGTCTCGCGTTATGTTAGATATCCTCAGAATTTGCTAGAAGAAAAATCTATTGACTAAATTTTCCATTTATAGTAAGGCATTGTGTATATGCACGCTGGAGATAATGGTTAAATTCTCATCTGTCTCAGGCTCCCTGGACAGACTGGGGGCCTGTCTAGACCGCTACTGGCAGCAGAAGAAGGTGATGGCACCAGGCTGTGAGCCAGCCGCTGTGCGGAGCATGATGAACGCCCTGCGACCCCTCACCCTGGGCCAGAGTCTGGCTGGAGCCGGAGGAGGAGGCTTCCTGTACCTGCTGACCCGAGACGCGTGCCAGGAGGAGGCTGTGCGGCAGGTGCTCAGCAGCACACCGGTGAGCACGCGCTGGGATTAGCCAGATTACCGTAGCGCTCTGCCTGAGTTTTGAGGAAGTGCTCAAACTTGCTAACTTATTATGCCATCTAGGTCGTTATGCCACTTTCACACAATGGCAAAAATAGAAAGATTGTGACGCTGTTAAAAAGGACACTATGAATTCACCCCTGATCTGTACACTGAAGTTTTTAAGGACCACTGGATCATTTAAGAGCGGTTAGTTCCAACAAGTTGTAAAAAATAGAGCTTGCTTCCCTTTACTGTTTCTTTAGAAAAAAAAATGCTATTAAATAAAACTTCTCAACTGGAGCACAAGCTATATCTATCCAAATTTCCCAGCTTCCAAATCATTCTAGGAAGGTTTGGGTCCAGGATTCCCTCAGTGTTTTGGTTTTTAGTTTATGTAAAGTAGTAACGTGCCTAATACCCAACCAGGGGCATTTTTATAAAGCTTTTTACACAAGAAAAAGTTGCATGAAGCAGTGTGAAATTTGCTGTTGCAACATTTTTCGTATTTCCATATGCATTTTTCGAATGTCCATGCACAAAAAAGTTCCCAGTTTTCCCACTTTCTAGTTTTCCGCAACCTAACACACATGTAAGGTTTTTTTTTTTTTTTTTACTAGCTACTAGCACCCTATGCGGCTGTTCTAGACTGTGTTTTAGTAACCTAAAATGTAATGTAGTTTTCAGAACAGGCAATTAGGCATTAATAAGAGAAATATGCAACAAATGCTATGTTCATAGTCAGTGTACTTCGTCAGTGATTCTTGGTATTGGTACGCTGCCACTCACTTTTTATTTTGATTTGAAATACCTTTTTAAGGCCTTCAAACAGGATTTAGTGAATATGTTCTACCTCTGTTCGAAGCACGGTCTCGCATTTCCTGAATTTTTTTACCTTTTTCTGTGTCATGATTGGCCATCAAAAGCTGTTTTAAATGAGTTATAGAATGTCAAACCACATTTACCTTGTCATTGATGAATTTAGGTAGCTTAAGGTATCCAATGAACCATACCAAAACTTCAACACCATCTCCCGGCTCCTCCTACATGGAAATTTCAAGCTAGAAATGGCCAGGCTCAAACGGGCCAATCTGAAACAAGGTGCTTGTTGACGTAGGCACCGCTAAGATACACCTCCTTTATTGGTACGGTCCAACCAAAGATAGTTTGGAACCATCTCTGGTCCAAACCACTGTTGCTTAATGAATTTACCGGGGGGGGGAGGCCGTTTGGTTCAAGCCCTTTTAGATGAGGTTGAATAAGACGCTTGAGCAGTTCTCCTGGGTCACTTTCAGACGCACAAATTTGCATACGTCATTGTTGAGCCTCAAAGAACAATTTCTGATGGTCAGTCATAGATATATGTATATCTATATATTCAAGGTAACGCACATTCGTATTTACAACGACCAAAGTGTGTACATGTAACTTTTTGCATACATAGTCGTTCAATGAGGAATTTACGCAGTTTTTTAAATGAGGCCCCAGATCTCTATTTATTTGGACTCTGTTAGTAAATCTTTTCAATATAAAACATATTCAGTGCACATTCTTAAAGAGTGCTGCAATTACCTTGTACATCTTGGATAGAGATGGTTTAAAGCTATTAGTCGATTTGTTTTGGAAGGAATAACTAACAGCACAGTCACTTTTTGTATGCAAATGGTGCTCAACAATATTCTGCTAATCATTTTAAAGGTCTTAGTCTGACCTGTTAAGACTGAGTTCTAGACATTTACAAGTAATAATATGGATTACTACAAGACAAACTAAATCATCAAATCACAAGTCAGAAAACAAACAATTTCTAATTGTACCATCTCAAACATGAGACAAAATCATTAGTATTGGTAACCTCTGATCCTCTTTTGTTTAGCAGGACTGCTAACAACTAGTCTGTGTTCCACAGGGTCTGGGGGATTTCAGTGTCCATTCTGTAGATGTGGACATGGAAGGAATCTGTGTTCTTTCTCCACACCAATGAAGAAAACTACAAACACGAAGTTTCAGCTAGCTTTTTCAAATGCAATTTGGTACTGTTTGTTTTTTTTTTGTTTGTTTTATTCCTAACTACAGATCTAGTTTTTTTTTTTTTTACATGAAATATCACAAATTCCTCTGATGCATACACTATACACAAAGTTTTTAAATAACCTTGTTAGCGCTCAATGTATGTGAGAATGGCAGCCTTGAATGAAGGGTTTGTTTGAATTAGTACCTTTTTTCCCCACACTGTCTTATAACTGTGCTTGTACTGAAGATATGTATTTACAAAACCTATAATCTTTAAAGCAAATACATACTTCAAGCATTCCACAAATAAATAATATTTGCATTTTAATTATTCACAATGCTCAAACAAAACATTTGCATGTATAAACTAATAAGGAATGTAAAGTCAGCGTTGCAGATGGTGGCAAAGTCAAAAATGGTAAGAAACTGTAGGGGTGTGTGGGTGTAACGCATAATGTGTATGAGTGGATGTTTAAAGAGCTTTACAGGCAGTTCCTTGTCCTGAAAAAAGGCCTCTTGAAGACACCATCCTGGTGTTGGAAAAATTTCTATTTTCCTGCCACTGTAGCCAGCTGGTCTCTGATGCGACCTAATCCATCCAACATGGTGTCAAGCGTTTCTTTACTAAGTTCCATGGTAACTGAGGAAACATTGTCATCGCCTCCCGCACAGGAAAAATCCTGGACCTACAGTATAAAGAACATCAGCAACACGAGGGTTTCCACTATGCTTAAATACAGTTCAATTAAAACCTGGATTCAAACAACCCCAGCAAACTAAGAAGCTTCACTCAAATGTTTGGGGTATCAGGGTTCAGAGGCATACCTTCATTTGGACCAAACAAGTGGGCACTGCCATTCGACTCACAGAGTCTGATGCGGTCTTCATGTCCACCCTCCAATCCATGTCCACCAACTTAGGCAAGGAAACTGCCGGTGAGAAACACACATTAACAATCACTTGGTAGGTTGTGCCATTCGTTTTTGCGCCTCAACAAAGATGACGGTAGAAGGAAGGGATATTATATAATATATATATTATATGAAGATAAAATGGGTAAGACTGGGTGCTTACTTTGGTTGGTAAGAGCTTGATTTATCCATGTTGAGCTGGTAATAAGCATGTAGAGAGAGAGAAAAAAGTAGGCTACATGTCATAGACCTCAGGATTATGGAACACAGTAACGTTAACTTCAGTGTGTTACAGTAGGCCTACGCGCAACCTACCCGTGTTCCAAAAGAATCTTTGTGATTAGGTTCTTTAGATTGGAATGGAAGGTGTCTGGGAAGACCGCCAGGATCTGTTCGGGTGAAGCTAGGTTGTGAAATACCACGTAATGCGCGAGTGTGTGGAGAGCTGTGAGAAGCTGTGAAGGAAATCAGAGAAGAGCCATCTAGAGTGGACCAATGCCTCGGTCATATAAGGCCATGGAAGTATCAACATAGAAGCTAATTCAAGAGAAAATATATATTTTTATCTGAAAGCTGCCTACCTGTTTGGCCTCAGTCGATGACACCGACAAGGTTCCAGCTGTACTTTCTGCCAGTCGCCGTGATTCCGGAGCTCCGGGCGGGAAACTGTCGGCACACATTTGTCGCACGGCATCTTTGGACGGAGCCTGGATTTGTTCAAAGAAATAAGACATTCGACATGACAACAGCCTAATACTATTCAAGAAAGGATTATGTCCACGGGGCCAGATCACTCTTGGAGCATCAATTTGAGACGAAAACCAGGTACATTCTCACATCGATAAATTATATCGACTGCTTCCGCTTGCATAAAACAACGCTTATATATAATGATTATACATCTTTCTACACGCATAACATATACATTGTGTTTTGGTAAGGCTCAGTAAATACCTTCAACAGAAGTTGCAAAGCAGAGAAGTGTTCCTCTGTCAATGTAGCCATCTTGGATTATGCATGTCATGTGATGACTGGTAGAGGGCAGGGGTACTGGGAAATGTAGTCATTTAGCCTACGGGTATATTCTGAATATATTGTAGTATTTTAGCTAAGTAACCTGTGTGAAGCATACATTCTATGGTGTGAAGGTGCAGTAATGTTAGCAGCCATGTTTTTTATTTTTTATTTTTTTTTTTTTAAATAAAATTACTGCCAAGGAAGAAAGTTTTCAGCGGGTGAAAACCTTTGCGAGGCAAATGAAAATGCATTGCCAAATCAAATGCTGAGTTACTGTGGGTGAGTGCAGCTCAAAATAACATTAAAAAATGTAGGCTATAATAAATAAGGCAAAACTCCCATTATGACCTTTTGGGAGCTTCATGAAGAGTAGACCTACAATGAATATTTGAGACAAATAGCCTACGCAAGATTGCACCATTAGGCTACTTCTTTGAATAGACTATGTAGGCCTAGTGGTATTACCAGTTTTAAATTATGAATGAGATTGTGTTCCACAACAAAAAAGCAGACTTCGCTTACAATAGTGACTGGCTTCCTGTCCTATCTCCCTTTTGACATGTGATATCTGGGCCTCTGGCCTTTTGAGGTGGTGGTGTGTGTTTGGAATAGAAAAATGGAAAATGTCGAAGAGCATTATGTAGATTGAGTGGGTCTCTTGTGATGGCATCGTATAGCCCCGCTTATCTGGCTCACCACATAAACGCTCTCATAATGTGGCTGTCTCCTCCTCAGCACGGACAATAAAGGATGAGGGGGAAGCTGGGTGCCCCTCTTTTCAGCAGGGTCTCCCTGTGGTGCTGAGAAACACATTTGGTATGCAGTGCTGGCTAGTCGCTCATTTTCCATCGTAAAACGACTTCATCAGGATGAGCTGCACAAGAAGAAAGGAAGGAAGAGGGTCAGAGAGAATGTGACCTTCAAATGGAGAGAGAGAGACAGAGTTGTTTTAAAACTCAAAGCTTTCTCATTTTCTCATTTCGCATTTTTTTAAAAACTAAAATAGATTCAATTGTATTATCTTGTGCCAAGCTTGTATCAACTGTGTAGGACAAATTTTGTACACCTCCTGCTGTCAAATAGTATAAGTAAAGTATGTCAGTCCAGGCCTTCAATTTCATTGAGACACAAAGATATATCAGATATGCAGAAAGCCCTCATATAAAGATTGGGCACTGCTACACAGGAAAACACCGGAGATCTGATAGCACAATTCGTCACAGTTTTCACACTAAGGTTTTACTCCAAATAACTTAGAATCACTCACTAGAATCAAAGTGCTGTTCAGTCTGGTGGCTGAAATTATCTTGTTTTTAAGTTGATACGGGTGTATCATAAGATCCAGTCTAGGTGGAACTCCAATCTCCAATCCAACAGCTAACATTATATGTGGCATATCACTAGAACTGTCTCATAATGTCGCCGGAGTCACAGGAGATACTAAAGTACGTTTCTGTTTACCACATTGTGTTCATGTCAGTACAGTCTTTATTGCCACATGCATCAATTCATCTGTTTTTCTATTTTAATGCATAACTGCTTTATTACCCAAGCAACAGTTCAGAGTCCCTGTAAGAGAAACTATTTAAAAGTATATTCTTGTTTGCTGAGTGTTGTCGACAGAAAGAAGAACCAGAGAATCTGGTGTAATATACTTTAAATTATCCAGTGAATTGGCAGCTTACACCAACTCAGTGGCTCAGGAGAATCATAATTAGCATTGAGAGTGAGTGAGAATCAAAAGATCAAGGATCACATGAATCACCTATAAAGTAATCATAATTCTGTTATTGGTGTTTCATCTGATCCTTGATCTCATGATAAGGGGTGTGGTTTACAGTTCACACCCACAGACCAGGAAATATAACTCCTGTTTCCCATCTCCAGTCAGAACTTAAGCTTTCTGGATGGAAAGTGAAATGTCTTCAAGCTTGAAAAGTGGTCCAGTTGCCTTAAAGGGCTCATAGAATGCAAAACTGCATTTGCCTTCTTGTTGTTGAATTTAGGTAAAGTATTCAATGGACCGTACCAAAACTTCAACACAGTCTCCTCACTGCTTCTACATGTAAATTTCAAACTAGAAATGGCAGCGCTGAAATGGGCCAATCTGAATAGAGGCCCGCAGTTACGTAAATGGATAAGGATACACCTCCTACATTTGTATGGTCCAATCAAAGATCGTTTATAACCGTCTCTGGTCCACCCGCCTGTTGCCAGGTTGAATTTGAACTGTGACCACTCTAGACTATTGCTTTAATATGAAGGTGATAAAGATGCATGTTTGATGTATGGTGATATTTGATGTGTGGTCATATAGTTTTTATCTTTGACGATGTAATGTTATGATGAATTGTGTTGTAACATGACTGGCATTCAAATTCAAATTCATTTTTGTCAAAGAATTCTTTACATACTAACCATACAAAGGAATCTAAAATTCTTTTCTCACTGCCGCTTGTGTTCAAACAGAAAATATATTCTAACCACAAGAGGTACAGTAGACAGACAAAACAGGACAAACAAAAAAGTGCCCAGGCACAACAGAAAACATGTCCTATCCACTAGTAACAATAGGTACAATGCATGTGCAGCAAGGCAGATGCTTTTTGCTGGTATTTAAATAAAACTGGTACTTAAGAAGACTTGTGTCAAATCAGTAACATAAGTGAGAGCACTGATGTCTGTGTCCAATAAATTTGTGTCAGTTTGTTGTGCTGACTCTGGAGTAAAGAGGGTACAATTACCCAACGCATTAAGCAACAGACAGGAACCTCAAGTGCTTTGTGTCTGTTACAATGCAATCTTTTGACAAAGTCTAGATCACAACTTCAGATGTTTGCTGTATGATCTTCACTTTTCATTCCAAGACTTCCAAGACAAATCATTTTTTACCAGGATCAAAAGTAGGCTAGACAGTCAGGCAATTAGTATCACACTCAACAATGATAGCTGTAGGCTAAGCAATAGTGTCAGGTGTCCTATACAGAATAAGTGTAAAGGAAAGCTGAACTCAACCCATTGTTTGTGTGTGATTACTTACTGAATATTTCATCTCAATACCAAAAATAGATTTCCATTAGATGTTCATTATTTGTTTATACGCATGCTCATAAAACATTAATGAATTTGTTGCTCTTTTTAATCAAGATGTAATTCATTATTTCATTATTCATCATTGTCCTATGGGGCTTTGCATTGTGCCAAGTAGTTATTTCAAGCATTAGTAAGGTATTCTGTGAGGGAAAATATACTGTTGGCTAGGTAAGGAGCTGTTCACCGTAAGAAATACTTTGGACAAAACAGCATGTCTCTGCATGTCTTTAGACAGGCAGTCATCAAAGCAATGCCTTAATTAGACGTTGACTATCTGTTGCCTCCTGCAGTACACTAATGCTCCCTCGCCCAGATGTTTGTTGACTCTGAGTCTAGGCTGACTATCACTGTCAACTCTACAATTTCTGTATTAATATTGAGATTCAGCTCTTCACTGGCATGGCATAGTGGGTCACATGTCTTTAGGTAATCTTGAGGATCTTGTCTTAGTGAATGTTTACATGTGCTATCTCAAATGGGCCTACTGTTAGCCCCTCCATGAACCCAAACTCTGAATCTGTTTTACTATTGTGCTCAAGATTTCATATGGATTGTTGATCTCAGAATGTGCCACAGTATAGGTTTCAGTAGATCTCAGAACAGATGTTTTAATTGAAAATTGAAAAGTTTTGAATCTTGGGCAACACAACATTATCTGTATCTGTGCATTGGAAAAAATAGCAAACCTATTTAAAATGTTGAGCCACTAAACTTTTCTGTTATGGCGCTTGACCATTTTGTTTTGATTTGGTCCCCCCAAGATATTGTCTATTTTGAACCAATTGCATAAAATGCATTTGGGTGGTTTTCTAAGCTTGTAGTCGATTCCTCAAACAAGTCAAAGCAGGACGGTAAAATTCAAGAGACATACCCCATCTTTCAGCATGCAATGACGCCTATAGCGGTGGCGTAGCCTTCCACGAAAATATTTACAGTAAAATGAAGTACCTAGCCAATTTTGTTTTTTACATTGTAACAGTTATTTTTTAAACACTGATATTTAATGTGTTAACCCCGCCTCTTTTCCCTTAACAGGACTGGGTGGGCGTGGTATATTGTAAATTGTCTTGAAACTCTGAGAAATCGTGCAAGACGGAGCATTGAAAGAATGTAGCCAGATAAGACACTGTGAATAAGTCGCAAGTTGCGTAGAGCAGTGTAACTTACCGCGATGACTTTTGCCACCGTCAGACACTGATTATGTCTTGTGCCGACTCCGATAAGGGAAGGAGTTTGCAGAAGTAGAGAAATAACACCAGGATAAAGAGAGTCCTAGCGGTAAGTTTTCTGTCTGATATTCTTGCCATCAACGTTACGGTGCCTGTTGTATATTTTGAGAGGGAGAGATTGTGACAGTCATGATTACCCGTGTTGTTGCCCTGGTATGCACAGAGTTGCATTGGCTTTATGATTTTATTTAGATTCACATGTTATGTTCACAATATATGATGCATAACATCAACGTTACTCCGATGTAACATTTGGCTAATAAGTCGTGGCATATGTGTGCCAGAACCGAGTCATTCGTTCGTCTGACCATTTTTAACCATCAACAATCAGTAGATCTAGCTTATGAGTAGACATTTCTCAACTCTGGGTCTGGTTAAAACCTGTATATTTTCAAACGTTAATCGTTACAAAGGGGTGCCAGGTTTATCGCGACGCGAATCCAGTGTTCGCATAAGTTAGTCACCAGTGTTGGCATGCCTCATGTTTTGTCTTGTGAACCGATCTATAGCCCAAGAGTGGATGGCCGCCGGAATACATCACCCAGACTATTATTCATATCACGTTATTAGTGGACAAAATGTACATGGGCGATCTTTAGGAGACACATAACTATCGTTATAGGATTCTGACCAAACTCTTGACTTTCTTCAGGCTCCTCTCTCTTAATGAAGTGGCATTTGACATCGGGGGATGTCATTAGAAAGGCTAGGCTACTGTTTTATTTTGGCACATCATAAAGAACATCATTCATCTTTGAAGAGAACCATAGCGGTGAAATACAGGGATTTATCATCAATATGTTGCTGCCTCAAGTAGCTTGTTTACATTACTATGAAATTGAAATTGATTCCACCATTGGATTTCAGGGCTCTTGTGATCTGTGAGCTTGTGGACAGTCAGTGCCAGGGGAAGTCATAGTGCTTTAAGTGTTCCGAACATATTTGCCTTGTTATGTTTTTTCTTCTTTCGCTGTGCACCAGCCTTGTGCCAGATGTCAGCTTAATTAAGGGTTTGTTGAGTTATGAATGATGGCTGAAAATTGACCTAGAATCACATGAAGTGTTTCTTGCTTTCTGCTGTCTTGTCTGACGTTTAAAAAACCTTGATTGATCTTCTGGTAGCCTACATGGTGACGCTGTGCGCAAGGGAAGTTTCCTCAAGTTTGGAGTGTCAGACGTACAGTACATGGCTGAGCTGGCTGCGGTTCAGAAGCCACATTGGGTCGAGTGACCACTATGAAGCAATCAGTGAAGCATTAATGCCAATTTGTGCACCGATACTCTTTGTTTTGTGGGAGCCTTTTCAGGTTAGACCATTTTTGCAACCTCTATTCTAAACACATCAATCAGTTTTCTAAACCGCTGTTGAATTCTCGCACCTTTTAAAGGGCGAGGGTGAGGGTTCATGAAAGCACGGAAACTGGAGGCATAATGGATGAAGATGTCAATTGCTAATCGCTAACCTTTTCTCTGCCAAGCAACACACATGGAAGAGAAGCAAGGACTGTTGAGAGCAATGAAGACATCACTGCTTCATTCTCTGTCTTTCTCACTCTATGCCTTTATGTTACACTTTTTCTTTCCCACTCTTTCTCTCTCCCTCTCTCTTGATACCTGTCCCTGTCTTTACATTACTCCTCTCTCTCTCTCTCTCTGTCTGTCCCTCTCTCTCTCCCTCCCTCTCTCTTGATCCCTGTCTTTATGTTACACACACACACAATCTCTCTCTCTCTCTCTCTCTCTCTCTCTCTCCCTTCCTCCCTCTCTATTCATCCCTGTACTCGTCTTTAAGCATCGCTCAGACCTGCCATGCTTGTTCCTTGAAGCAGGGAGACTAGTGACGCAGGGTAATAGGTTATTGATTCTGCCTGCGCTGTCAGGCAGAGCCCCAGGGAATGAGCCTGAGGTCACTCGGTATTAATCGGAGGCCCTTCACTGATCATCCTTGAGGGGAAGGGAAGGGATGTAGGGCATAGGGCCTAAAGATGTCCAGGGCACAGGGCCCAATGGGGTCCAGAACAGATCACCATCTTTTTGAATGCTCGAGTATGATTTGCGTATGTCTGGGCGTGGAGGCTACCATCCACTCATGGGAACTCCTGCAGATAGGGAGATTGTTGTGTGTGTGTGTGTGTGTGTGTGTGTGTGTAGTGTGAGTGTGTAGGTATGAGAGTGTGAGAGAGAGAGAGAGAGAGAGAGAGATAGTGTGTCTGGTTAAGGGAAGGGGGTCTTGGGTTATTTACCTGACAGGACTTCTTCCCTGAAAGTTTCTTGTCTTCCTAGAAAAATGAAGAGGGGTGGTGCTATAGTGGGTGGGGTTAAAAGGGGCCCTCCGTAGGTGAGCTCTGCACAACCTTTGGGCTCTCTGTGTGTGTTTGTGATGCATGAGTGTGTGTGTGTGTTTTTTGTTTTTTTTGCTCATCCAGCTGCGGTCACGCATGAGACCTGATCTGGGGCGGAGTGAGTGAGTGTGTGTGTGTGTGTGTGTGTGTGATGCGAGCTATGCATGAGGGTGTATGTTATTTCAAGACTTGCTCAGGCAGTGAGCGGGTGGGCGGAATGTATCAGATCCTCAGCAGGGACCCTAATGGGGTTAAGATGGTTAAGTTGTCCAGATAGTTGTGGGCTCTGATGCCAGTGAGAAAGAGACATGCTAGAGGCTAGAGAGAGATCAGTGTGCTGTCAGCTTAACTCCATTCATATCTCTCTCTCAAGCAGTGCGTCATCCCACATGAGAATCATCCCTGTCTGCAATAAACAGATCTCTCTCTCTCTCTCTCTCTCTCTCTCTCTCTCTCTCTCTCTCTCTCTCTCTCTCTCTCCTCCCCCTTTGTTTTTCAAACTATTACTGTTTTGACAAGTAGCTGTGTAATATCAAAACCAACAAGTTTATTAACAATGCATAGTCTGCATTCATTTTATTACTTTCTTATTTCATATCCCTAAATGTCACATGACAGTCCTTGTATCTTTCTGTGACTAGTATGCAGTCTCTTACAGAGGGACTTTAAAACCGACAACCCACCATCTTGATACCAGAAGAAACAACAGACACTCAGCCAAGGGCACCGTAGAGGAGGGACTTTGACAACCTCATTAAAGCAGTTCTTACATAAAGCCCTAAGCCTGCCTGTTGGCCAGCTTGTGATCCAGTCACATTAACACAGCTGGCTAATCAGTCCTCTCTCTCTCTCTCTCTCTCTCTCTCACTCTCTCTCTCTCTCTCAGACACACACATACACACAACACACACTCTCTCCTCTCTCTCTCTCTCTCTCTCTCTCTCTCTCTCTCTCTTTCTATGTGTGTATTTGTGTGTTATACAGAACTATTTTGTGAATGTGAAGTGAACTTATCCCCCCTAGGTGTTGGTGCTTGGGATGATGTCCTGAAGGGGTAGTGATTTAAGACGTTGCTTTTATTAGTGTTCATTAACTTTTGTGTGAGAGCCCAAATGTCTTGGAGACAGAAACCTGCTTCGCCTGCAGTTTTTGGGCCTGTTTTTTTAGTCATTCCTCTCCGCCCATCTCTCTAGTTACCTGAAGCTGCGCCAAACTCATAAATTGTTGTCTTTTCTATCAAATGCATATTTATGAGATTTGGATAGAGAGAGGATGAAAGAGTGAAAGAGAGAGAGAGAATAAGAGAGGGCTTAGTATGGTTTAAGAGTGCCTGTGCCTGTGTCTCTTTCATTCTTTTTTTCTTGTTTTTCTTTTTTCTCCCTCTCTCTCTCTTTCACTGGCAACTGCTGGTACTTTTGGGCTGTTTATCACAGCCGAGGCTTCAATGAGATCCTTTACCCTGGCTTCTCTTTGATTTACGGAGCTCTAGAGATTTATCTCTGTCCATTTATTAAATCCTCACATTCCATCGCCCCAACTGGTCTGGGCAGGTTCCTCCACTCTGAGCTGACTCGGGCTTTGTGTAGTCATGCCACAAGACTTCAGGAGCAGATGGGGTTTAACTGGTGTGTGTGTGTGTGTGTGCATTTGGTTAAGGCTGAGCAAGTTTAGCTGGATTGTGTCAGTGTGGTACTATAACAGGGTTAGCATATTGCTTCACCCCACCAGCACCACCATTCCGGCTTCATACTGTGAAAAAATATTTTGAGAATACAAAGACCGGTTTAGGGATCTGAAACAGCTTGAATGATTTTTGCAGATTTTTGCAGTGTTTTTTCTGCACATCCCAATAATGGGGAGAGTTTTTTTCTTCCCTCAGTCTGTAACCCAATCTGCTATTTCAAAAAAGAATGTTGTACCAGAAGTGACTCTTGCATGCTTGCCTGCCTGTCGGTCTGTCGACCTGCGCGTCGGCTGCATGCGTTAGCAACCAACCAGTGGCAGTGCTGCCTGGGCCGATAACAAAGCCATTTCATGCACCTAATGTCATTGGCAGTCACTGGGCTTTCATGTGCTAACTTGGGACTTACAAGACTTTTCTTTTTTTTTTTCTAAAGATGACTCAGCCCTCCCATCCTAACCTTTAAAGCATCCTTGCTAAGGCACAAACCGACGGCTTGCATCCTTCCTGTATGGAGTCATGTAATTTTAGTCATGAGCCTCTTTAGTGTACTTCACATGTCTTGATGGCTACTTAAAACCAACGCACGTGTGGAGATCTGACCAAAAGTAAGCTGTCCTGGGGGTGCTGTTGGTGCCATCCCATGAATCCAGGGACCTGGGTTCAACCTTACCCCATCTCTCTCTCCTACTCGTTTCCTGTCATTCTTTTCACTGTCCTGTCCCATTATAGAAAAACAAAACAAAATCTTTAAAAAAAGAGTGTAACCTGTCCTGCTTCATCCTTCTGCTTGCTCCGTGAGACTGATGCAGCGGGACCTCTCCGGCTACAGTCGCTCGGAGACATTCCCTTCACGTAGTGGACGTTTGCAGCGGCAACAGCGGGGAGAGGGAGCTGGCTCACGGCGTATGTGGAGGCTGTCTTATTGAGGCCAGCTGATAACGTCCCCCCAAGAGGCAGTCAGGGGCTGACTGGAGGAATGAGGATTGAACGGCTGAATTGTCTGCTTCAGTAGGCTGTGAAAGATTTCCTCTGTCTCTCTCTTTCTCCCTCCCCCCCTCTCTCTCGCTTTCTCACTCTTTCTCTCCCTCTCCAATGTGCTGCTCACTAAACCTCATATAAACCGTTCTGACTGGTCTTTTGCAATTCCTCACCCCCCAATAAAACATTTTAAACTTTCATGTTTGTGAGCACAACGACAAACAGTCAGTGGGCAAGGTCTGTTGTGCGTCTGTTGTGGGTCTGTTGTTCTCAGAGTTGGGAAACACCCCGCTAGGCCAAAGTCTCATGTTTATGACCCTTCTCGAGCGTAATGCCAGCTCAAGATTTGTGACGACTCCAAAGAGGACGGGGCCTGTATTTCAGGCTGAGATAAAAGGTGGTCATGGCTGGCCAGAAGCCTCTTCCCGGCCATCAGTTAGGATTTCAATGCAGCTTGGCCGCTTTAAAAACAAGATCTGTGATCAAGCTCAGTATGTGGCGGTGTTATCTTTTCCTCGCACACGGGCAGAAAAGTCTCTCTAATTCCTCAGAGCTAAAAGAGGAGAAAAATGATCTACTTGCAAGTCAATGAATGAACTGCTTCATTTTTTTCACAAGGGCCATTGTCAGTATTCATCTGTCTGTGTGGCATGTGCCTGCATTGGTGTCGAGAACCAATGAAATCATTATTAAAATCAAGCCCAGCAGACCTTAGTCTCCCTGGCCTGACGAGACATGCCAAACCAGGTGGCAGGTGGTTTCCAGCAGTGGTGGGGCACGGAGGTGAGGGCAGTCGTGTCCCCGTGCCTACCCCCATCCATCCCCCCTCACTCTCCTCGAGTTCAGGCTCACTATACTGGAAGTGGAGGGCCTCAGGTGACCCCATCACACAATCAGATTTCCGTGTGTTCCTCAGGGCCACTTAAGTCTCACCGGGAAAACCTGTTCGGCAATGAGCCACCATCATGAGAGTTCACTGCTTCAGGAAAAGTAAGATGTTTTTGTGTGCGTGTGTGTGTGAGAGAGTACAAATGAATTTATTTGTGTGTGTGTGTGTGTGCAGGTGCACCACTTGAAATGTTGGTCTCTATCACAGAAATATATTTTGAGCCCCCCAAACATTGATTTATATTATTAAAATGTTCATTAGGAGCCCTATCAGTGGCAGGCCCATATAAACATCCTAACCTTTTGCTCCTTGGCGTCCCCTATGTCTGTGTGTGTGTGTGTGTGTGTGTGTGTGAGAGAGAGAGAATAGATGAATTTACTTGTGATATGTATGTGTGCCATAACTGATTATCCTCATACTGAAAGCATGACCATTGTTCAATCACCTCTCTTATGAGGTCCTAGTGACGACAACAATTCCCGCCAAAAAGCATTATCTGTCCTGGAGACCTTGTCACTTCATCTGAAGCGTGAAGACCACAGTTAATGGCAGTTGCTAATGGACTGACGTCAGTGGCGACAAAGAACCCCCCGACTCCTGACAACAGACCCTTCTCATAGCTTGATTTGTTTTTTTAATTAATGTGTTGACTTCCAGATCAGGAGTTAGAGGAGAGAGATGGCAGAACGCATTCTTATCTAATAATGTGTATCAAATCTATACTCTTTTCTCTCTCTCTCTTTTCTCTCTCTTTCTCTATCTATCTCTTACTTTCTCTCTTATTCTCTCTCTCTATCCCTATCTCTCTTCTTTTTTCTCTCTCTCCCCCTCTCTCCATCTATGTCTGTGGTCTGGATTCTGTCCCGTCCAGCTCTACCCTCAGCTGTCAGGGTTTAAATCCCTCAACTCCCACTGAACATTTGGTTGCCTAAACAGACCGGGAGCAAAAATACTCGTAATCGGCCAGGTTAGACGAGGTGAGAGAGAAAATGAGGTTAGCATTTCATTTTTCTCATTGTGAACCCCCAGCTCCCCTCCCCCAACACACACACACACGCACGCAAGCCCGTACGGTTGGGTCGGGTCGGGTCGAATCCTAGTAATGCTGCTTGTGAGTGGGGCACAATACAGATTAATGCTGGCAGGGCTCTGTGTAATGGACTTTCCAGAGAAGCCGGTTTGTTTGCCACCCTGATGAGTGTTGGCAGTTATTTTTGATCAGCAGTGTTGATGGGGCTGCTGCTGCTGCTTCTGCTGCTGTCACTTTAATAGATGGATTGTCTGTGTTCAGGGGCTTAGGTTGTTTTTGTTTTTGATGGTGTTGGTGGTGTGTGTGTGTGTGTGTGTGTGCGTGTGTGTGTGTCAGGTTTCATTTGCAGACCTGAAGGAGCTGAAGGCACCCTTAAGAAACAATCTGCGTGTTAAGCGTGTGTCCTCTCTGGAATCCAAGAAAGGGGTAATTTAGGTGAAACCGATGGGTATCTCTGGGTATTTGTTGCTGAGGGCTCCAGACAGACTGATAAGCCTTCATTCCTTTTGAATGGCTCCATTCGACTGGGAGTGTGAATGAGAAAATGCTGTGAATTAGAACACACACACACACACACACACACTGTAACCTATCCGGTTTGACTGCGTCAGAGCATGGCTGAGGAGAGCCATTAAAAAAGATGGATTGCCCGTTTGGCTCATTTGGAATGGGTTATGGATGAAGCCAGGCAGGTAATGGGACCATCATCGAATCACAGTTCAATTAATTGGTTCTAGTCCTGGACCACAGCCAATCAGACGTCGACGATTTAGTGAAACGGTTCGCCTGCGTGTCATGGATGAAATTGTCAGTGACCATTAAAGCTTAGAGTTGGTGATGTCATATGTCATTCGTTATTGTTTGTGTTTGGAAGAGCGAGAGCTCGACAATAGCTGGCTTCTGGTTTTGTGGAGCTAACCTGCGCCGAGACAGACACCTGAGCCACACAAGACAAGATGGAAATAGTGTGTGACATGAAGTAAAGTGAAGATTTTCACATTAGCTACAGTGTGGATGGGAAAGGTATGGTCAGTCTCTCTCTCTCTCTCTCTCTCTCTCTCTCTCAATTTTCAATTTCAATTTCAATAAGCTTTATTGGCATGACTGTAAACAATATTGCCAAAGCATAAAAAAACAGTACAATGTAATAATAATCAATAAAATAATAATAAAGAAATAATAGTAATAATAATGATGATAATAACAATATGCAAATTATATCAAAGAACTGCTAAAGTAATAATCAATAAATAAAATAATATGATAGATTTTTAAAAAATAATAATCAAATAGATTAGGTTAATAATAAAATAGAACACTTATGAGTCATTAATTGGAGGACATATTGACTGTTCCCTCAGGATGTGGCAGGAATGTATGTATTCTGAGGCTAGGTGTAAACATGTATCTATTTCTCCCAGGAGGAATGATAGTTTTAGTTCATTTGGTAGACTAGTAAAACCAGGGCAAAAGCCATCTATTCTTGGGTAAAAAGTTTGTCTTATTTCTTTATATTTTGGACATTCTGTGAGAAAATGTAGTTCATTTTCTATAGCATTATCTGTGCAATGAGTACATATTCTCATTTCACGATCTACCCAGGTTTGCCGGTGTCGCCCCTTTTCAATGGCAAGACTGTGGTCGCTGAGTCTGTATTTTGTTAAAAGCTTCCTTTTTTTATAATTTTGAATTTGGATTAGGTATGGTGCCAATTTGTAGTCAGATTTTATTGTTTTATAAATATTTAGTTTAGTCATTTGTTTAATGTTGTCACTCCAATTGATAACATAATTTTCTTTTGCATTTAGTTCTAAATGCTTTAGTTTTGAAGTAATGCTCATGTTGCTGCATTTCATGTTATATTTGTGCACAAGGTAATTTAGTGGGTCTCTCTCTGGGTGTTTACTCCATATCTGTGCAGCAGTGTGGTGGTATTCTGCTGGTTCACTGATTTGTAAATGATGCCAAAATTTTGCTGCTCTTTTATGGGTGTCAAGTAGGAGAGGGTATCTTCCTAACTCTGCCCTGCAACCTATATTGGGGCAGCTCCTGTTTACACCTAAAACATTTTTACAAAATTCCAAATGGAAAATTTCAGTATGGCCTTTTTCCCAAAGATCCAGATTATCTTTATATTTAAGGGCCCAGATTTCACTTCCATATAATAGTATTGGCTTTAGAAGTGAGTCAAAGATTTTTAACCACAGTTTTATAGGGGGGTTATATTTGAGTAAGGATTTCCTTAATGCATAGGATGTTTTCCTTGCTTTTTCAGTTAAATCTTTTATTGCACCATCAAATTGTCCTGTAGATGAAATTCTCACTCCCAGATAACAGTAATGTTTTACGTGATCAAGTGTTTGTTTGCCGATTTTGAAATTAAAATGATTATTCACTTTTGAGTGTTTTTTCTGGAAGATCATGATTTTAGATTTTTCCAGGTTGATTGGTAGAGCCCATGTTGTACTGTATTCATTAAGAATGTTTAGGCTTTCCTGTAGGCCACTAGCTTTTGGGGAGAGTAGGAGGAGATCTCTCTCTCTCTCTTTCTCTCTCCAGTCCAACTGTAAATGAACATACAGTGAACTGCATTGGGATTACACTGACACTGAGTGTATCTTCCCTCTATACGGCAGCTCTGCCTGAGCCTGGGGCCATAAGGACCTGTTCAGGGATGCCTCTGGCACATGCAGCAGGCAACAAATACACTGCTGTTTGATTTAGTCTTTGTTGCTGTGGAACCATGGGGCTATCGGAGGTGTGTTTGTGCCTCGTTTGTGTGCCTTTGTGTGTGCCATGTGTTTGTGGATGCCTTTATGTGTTTTTGTGTGTGTATTGTCTGTATGCCTTTGTATGTGTGTGTGTGTTTCTGTGTATATGTTGGAGAGGGGGCAGCCTGTAGTTCCGCCTGTCGTAAGCAGCCAGCTTAATCAGTGTCCTGTGGAGAGGGATGGCGAGAAAGAAGAAAAGAGCCATGGAGAAGAGAGAAAAGGAATGGAAAAGAGAGCGAGGGACTCTGAAAGGAGGAGTGAAAAGAGGGGGAGGCCCTGTTGGGAAAGGTCATTGTTTGGTGTTTTGTAGGCTGTGCCGGCAGGTTGGCTAGTTGCTGTTCCCTTCACTTGCCTCTCTAATGCTGCATGTTCAGACCAGCCACATAGGGCAGCTATTCAAACACAAACGCTAATCCTAGGGCGTGTGTGTGTGTGTGTGTGTGCTAGTGTTAATGTTTGTGTTTGTCTAACTGTGTGTATTGTATTTGTGTGTATGTTTGCTATGGTTTGTGGAGGTGATGTGTTTAGTTTGTGTGTTAATGTTTGTGTTTCTGTCTGTCTGTCTATCTTTTGAATGTTGTATTTGTGTTTGTGTGTGTGCTTTATTATGGTATGTGTGTGTGTGTCTTAATGTTTGTACTTATTTTTGTCACTCTATCTGTGTGCATTATATTTGTGTGTGTGTGTGTGTGTTTAAATATTTGTATTTGTTTGTCTATCGGTATGCAATGTATTTGTGTGTATGTGTTACAGTGTGTTGATGGGATGTGTTGTATTTATTTGTTGTGTGTGTGTGTGTGTGTGTGAGAGAGAGAGAGAGAGAGAGAGAGAGATTTGCCTTGGCTTGTTGGGTGTAAGCGCTGAGTGGAGATGTGGGTTAGTCACCGTGTGCGCGGCCCGCTGTAGCCTACGCTCTGTACTGCTGGTGTATCCCCAGTCTGGCAGAATAATGAATTCTCCTCTGCAAGATTACCCTGCCAGCTGCCTGGTTTCCCCCAACTTTAGGGAACTTTGCCTTTTTGTTCCTTTTATTTTTCATTTGTGTGTGTGTGTGTGTGTGTGTGAGCGTTGAGTGTGTGTAAGTGTCTGTAAATGTGTGTGTGTGTGTGTCTGTGTGAGCGTGAGTGTGTGTAGGTGTCTGTAAATGTGTGTGTGTGTGAGCATGAGTGTGTGTAAGTGTCTGTAAATGTGTGTGTGTGGGTGGGTGGGGAGCTGGGTCGGTCAAAGCTGTCTCTCCCCCTCGGCATGCGTTGAGGACATTGGCTGTTGGACTTCACGCTGTGTTAGTCTCAAGACATCACTGCACATCCTCGTCTCACAGGGGAGAGATTCTCCTAACGGGACTCATCTCATGCACAGCACACCACCATCCTATTAGTTTAAAGACAACTTGTGTGTGTGTGTGCGTGTGTATGTGTGTGTGTGTGTGTTTCATCTGCTAACTGTCTCCGCAAGCAGTTTCGATCCCCTTTGAAGTGTCTTTCTTACTCAATGCTAACCACTACCACTCTCCCTCTCTCTGGCTAATGCCATACGTCCACTAGTCAAGTGCACTGAGGCGAGGGACTAGAAACAGATTTCTCAAGGTCGCCCAGATGTTGGTTTGACCAGGAGTGTCAGAGTCACAGGTTTGCATGTTCCAGTGGGGGCTTGTCTCCCAGCTTGCTGGAATAGACTCGTGTCTTTTTAAAATAACTTTGCCATTTTCAGTTTCATTAAACTGTTCTCCTCCATTTACTTCCACAACAGCTGAATTGCGTTGTGCAAAAGCAGGGTGCACAAACGAGCTGTTTAATGGCCATTTAGAGGAAAAAGAGCTCAGCTGTGTCTCAGTTCTGCTTTTAGGGAGCTAAAGACGCCACAGACACATCCGATATAAATGTGTTGCTATTTGCATTAGATTCAGTGTTAATGAGGAAGGTGTGGTTGGTTTGACCAGTAGGTAGATGTTACTGAGGAAGTGCAACTGTAAATGAACACACTATGCAGTGGGACAACAGTGGCATTACCTGTGTGTGTGTGTGTATGCATGCATGTGCATGTATGTACACATGTGTGCATTTGTCTCTGTATACTGCATCTCTCTCTCTCTCTCTCTCTCTCTCTCTCTCTCTCTCTGTGTGTGCTTGTACACACATGCTCGTATGAGTTTCAAGTGCAAGACCTTCTCCAGAGCATCTCTTTGAGCCTGGAGGCTGCTTGGGGTTGAGGATGGTGTGGTGTTGTTCAGACAAAGTGTGTCTCATCAGAGCCTCCTCTCAGGCCTCTGGCTGCGGCTCTATATCCTAAGCATGGGGAGCGGCCCTCTTTGCCTGGTGTGCACACTGGTTCCTGTGAAATGAAACAAAAGGCACAATAAAAACACAACAGATCAACTTCATTAACAAGATCAAGATCATTAAAGACTGCCTTTCAGATTTTCTTCCTAAGTTCTACATAGTACATTTTTCTTTTTTGTTTTTTTCTTACTTTTTTTTTCTTCAAGGTCAAGTTGAAATGGCTACTGAAAGAAGATAGGAGGGTGCTTGTGTCCTCAGAAAGTTGAATAGGTTGAATGCTAAACACACGCCTGCACAGTTTACCACAACAGTTTTCTTGTGGATTTAGCACTGTAGCCGTAGTTTACTGTACACATTCTAAGCACCATAAACACCCACCCACCCGCCACACACACACACACACACACATGCACACACACACACACACACACACACACACATCCCATCAAGGTTAACCACTGCCTAATGTGCATATCTTTGTGATGTAATGAATGGCCTCTCTCCTTAATATGTCTGCCTCCACAATATATTAAAAACGTAAATTGAATTTTGGTACGTTTAATTATGATACCGAAATGACTGATTAATGACCATAGACCTCATGTCTTTGAGCCATTTCACAAACCTAATCAGCGTCGTCAAACTGTCTCTGGAGATCCCTGCAGCGCAGCGGAGCAGAGCGGAGCGGAGAGAGAGCACCTGAGGTCGAGGCTGAGGGTGCGCCGCCCTCACGCTGTTTACTTCCAGGAGGGGAGCGCATCCATTAGGGCTTGTTTTGGTGACATTGTGAAAATGAAAATCCCAAATGAGGGCTTGGTGGCAGAGAAACGGAAATTGGCTTCTCTGACTGTATCAGATAATCATTTTATTCCTTATTTTTATTTTTTTCATTATAACTTATTTGAATGCAAGCTGGCTGAGGGTGAACGGCTGACTCTAGCTACTGCTTTTACAAGATTTTATTAAAGAGAATGATTTGCTTAACTCTTAAATCCTGAACCTTCAAAGGATTAATTGGGTCATGAGTCATGTAGTTGATTCATGCCAGTTAAAGGAACAGGTCTGGAGTCAGTCGTCCTGTGTCAACCCTTAACCCTGTTGTTTGATTTTGCCAAGTGTTGTCAGTAGGTACATGAACGACAACATTTGGTGCAACATAGATGGAACTTGTGAAAGCAGGACGATTTCTTTGCCCTTTAGTAGGTATCTGCCAACTCATCACTAGTTGGTCAGCATTGAACCAAACATTCTCATTCCTAATCCTACCAATAATACTCGACAAAACAAGTCTTAAGGTTAATTAGCTTCAGACAGTAGTTTGAAGTCTTTGAGGATTCAGTGTATAGGACATTGGACGGGGCGGGCGGGGGGGGGGGGGGGGGGGGGGTTATTTGTTCATTTTCTTACATTCTCTGTATTTGTGTTTAAATAGGTAATATTGCAATATGGCACACCATCTATCCTGAAGTCAGCACACAATGATGCAGCCAGATGTGACTGTCATCTGACTTCAACGTGTGACTGTGTCTTGGTGACCTCAGCAATAGATAGTCTCCACGTGCATTTGCATTCTCTCCCAGTCAATTATCTCTTTCTGAACCCAGAGCAGAATGAGGAGAAGGAGCCGCGTGGAGAGCGTCTTCACTGAGAGCACTTGTCTCGCCTCCTTACTTAGCCTTGGAGAAGCCTCCTCATGCCAGCAGTTGGCCCTTATGTAAGCTTCAGCTTCACACTCCACCGCTGTTAGGGTGACCTGATTCAGTCACTACAGGATGGAAGGGAGGTGTGTGTGTGTGTGTGTGTGTGTGTGTGTGTGTGTGTGTGTGTGTGTTTGTGTGTCATGTGCCACGCTTGTTCAGGCTCCTTCTTTCCCGTCCTGTAGCCCCGAGTCTCTCCTGTCTGCTCAGGTTGCATGAGGTGACTTACATACTACACACACACACCATGAACAGAAACAGAGGCAGCTTTCCCCTCGAACTGGTGTGTATTTTCTACCCTTACTTTGGCTTAGGTTTGTCAGGAATCCGGTTGTGAAGACGAGCTAAAATGAAATGTGTCCGGGATGTTTTGGCCTCATTACCCCACACCCCATCCGCCAGATGTAATTGGGAAATGATGCAGCTGCTAACTAGATGATTTCACGCCTTCCCAAATAAATAATGAAACGGATGAAGGGCCGCGTCGGACTCCTCTGCCTAGTTTTGACCCGCAGCCTTTTCCTCTTGAGAATTTGTTCTCGTGTTTCAATTCAATGGTGGCGGTGTTGGGATGTAGGGCGCTCAGTCTGAGAAAACCGAGAGAGAGAGAGAGAGAGAGAGAGAGGAAGGACTGCATGAGGGAAGTAAAGATGGGCTCCTAATGCTACTAATCTCCAGACCTT
>JAGFZM010000701.1:23463-35963 GCA_017657215.1 Limnothrissa miodon
GAGAGAGAGAGAGAGAGAGAGAGAGAGAGAGAGAGAGAGAGAGAGAGGTGGGGACCGAGATGGGGAAAGAGAGGAGCAAAGTGAGACGGAGAGAGAGAAAGGGAGACGGAGAGATGGGGGTGTGTGTGAGGCAGGGAGAGAGAGACTGAGTGACAGGGAGAGAGAGGGAGACATGGAGTGGAACATGGAAAGAGAGTGACTGAGAGAGTGACTGAGTACAGAAGTGTTGTGTGTGAATAAGAGTCTGTGTTAAAGGGCTCAAATGGCCCCATCTCTCTGTGCGCTGCCGGCGGTCCGCTCTTTCACTTCCTCCTCCTTCTGCTCTTAGAGCACTGCCGCACGCTGACTCGGCGGAAAGAAAACAAAAACAACCAAAGTCCCTTCCCACCGCCACACTCTTGGAGATGTTGATGATGATGCATGTCTGATTTGGCAACTGGCTGAAGTTACCAGCTGGAGTTTTCAGTTCCTGTTGTGGGTAGATGGAGAGAGAGAGAGAGAGAGAGAGAGAGAGAGAGAGAGAAAAGAAAATGTGGACATCAGCACATTTAGTCCTGCCTTCATATCTGTCCCTGCCATTCTGTTTGTGACTTAAGTTTACCCTGTCTTGAAGTGGTGTTGGTGGTGGTGTTGTGGGTGGTGTTGGTGGTGTTGGTGGTGTTGGGTGGTAGTATTGGGGTATTGAGAGGGAGCATATCTGTCCTGCTAATGACCAGCTGGTTGGGCCAGTTCAGCTTCCACCCAGACATGTCACTGGTGATTGGGTTGTAGAACTCCCATATTAAAGTGCGTTCTCACACTCTCTCAGTCATACTCACTCACAGACACACACACTCACACACTCTCTCTCTCTCTCTCTTTTATCCACCCCTCTCTATCCTTCTCACTCACTCTCTTTTCCTCTGGGCTTCTTTCCAGATCAGCCGTATTGCATTAATCAACCAAGGAGTGTTCTATTGTGTGTGTTTGTGTGTGTGTGTGTGTGTGTGTGCTTGTGTGTGTGTGTGTGTGTGTGTGTGTGTGTGTGTGTGTGTGAGTGTGTGTTTTGAGTGTGCTTGTGTGTGTGTGTATGTGTATGTGTGTGTGTTTGTGTGTGTGAGTGTGTGTGTTTTTGTGAAAGTGTTTGTGTGTGTGTCTATTTCTGTGTGTGTGAGCATGAGTGTGTGTGAGCGTGTTTGTGTCTGTGAATGAGTGTGTGTGTGTGTGTGTGTGTGTGTGTGTGCAAGCACTTTTGGCCCTCCTCTTTAGCACCCAGCCCAGGGGGAAGAAGTGTTATAGGTTTTGGCATTCCTGCCTCGTCTGCGACTTTCATTCCCTCTTCCTTTGGCGGCTTCCCGCTCCCGACCTGAGCAGCGCTGCAACCTCTGCCAAGGACAGAAATAACTCCTGGCCACTCTTGTGTCCCAGCTACTTTTCCCAAGATTCTGCAGCCGCCACGACCGCGCACGGCCCCCCGTCCCATCTGTGTAAACATTAACATGCTTATCTTTTTAAGTATGTCCATCACTCCTGCTGTCACAGCCAGCCTAGAGGGCAAAGGTCATGCTATGCGAGCGTTATATCAGACAGACTGTCTCTGGTGCATTCTTCCACTGCTCCATTGTGATGTTTTGGAACCCAGAGGCCATTTATACTCCACAAAAGAACCGGGAGATTCTGTGATGGCCCATATCAGTGGCACATTTATTTTGGGATTACTAACTTGATTAGAAGAATCAGATTAGGATTCAGCCACGCCTGAAATCTGCATGAACACACACTTGGCTCGATATTTCAGCGGTTCTGTCCAGTGTTCTCATGCTCTGCCATTTGGGTTAGAACTCGCTGTTCTCCAATTCCTTCTGTCACAATGCAGTCTACTGTTTGCCGTGACTCGCCTCAATCACTCACCGAGACTGCTGCACTCAATCAAAGTCTTAATCACTGCTATGATCCATAAAGGCATTACTACATTCTGTATTAACACTCAAAAAGAGTAGACTCGTCAAGATATAGTTTACCGAACAAAAGCCTCAGATTAAGGTGGTCTTTTCTGTCTCCCCGCTCTCCGTTTAAACGGATATTCAGGTAAATAAGAGGAAAAACTCACACACACCCCTGTTCTGGAAAAACAACAAACACATGGAGACGCCTTTGTTTGCCAAGGAGGATTCCAGTGTTGTTCCAGGGAGTTTGTGTAGCCTGTACTCATTATCAAGGGGCGTGTGGTTTCCCATTAGTTCCCCTTACAGTGCATGGGGAACACATGTTCTTACTCTAACATGCACTTCATGTGGACTTGGCCCCTCTCGTTTTTTTCTCTCTTTCTCTGTCTTTTCCTCTCTTTCTCTTTCCCTCTTTTTATTGGTTCTCTCTCTAATCTCTCTACACACCTGCAACCCTAAACATGCAAATGCTCATTACTTGCATAATAGTGACTTTTTATCAGACATCATCACTCAATAATGTTTGCACTCTCCAGCCCTCTGGAATAGCTTTGGCCCACTCTGTTTGTTGAGCAAACAGGCTTCGTCTCCACAAGCCACCATAATGCTAATTGGAACTTGTTTTGCATCTTGGCTTGCGTCTTCAGAAGGCTCTGGGAGGCAAGCACAGTGTGTCTGCCCGTGACGAGTTGATCACCCTAACGTGATTTTACCCGGTCCAACGTGATCAGGGAGGTCACAGGCTTTTGCGAACCCAACAACGGCCTCACTATGGAGGGTTCTCAGAAAACGTTCTTCAAGCTTTGCTGTGCAGTTCCATCCTTAGTATGGAGGTGCAAGGCGGGCTTTCACACACGTGTCTTGTTTGTGTAAGCGGGGTCACTCCTGGTGCATGTGCACCATGCAGGCAGATGGGGTTGTTGAGGCAAGGAGAGGACTCACAGCCTCCTGCATTGGGCGCCTGTAAGAGATCCACTGCACACAGCCTGGAACTATGACACAGAGCAATAACGCTAGGAAGACCAATAGCATACAGACACACATGACTTTGTGCAGGCAGGCACAGACGCGAAAACAATCTGCTCTTTTCCCGTGTAAAAGGCTAAAAAACAGATTCTCCAAGAATGGATGATTGCATGTGTGTGTGCAGACAGTCATAACTACATGGGAATGTAGGCAGACACACAAGTACAATAGGTCCTGTTCCAGACAAAAAGGCTAAAAAAACAGATTCTCCAAGAAGGGCTGATTGCTGTAGAATCCATGCTATTAGGTAACAAATCCCATCAGGGTGAAATCAGCTGTGACAATGAAGACATCACAGAAAAGACTTAGAGAGAGTCTTAGAGAAGTATTGGTAGAAAAGGGTGTGTGTGTGTGAGAGAGAGAGAGAGGGAGAGAGAGAGAGAGAGAAAGGGGCAGGCTGTGTGTGTTTTCAAGCAGAGTGCCATTATGTTTCAGGACTTGTTATCACGCTGTGCCGGTGGAATGGCTTAACCTGCTGGTGGAGTGGGGCGTTCTGTGCTGTGGGTGGGATGCATTGTGTGCTAATGGGAGACGCTGTCCAGGGCACGGCAGCAAAAACAGGATGTTTTTCCACCCCAGACTGCTGCTTCCGTGAGACGGCAATAAAAGGAGCAAGGTCCCTGAAAAGGGCAAGAGGTGGAGGAGAAGGGAGGAGAGGAAAAGAGAGGGGAGAAGAGAGGAGAAGAGAGAGAATATAAGACAGGAGAAGAGAGAATAGTTTGAGGAGAGGAGAGGAAAAGAGAGGAGGGGAAGAGAAGAGAGAATAGTTTGGGGAGAGGAGAGGAAAAGAGTGGAGAGGAGAAGAGAGAAGAGTTTAGGGAGATGGGAAAAGAGTTTGAGGAGAGGATAAGAGAGGAGGGGAGGAGAAGAGAGAATAGTTTGGGGAGAGGAGGGGAGGAGAAGAGAGAATAGTTTGGGGAGAGGAGGGGAGGAAAAGAGAGAATAGTTTGGGGAGAAGGGGTAGGCACTGTCAACTCACGGGGTGCTATTATGAAACTATGCTACGCTAAAACTCGCCTGCCTTTATGTAACACCTCTGAGTGCGCTGGTCCTTTGACACAGTTGTGTGTTTCTTTCCTTGGCAGACACACACACACAAACACACACACACACACACACACACACGCAATGTGTAAGGAAGAGTAGGGCTTTTGTTTTGGTCTGTTTTGATTGGAGTTGTTGTGTATGGTGTCATCTCAAGGAGAAAAACGGAAAGCAGCTGAGGTGACATTGTGCAACTGTTGTAAGGTACTGAATTATGCATCCTTACACATTCAAATTCTCAAATGTGAGTTGGAAACGGGCATCCTTTTTCAGTGGGGAGAATCTAAAAGCAAAAGTAATTTCTGAATGCAAATGTTCTGTCCACACAGTCACAGAGATAAAGACTAGTGTTTATAGGAAGTATTTGAGAGATACAGTATGAGCAACTGGGAGTCCACAGTTATACTTTTGACTTCTATACTTTTGTCTGACCTTTTGCTTATTGTGTATGCTATTGAATATTACCCATGGGCCATAGAGAGCACTGCACGTGTGGTTGGGACAAGAAGGCAGACTTTGTTTAGCATTTAGCATCTAACCAGTGTGTGTGTGTTTGTTTTGGGTGTGTTTTGTGTGTGTGTTTATGTGCGTTTGTGTGTATGTTTGTGTGTGTTTATGTATGTATTAATGTGTGTGTTGCGCGTGTGTTTGCTCTCTCTCAGATGGATCCCAGTGACGGTGGCTACGTGCTAAGCATCCCCGTGCCCCCAATGATGCGTCGGGGGGGCTCGGACACGCACCTGGAGCTGGAGCGCAGCACGTCGTCAGCCTCCTCGTCCTACGGCGAGCTCTTCCCTGACTTCCGCCGCAGCTGCAGCCGCAGCGGCCTGAGCGGCCTGCAGCAGAAGATCCTGAAGGTGACGGAGCAGCTGAAGATCGAGCAGACGGCGCGCGACGCCAACGTGGCCGAGTACCTGAAGCTGGTGAACAGCGCCGACAAGCAGCAGGTGGCACGCATCCGGCAGGTGTTCGAGAAGAAGCACCACAAGTCCACGCAGAGCATCGCACACCTGCAGAGCAAGCTGGAGCAGTACCACCGCCGCCTGAAGGAGGCCGAGGGGGGCAGCAGCCACAACACCTCCAGCTCCTCGCCCGCGACCCTCAGACACAACACCTCCAACGCCTCCAGCAACGCTTCGCCCGTCTCCCAGGGCAAGGAGCGTGACAGTACGCCCACTAGTGGCGGCAAGAGGGACCAGCAGCACCTGCGGGACGTGTCGACGGGCAGCGGGCGGCACCCGACGCTCGACAAGATTAAGACCATCGGGCCGGGCGTGTCGCTCTCGCCGCCCTTCTTCTTCAGCAAGCCGCGCGAGTTTGCCAACCTGATCCGCAACAAGTTTGGCAGCGCGGACAACATCGCCCACCTCAAGACCTCGCTGGAGGTGCCTTCGGGCTTCCAGAAGGACGGCGACGCCAACCGCATGCTTAGCAGCAGCGCCAACATGGTGGACAAGCACCCCAGCAACAAGTACCCAAGCGACGACGAGGAGTGCTCCACAGGCACCTCTGTGTCGGCCGACAGCAATGGGAACCCCCTCTCGGGGCCCGCCCAGGGACAGGGACAGGGACAGGGCCGTGTGGAGCTCCTGCTGGAGGAGGTTGGGGAGATCCGCGAGGCCCAGTCCAGCCTAGCCGACCACATGGAGGCCCTGAAGGAGCAGTTCAAGGCCGACTACGGTTTCCTAACACAGACGCTGCAGGAGGAGAAATACAGGTGCACACACACACACACACACACACACACACATATATATACTGTATATATATATATGTACGCACACACATTCTCACACACAAACTCCTCAGATGCCTTTACATTGAGTGGACATGTTTTAGTTACAACAAAAGCAGGATTGTGCACATCCTGGCGTCAAGGTGCAGGAAGAATCAGATTAATGGTCTGTTATAGAAAATCCCTTTTCTTCAGTTTATTATATGACACAGAATGACCATGTCTGATCTGGTGTGATTCTGAGGATTGTAAGGGTCACGTGCATTTCATAGGCATTACATAACTTGAAAGTCCATTGATCATAAACATGAATGTCATTTTCTATCATGTTTGATGTTTGTGACGTCAAATGAACATGATTGGGATGCACACGCACAACATTTGAGTCATGAATACTAAAGAAGGGCTAAGCAACGTTCTGTTTTTTTCTCCCACGAGCTCCCTCTAAAGCCCGCTGTATTGCATTGTATTGCACTGCATTCTATTGGAGGCAGTCCGCTCTGCTGAACATTGGAAGTGCTGTATCTACCGCTATAGGCCACGGCGACGCATTCTACACCGCTCGTTCGCCGTGTAATGACTCATTTTAGCATCCTAAACAGTATGAAACGGATTAATTAAATGAAAAATGTTGCATAGTGGGCCTTTAAGAGAAGTATCATTAGTGAATATGATGTGGATTGTCTCGTGTTTATAACAGTCTCTCGTCCCTCCCCTTCCTTTCTCTGTGACAGGTATGAGAGGCTGGAGGACCAGCTGAACGACCTAACGGAGCTCCACCAGCATGAGATGGCTAATCTGAAGCAGGTGCTGGCTAGCATAGAGGAGAAAGTGGCCTATCAGGCCAATGAGAGGGCCAGAGACCTCACGGTAACTACAAATCCATCTGATTGTTTCCTTTTCTGGAAATGAATCATTTTTCTAATCACGTCCCAAATGAATTATTAATTGGGACTGGTGTCGAACCACCACAATTAAATGAGAAAGTCTTGAGAAATGATAACTAAGAAAATCAATTGAGGAATGGTATCAGGTTTTTGTTTAACCAGAACTTTATAATAAATAATTTCTTGCTAAACAACTTCTTATTCATTTCTTGCGAAACAGCTTATTCTTGCTCCTAAACTCATCACATTAAGGCCATGCTATTGTTTTGTTAAAAGTGGTTCAAAGCTATTTTGGAGTGAGTGATGGCATGATAAAGATTCTGCTTGCAGGAAAGCAAAGGAAGCTGATTTACTCAGCTCAGTTGGTACCCTTTTCTACAAAAGTTTTTAAAAGCAGCAGTTCATTCCATTCTGAAAGAAAGTGCATGTCTGTTTTTAATTCCCAAGAGATTTAGCAGATTTGGAAATCAATTTCGAAGGGAGATGGCCCAGATCGGTCAGCCAGAACAAAGGCTGTAAGCTCCCAGATTCATCTGGTTTCCAAGCTAAATTCACCACGGTCACCCATTTTGGCCTCAGTCAGACAGCTTGAAAACAAATTACATCACAAGGCTTCCAGAACCTATACAATCCAGACCCTACATATTATACAACTCACTGAATCAAGAGCTTTGAATAGACCATTAACAAGCAGCTTGCATAGCTTGTATTATTCCGAGCAGTAATACTAACGTTTGTGACTGATGTGGTGATAGAAAACACCATTATACGACAGTAATTACTGATATCTTATCATTTTGCCTCGATTTTTAATTTATGCAAATTAAATTAGTCTTTAAAGGCAGAGAATTTAGAGTAGCTTCCCTCAGTGCACTCTGCAGCTCTGGGTTTCTGTTGGCAACAGAATAATTATGTGTACCCAAACAGCCAGACATGGTCTCTGATTTGGTTGCTATGTTAATCGGCATTCAGGCTAGCTTTTAAGGAAGCTTTTTTTATGCTATGAGGCCATTCAGGTTGGCGACCCCAAAACATCTGTGTTCCCTTATGTTGCATTGTAACACCTTTGGCTCCTGCGCTGCTTGTCAGGGATGATTCGCTGTTTTAAACTGTGCTAATGCTTTAAGAAAGGCTGGACAAAAAACATAAGAACCAAGTTTTTTTCTTACTAGGCCAGTACAGGAAAACCAAAAACATTATTTAACTCTGTGGCTCTGTATTCATTTTGGCAAAACTGTATGTTTGTGTGCAATCTTCAGTGCAGCTGTAGCTGGAGGTAGGAAACCACCACAATATAAAAGACAAAAGCTTTTCAGCATGACATTGTTGACATCAAACAACAATTTGCATATTTTAGCAGTACCAGTAGTTTTACATCAAATATTCACTTCAGTTCAATTGAATGGAGGAGTTTTTCTACAGCGCCCTTTATTGTCACATTGTGCTTCACAGCAAAGAGCAGTTGTGAGCCCCAGGGGCCAGGACAAACTCTGCCAGTCTAGACTAAAGCCTTGGGCACTTCCACGGCTCACAGGGTTTGACCCAAGTGCCAAAAAAACCCAACCACACAAAACCTCCATAGTGTTTGTAAATACGTTTCCACTTACGTTTCCACATGACCACTTTGAGCTTTGAGGTCCATGACACGAGACTCCTTTCAAAGTTTCAACTTAAATATAAATGTAAAACGTATTAGAATAAAATAGCACACAAACAAAGGTTTCATATAAGTATAGGCCCACAGGAGATTATTTTTGTGAAGTCACGTCAAAGACTGTTGTGTTCTGACCCTCTATGTCACTCACTTGGTAACATAATGGCTCTAACAGTGCTGCTTTAAGCCTTTGCTTGCCTGTGCGTCCCATGCAGTAGGCCCTGGAGACGTGTCAGATGCGTGTGTCCAAGCACAATGTACATTATTCAGGGGGCAGAAAGCTAGCCAATCAAGGGCAGATGCCTACGATTTGAGACAAAAATCAAATCATGCTAAAATCCTGTAGCATCTCATAGAGCCCCTTTAACCTTTGCTGTGCCTGTCCGTCCCCTGCAGGAGGCCCTGGAGACGTGTCAGACGCGCGTGTCCAAGCTGGAGCTGCAGCAGCAGCAGCAGCAGCAGACGGTGCAGTGGGAGAGCAGCGGGGATGCGCGCGTGCTGCTGGGCCGCTGCATCAACATCCTGCTGGCGCTGGCCACCGTGGTGCTGGTGTGCGTCTCCACGGCGGCCAAGTTCACCGCGCCCATGCTCCGCAGCCGACTGCACCTGCTGGGCACCTCGCTGGGACTGCTGCTGCTGGCCTTCTGCTGGAAACACTGGGAGCAGCTGCAGTGCGCCCTGGAGCGCCTCCTACTGCCCGCCTGAGAGCACTGCGCTCCGACGCTGGGGAAGAGTTACAGTTAAAGGGCAGCATGAAGAAGGCCTCATCATCATCATCACTGTCACTAATCATCAGCATGAACACTAAGAGATAATACCTCCAGTTCATCAAGGACGTGTGATGGACATCTAGATGATACAACACATGGACTGGGCTTGGAGAAGAGGAAACTTCAGGAACTGTCTGCTTGGAACATGTTCCTCATGACTGGAATGAAAATTGTGATGCAACCTCATATCTCTCTCTCTCTCTCTCTCTCTTTTTTTTCTCTCTCTCTCTCTCTCTCTCTCTCTCTCTCTCTCTCTCTCTCTCTCTGACTCTCAGTGTCTCTAACACTCTCTTTCTTTCCCTCTAACTCACACTTTTTAATCTTTATTTTCTCGTCTGTCCACTTTTTGCCAGGAGTTGAAATGTGTTATTTTGAGATAGTAATGTGAGACCAAGACCGAAAGAGTCAGTGTGTATGTGACAACATGCAGTATGTTGACTGGAATAGTTGAGAAAAGTGCAATATCTATAACCTTTTTTAAACCTCTTTTTTTTAACAAATGTTATCATTGAATTGTGTGCATGTTTGTCTGTTTTTTTACTGTTATCAAACTGTCATGGAGACACACATCAGACAGGCACGGAGGGGTTGGAGATTTGAATGCAGTTGTTTTGAATGTTATTCAAAGGAACGGCCCATATTCAGCCTCGGGTTGTGCTGTGAAGCTCTATTCTGTCCCTTTAAGGACCCCTAGTGGATTCACCCCGACATTGCACGTAGTAGCGCGGCACTCGCACACAGCCAGCAGAACGATAACGGCAAACACACTCCAGAGCAAATGTTTTTTCTTCGTCTTTGTTTGCGGTGCAGACTCCTTAGATACCCTGTCTAGTCTTAACTAGCAGTGGTGTCGGAAAAGTGCTCACACCTGGACCATGCCTTGGAGCTGTCACATGTCACTACTGGTCAGGTGAATGTTTAGCGTCTGACATGCGCGCGATGGCTAGTGTCCCTGTGGAAACGTTTGTTATTAAGACTGTGAGATTTTACCTCTGTACTGTTCCAAGCTATGGAGTATTTTTATATCTCTGTGGAAATAACCAATGAAATATAAGCCTCGTTTTTAAATAACAGTTGTGTCATTCTGTGTCATTCTGTCATCAGTGTGTCATTCTGGGCTGCTGAATTATTGTGTTCTACAGCCAGGACAACCCCCCAGCCTGACATAGATAGATAGATAGATAGATACTTTATTGATCCCCAAGGGGAAATTCAAGGTCCCAGCAGCTTCGAAAAATCACACATCCAGTTGACTTGAAAGTTTTAATCGATAGATTTAGTACATTATATTTATGGAAAATACTATAGACATGGAATAGGGTGTTCTAATGATTTAGTTTAAATACATATAAAGATCTTAGATGTCAGCATACATACATTCAATATCATGACAGTTGATTATTATTGTTGACGTCATGGTGTTCTCAAGCTCCATAAGAAGTCTAGTTGCAGATTACTGAACACTAAGACTAGTATGACCTGGATGAATGAGAGTCTTCACAGATGTTGTTGACCAGTGTTGATTGTGAAGGGGGGCGAGGGGTACAGAATAGTAATTTAGAGGGTTTAGAGGTGAAAGAGAGATTTTCTTAATAATTTAGGAGAAGTTAACTTTATGACATAACTTTCTGAGACTTTAAGTGCTTGACTATATAATAGGTGATTTGCAGACTATGTGTCCATGACTGGACAAAATTTAAACGATCATTTACTCTGGTGGTGCATGACAACCACTTGCCACGTACCCATGTGACCACTAGGGGGTGGTAGTGCATCATGAGTGAGGTTGCTCTACATTTCTGCTGCCATATTTAGCTTCCAGTGGACTGGCCAAGGCTGATTACTCATCACTTCAAATAGAAGAAGAATGAATGCTCACTCAATGCCAGATACATTACAAACATCTCTATCAACATATGTGGGGTGTCCACTGTCAGTATGTAGTGTATTGTGAGAATCAATTATCTCGATGACTCTATTTTCATCAAATCAGCTTCATATGGGCAGTGCAATTATCTATTAAAACACAATACTGCCCTCAGAAGGGCCCTTTATCACATGAAAATAACTGAAAGTAATCACTTGACTGCCTCAGCTGATGTAATTCCACCTAAATGTATTAAACAAACCACAGTTGTGCATCACCTCCTTAGTAACGTTCCTCCCATGACCAGCAATGGAAAATACCCACACTGCATTTTACTGTGTTCCTTGCCTTGGAGCAGTTTTCTTTTCAGAAATGGGACGAGTTCAAGGAAAAATTACAATTGCAGCAACACACTCGGTAACAATCTCTTTACCTCAATGTGAACTGCCTCCACTGGTCTTGGAAGTTTGTGTTTTTGTGTGTGTGTGTGCGCGCGCACGTTTGTGTCTGTATGTGTGTACATCTATATGTGTGTGTGTCTATAAAAGTGTCATGTGTGTGTGTGTATGTGTTACTGTGTTTGTGTCAATAAGAGTGTCTTGCCTGTGTGTGTGTGTGTGTGTGAGTGTATGTGTTACTGTGTTTGTGTCTATAAGAGTGTCTTATGCCTGTGTGTGTGTGTGTGTGTGTGTGTATGTGTTACAGTGTTTGTGTCTATAAGAGTGTCTTATGTCTGTGTGTGTGTGTGTATGTGTTACTGTGTTTTGTGTCTATAAGAGTGTCTTATGTGTGTGTGTGTGTGTTAGCTGCAGCATTGTAGTGTGTTGGATGACAGATACCCAAGTGGAAACCCAAAAGAATGGGACCTCAGGTACTAGGAAGTGTTATCTGCCTGTCCTGTGCCCTCACACACAGTGCTTTTATATGATAGAAATCTGTTCTCTCTTTCTATGTGTGTGTGGATGTGTATATATATATATGTGTGTGTGTGTGTGTCTTGCGATGTACGTGCCATCACACATATCCATGCATGATTGAGTCTGTGTGTGGATGAGTGTGTATGTATGTTCAGTATGTGCAGTCTGTGCTGTTCTCACTCCTAATGCATGAATGTGTGTTTGTGTAGCTCAGCATACTGTGCAATGTATGCACTCTTTAATAGACCTCTAAAACTTTTTTACAACAGACTCTGACTGATCCAGGTTCAGTGCGAGTGATAGTGTGGCTTTTATAGTGCTTGGCGTCTGTGGCAGAGACTACCGTCTGTGAGAGAGTTAAAAAGCTTCCTCTCAGCATCATCTATCACATGTGTCATGTTCGGGCTGAACCCTATTGGTACTACAAAACGGCTCCATCTGTCCAGAGCAGCGGAGCAGGGTACGGGGGGGGGGGGGGGGGGGGGGGGGGGGGGCCACGGGGCCAGGGGGCAGATGGGTATAGGGGGTGGTGGTGGTGGTGTGGTGTGGACAGTGAAATATGGAGAGAGGGACTCTGGAGGACTGGGCTCCTAATAAGCAAGTGATTAGCCGAGCCTCTCGCTCCCTTTCGACTGGAGGAGGAAGGCTTTGATTATCCTCCATCCTCTTCATGTT
>JAGFZM010000701.1:40963-42369 GCA_017657215.1 Limnothrissa miodon
GAGCAACACACCTGTTCTTATTCTCATTAATCTATACCTGCAACAGAACAATACACCTGTGCTTATCCTTAGTTGTCTATGCCTGCAACAGAACAACACGCCTGTGCTTATCAGCAAGAGAATATAGCTCTCTGCCCTTCTATGCACATTCCTCTTAAGTTTGAGAACGGTGAGCACATGAGCTTATCATCAAGAAGACATTTGAGTTCGAGAACACTGAACACTAACACTGACACACGTACAGTATGTGCTTATCAGCAAGACAATAGCACTGTGCCTTTGCCTGAACATTCCTTTGGAGTTTGACACTTGGGTGAACTAACAAAGGTTGGCTTTCATGCACCGACAAGATTTGCCACACTTGCGTGTCCATGATGAAAATCTCATGCTGAAGGCAGTCGACATTCAGCCCAGTCCCGTATGGGGTTCTTTCTCAGTGCAGATGCTTAGGATTACGCAAGGCTGCAGAGGCCGCAGGGACTGAAAGTTTTGTCATTCTTTTACCGCTGAGAGGCTGTCAAGCGGCAACATGGCCGACATTTTTCCCAGCTCCTCTGCTGGTCACCAGCCAGTGTTGTTTAATTCATCAGACGGAGGGCGTCCTCGTGCTGACACAGTTGTCGCTCTTCTCAAGCTGACAATTCAGACACTGCTACCAAGGGGACATTCCCACCATCTGTGAACTGGAAAACTCCCATGATTCACTGAATAATCTTTTCCTCTCTCACCATCTCTCTTCCTCCCCCCCCCTCTTTTCCTCTCTCTCAACCTCTCCAGGCCAATAGATCTTTCTCTCTCTTTGCCATGCATCTGTGCTTAACATCTGTTCTGACATTTGTTTTTCTCTCGTGTGATATATCCCACTTTTCATCTCTTCAGGACGCCCTCACAACCCCCTTCTATTCTCATCTCTCTCTCTCTCCCTCTCTATCTCCCTCAACCTCTCTTTCTTTCTCTCCCTCTCTCCTGCTCCCACACTCTCTCTCTCTCCCTCTTTTTCTCATCCTCTCCCACTCTCCCACTCCCTCTCCTACTCTCTCTCTCCTTCTCTCTTCCTCCCTCTCTCTCTCTCTCTCAGTCTATTTCGCCCACACACCATGCTAATGCAGCTTCCAACATGGAGGCCCCCACACATACTTAGTGCCCACTCATAGTCCACCATAAGGAGGCCAACAGCAGCCAGCTTAGGGGGGGGGGGCTGTGTGTGTGTGTGTGTGTGTGTGTGTGTGTGTGTGTGTGTACATTTCCAGCGCCTGCCACGTCTCTCTCTTGTGCTGTTTTTATTTCACATGCGCTGCCGTTCTCTCTTGTGTGTACAGCTTGTCTTTATTTTATCCCTTTGAAGACCAAAAGCTGAATATTATCCCTGGACACTCACACAGACACACACACACACACACACACAC
>JAGFZM010000701.1:51012-74027 GCA_017657215.1 Limnothrissa miodon
TTTGACCATTAGGATTGTCCTAAGAAGGCCACCGTAGCTTGTCAATGTGCGTGACCACAGACAGACAGGTGATGAAAAGGAATGTTCTTGTGTGTTACTAGCATTCATAAGCACAATCATAATGTGTCCTGACTCCCTCATACTGACAGTAGGCCTGATTTATAGTTCAGTTGGTTCAATTCAATTGGTTGATTTCAGTTGTGAATTGCTGAATATATGGGGCTACCAGTAGTCTATTGCATTGCGCAAACACAAAATTATTTTCTTGGTTAAAACTATTTTTAAGGTGACCATACAACTAATTTGAAATGATGTAAAGGGCTACCATAGGTCCCCAGGTTATACTGTCTCTAGGTGCTGGTGTTTGGGTGCTGGTGTCTGGGAGCTGGTCTCTGGTGCTGGTCTTTAGGTGCTGGTGTCTGGGAGCTGGTCTCTGGTGCTGGTCTCTGGTGCTGGTTGTGACTGTGCTGTTTGCTCAGGCGGCGTGTGCCAGCTGAGAGAGGAATGCATGACGCTAAAGGAGGAGTGTCAGACCTTAAAGGACGACAACAGACGGCTGTCTGAGCGCCTGCAGCTGCTCCACAGGATGGGGTAGGGGTTTCTCTATCTTTTATTATCTCTCTCCCTCTCTCTCTCTCTCTCTCTCTACCTCTCCCTCTTTCCCTCCTCTCTCTCTTTGTTTATCTCTCTCTTCTTCTCTCCCTCTCTCTCTTTCTTCCTCTTTCTATTTCTTTCTTTCTCTCTCCTTCTTGCCCTCCCTCTCTCTCTGTCTATTCAATTCAATTCAATTCAATTCAATTCATTAGAGCTTTATTGACATGACAAAATGACACATTGCATTGCCAAAGTATTTCTTATGGTACAAAGAACCCTAAGTAGAATGTCCACAAAAATAACACAATACAACTCTCTCTGTCTCTTTTCTTTTTTTTCTCTCTCTCTCTCTCTCTCCTTCTCTCTCTTCCCCTCCTTTTTTCTGTCATTTATTCAATTTTTAGATCTATAAATCTCTCTCAGCATTTAGGAGCCTTGTTTAATCAAGCAACATTTGCCAAAATAAATATGCATGATTAGTCATATTTCATAGTTTAACACAGCCTGGAAACTCATATCTTAAATAAACTCATCTTCTCTAGCTTAAAAGCGGTAAAAACTGCAATGAGGCAAGAGAAGCAGGGCTATTGCAGTAGTCTCTGGTGTCTCCATTGCCTGAGGCCCGAACCGCAGGAAAACACAAACATTGATTTCCAGTGTTAACACAGAACAGTAGCACAGGCCCTTTCCCCAGTACACTACTCCTTCCTTGTAGTTTTTGGCCTTGCCAGTGCTGGTTGTGTTTCTTCATGTGTGGTTTATCTCTCTCTTTTTGTGTGTGTGTGTGTGTGTGTGTGTGTGTGTGTGTGCGTGCGTGCGTGTGTGTGTGTGTGTGCGCGTGCGTGTGTGTGTGTGTGTGTGTGTGTGTGTGTGTGTGCGCTTGCGTGTGTGTGTACTTACTGTCTCTGCCTGCAGAAGCAGCTCTGGCAGCGTGTACATGACTTTAAAGGAGGAACAGGAGGATGGAACGTCCCCAGACGGAGGCATCTCCTCATCCGGAGGCGTCTCCTCATCCGGCTCCAACTGCCGACTGGTGGACGCATCCATCCAGAAGAACATCTCCTTCGAGGGCAAGCCTGTCACACCCACCGCCTGGACGGGGGGCATCTCTGAGATCTTCTCTCTCAGAGATCAGCTCAAGCAGGCCGAGGAGAGGGCCTCACAGGTCCAGAGAGAGGTACGGCCAGTCCTGGAGCCTCATCCCTCAGTGCAGAGACAAATGTTCTGCAAATGTTGTGCAGACTGGTCATACACACAGCAGTAAGCGATCGGCAAGGATCGGCAAAGTCCTACAGCCTCAAAATCGTCATGCTCATGCACACTCAGGTTCATTTGCAGGTTAATTGTAAAACACCCCTAATTAACCATGTATGGCATGAATAATCCCTCTTATATGGTGGATCCTGTTGCCGTAAAAGCAAAGTGAGACTGTTTCTTTGTGTGTGTGTGTTCAGTGTGACAGTCTGAAGATTGAGCTGCGGGAGCTGCAGGTGCTGTATGACACCAGTCAGAGGGAGCGCGCTGAGCTGGAGCTGGAGCTGCTGCGCTGCAGGGAGGAGCTGGACAGATTGGCGGAGAAAGGACTGCAGGTGAGGGGTAGGGGGGGCTTGTGGGAGAGCGGGGAGAAAGGCCTGTAGGTCAAGGGTGGGCTGCAGGTGAGTGTGTGTGTGTGTGTGTGGGGGGGGTTGCAGTAGATGAGGGTGGGCTTCACAGGGACACTCATAGGGGGTCCTCATAGGGACACTTAAAGGGAGACTCATTGGGGGACACTTAGGGACCATTCTGTATTTATGGAAGGTGCCACTGGAGGAAAATCGGGGAGGGTCAAGTCATTTTCGTCTTTGTCGAGGGGAGGACCAATTAAAAATGTTCAATCTAGAAGGGAGGATCATTGAAATTTTTATCCATTAAAACAGCTAAATTTTGAAGTCCCTTGTTCGGTGCATATGTTTCCAAGTAGCTGTAATTCACGGCCCCCCATCACTAACAGATTGGCTAACAGATTTAGTTGTATGTAAGGGCCAGGAAGTTTCTACGAGATGATTTTCATATCCTCTGGTGGACCCGTTCATAGGGGGACACTTATAGGGGGCCCCTCATAGGGACACACTGGCTATGTTTGACAAAAGTGTTTCAGCTCATTTGGTTGTATGTTACCTTTGGCGTGTTGAACAAGGACTTGTTTTGGCACTGGTAGTATAATTTTTGTCTTTCTTTCTCTCTCTTTCATTCTTTCTTTTCTTGTTTTCTCTCTTTCATTCTTTTATACTTTCCTTCTTTTTCTCTTCCTTTCTTCCTTTCTTTCTTTTTTTTCTTTTATGCTTGTGTTAAATTGTAAGCTATTTTTCTTTTTCCACACACCCAAACACACACACACATATGGACACACACACACACACACACACACACACACACACACACAAATGTGTGTACTTTGTGCTTCCACTCCTCCTTTATCCGTATCTGGCCTGTCCCAGCTCCTCTTCATCTTCTCTGTGCTGTGCCTCCTCTGCCAAACATGTCACCATGTTGTATTTGATGTCCAGGTTGTTTCCATAGTGTGTTTTTTTGTTTTGTTTTTAATTTGACACTTCCCATCTCTCTGTCTCTTCCCATTCTGTTCTGTCTCATCCTCCACCTCCACCTCCACCCCCACCTCCACCCCCCGTGGTGTCGCGTCTCCTGCTCAGATCTCCTCCCTGGCATCTGAGCCTCCTCTTCTCTCCGTCCCTTTCGTAGGAATGATTGTAATCGTGGCCACTTTTTGGTGTTGGTGGTCCGAGCTGTCGTCTTAGAGGATGAAAGGTACGGTTGCGTTTATTCTCTGTAGAAATGCTGTATAAAATCAGCCCTTGCAAACATGTGTTTTCTTCTGTGATCTATGTCACTGTTAGTCAGTATCATACTAAATTGTTGGTTGTTCACAAATCCTTTTCTTCCTTGCTATGAATAATACATTCAGCCCATTTACTCCAAAGCTTATTTTAAATATTAATGACGTGTTTATTTCCTACATTCATATCCCGAGTTACAGTCTTACTGTATTCATGTATACAATCTACTCTGCAGAACACAAACTGCATCCTAAACACAAACTACTGATTAGTGTTCTGATTACTGATTTTTTGTAAAAATACTCTCTGAACATAAAACACCTGAAAACATTACGCAACTGACTCACTCTGTTTGATGACATAACTATTCCAGCAAGGGTCTTTCCCTTATCCTGGGACACTCACCAAAAATGCCTCTACCTGTGTCCTCTGCTGTGTTTACAGAATGAGAAGGATTGGGAGAGCTGTTCTGGGCAGCGCTGGTGGCAGCTACTGAATGCTAGGCCTCTATGCTACTGTACTCTATGCTCCTCCAGTCTGACACACATAGATTTACACCCGGATGACGTTAACGCCACTGCAAGCAAGGCGTCGCTGCGACTAAAATCTTTTTTTTATATATTTCTTTCTCGTTTTTTTTTCTTGTTCACACACCTCATTGGATCACTCACCACGTTGTTGTTGTTGGAAGCGTTGGCTAGAGAACTACAACTTTTCACTGGGAGACTTTCTAAGAGGAGACGTATTCCAGGCGGCCATATTCAGAGCTATCTGAACCAAAGTGGAGGGATTTGAGCAGCATTTGAAGGAAAATGGCCCAGAGCTATTATGGGCTGTACTGCCTGTTGTGGTGTGTGTGTGTGGGTGTGTGGGGGAGTGGGGGTTGACTGCAGTATCAAACAGTATAAAAACTGCCTGTTCCTTTGAATAGCACTGAACAGACTCTACTCTCTAATCTTTCTTATGCTTAAATCTTTCTAAACATTCTTCTCCTTCTTTATATGAAGAGCTCTTTTCCCAAATGCAATATCTCTGAAATATTTTTTTTATCGTGCTTTTCTTTTAATACTTACAAAATCACAGTTGTTTTGTTTGAATTGAGTAAAGACAAACATTAACCCAATTGTTAATTGTTGAAAATTACATTTAAATGGCTTTTATAGCATTTTGGAAAAGAGATCTTTGTATGTTTCTTGTAATATCGTGGTATCTACAGCTTTAGAGAATTTAGATGAGATATATAATTTATTCAACTATTTAATTTAGTTTGTATATAGTAAGTCTATTTTTGTGTTTGCTATTGTGTACTAGGTAGAGATTTAATAATGAATGTATGTCATTGTCAGCAAGGTCATGGGGGGAAAAGATCTATTGAATGCAATAAGACATAGAGATGTTTGCTTTTGCTTGGGGTGTGGGACGAGGAAGGGGGAGGGGTTAGTATAGGTAGATTTTGAGCTTTTGATTCAGTTTTAACTGACCTTAGAGTTGTTTAATATTGACCTGTCCTCTCTCAACCCTCTATTGGTTGGGGGAGTCATTTCTATCGATAGGAACAAGCTGAGCCAACAAGTGTCCACCACACACCAAATCTGCATGATGAAATTAGTATGGCGGTACTATTCTCTCCCTGTATGAGAATACCTCAAAAAAAAAAAAAATATATATATATATATAACCTCCTACAACGTGTGTGTGTGTGTGTGTGTGTGTGTGTGTGTGTGTGTGTGTGTGCGTGTGCGCGTGCTCTTATGTATGTCACCCTTGCATTAAAACAAGACATGGTCTCCACATGTTGACCAGAGCACTCACAAATTTGACATCACCTATATTACTGGAAGTTGCTGATTTTGAATGTATTTTCATATTAATGTTTTACTAAAGATTTTGCAGGTATCATCACTGAAATATGAAATATGAATCTTTGCCGCAATATTTCCTTTTATATCAAATGAAAGCTAAATTGCATATATTCACTTTTCTAAACACCTGAGAAGCATTTTTTTGTTTGAATTAAATAGATTTAAAATAGAGAAATATATATGAATCAAGAATGACACAAGCTCCTGCACATTGTCCTTGTTTGCAAATATTTCTTTTGCAACATTCCAAAATACATCTAATTACAAATAAAGACAGTTATGGGAGTTAGTGCTTTTCTTAAAGTTGATGACCCTGACACAGCCGTCCAAAGGAGGTGTGCAAAATTACCTAACACTCAGAAATAATTATAAATGACTTGAAACTAACTAACACTTTATCCATTTATCCACATGATATTTAATTGCTCAAAATGAATAAATATGAACTGTATATAAGTTCAATAGAATAACATCTCACCCACAATTACTGTAATGTAGTAACTGGATTAGGAAGACAGGTCTTTGGTGAAAGAAAATAATATACAATATATACAAAATAATATAATAATAAAATAATAATCTGTCACACCTTTAGAATAGAGCTTGGGAATGTGACCAGGCATCACAGCACTAATGTGTCCAATTGCAGTAGCTTATCGAAAAGCACCTCCATATGGGGAAGCTACCACTCCTTGTTTATTGTATTAAGAGGTAGCATGCTTTGAAAAGTCTTGTCAGTTATTATGAAAAAATCTTTTAAACTACTTTTCAGCAACATCACAAGAAGTTGTGCAGACTCAGCTGTTTTTGTTTTGCGCAGTGGCCTCTCAATATGGCCAAAACATACTGGAAGGTTCCAAGGCTCTAGAACTACAAACTTTAGTTTCATGAATATAACTTTCTGTTTCAACTCCTTACAATGCATCTGCTGTAAATAATGCTATTGTAATCAAGTACTTTGTTTAATAAGTCGCATCAAAAATATTTGTGTCAAATAACCTAAAAAATATTGCTTTTTAGAATATTGATATATGATATATTTTGACAGAATGTTGTATGTTTGTCAACCAAATGTTGAAATAGAGCAGTGTATGCAGTTTTTTCTTTTGTCATAGCAAATCTATAACAGTGTAATTTTAGTATAGGGTAACATTTGCATGCAGATGTGATTGACATCCTCTAGTGACCCTCGTACAAAGTGTTGACTGTCATGGTCATGGATCTTGTTTTTCTTTTATGTGCTATTCCAAACAGAGCAATACAGTACATTGTCTAGGATCTGTGTGGGCTTAGCCTGAGGTTGTTAGTGCAGCTCATTCCCACTGATCATGTAAATCTCTCTGCCATCTTTGAACAGACAACAGGACACCATGCAGAGGCAGACAGATGGGACAGAAACTAATGAGAGCAGTTGTTTCCTCCTTTGAAATGAAGTGTGACACTAAATAACAGACGTGTGCGATATTAAGATCTCAACAGCTTGTTATTTATGTCTCTCATGCTACCTTTCCGCAATGACAAAGTCAATATTTCTGACTGTCGCTACAATATGACATGTTTGGCCAGATTGTTTCACAGATTGACCTTTTTGGTTCAAATACAACATCAGTCATTTTTAATCAGAGGGAAGAGTGGACTAGTGAGATTAAAGTGTTATATAGTCTTTAATGCAATTTGGATCAAACGCTCTAACTACTCATTTGAGCTGCATGTGTTTAAATGACAATTTTCCGATGCTGTTTTAGGGTTGTCAAACGCTTGCTATATTTTCAGTTGTTTCCTATGCGCTTTGCTGTTTCGAACAATATTTGTGGCTTTTTTTGTTAAATGGAAATATATTTTGTACAATAAATGTTTTATGAAATAAAATATCTCCTGGCTAATGAGCCCTGTGTCCGTTTGTCAATGGCATACGTCACTGTAGCATGTCACTCAGTGTGACACCAAGAGTGAGTGGGAAGCTGAGGAGCATCCGATTGCATAGGTCATAGACGGTTCACACCTATTAATACCTCTTACTCACAGGCAGTTGTAAACTGTCTCACACAAGATTCATTTTCAAGCATATGCTCTCCTTCCAGGACCATTAGCAAAGAGTTTTATTTTGTCTCCACAGTCAGAGAGAAAGGGAGAGAGAGAGAGAGAGAGAAGAGAAAGAGAAGCTCAGTTGGCCAAGGCACCATACCATAAATCCAAGGACCCGGATTCAAGTGTGTCATTTAAGGTCATTTCGTGATCCTATCCCATCTCTCTCTCTCTCTCTCATTTCCTGTTTCCCTCCATGCAGTTCAGGTGAGGAAGATGGCCTGGAACAGCCTGGTGTGGCAGTGGGCATCTCCTGCTGAGTCATGTTCCAGAGGGGGCACTGTCACATATAATGTGTGCCTGCAGACAGCCCGACTAAAATACACTCAGCGTGAAGGAGAACCCTATTAATCTAGACTAGATGATGGCACGCTCACTCACAGCGCATTCATAATAGCTGTCATCCACTGATTAGTCTCATATTTTTGGACATGAGTTGTGCCAGTCTATCTGGTACAACAATGACTGTCTTTAAACAACAAAATATACCGTTTGATTCGTTTTAGAAAATCACTGAATTCATTGAGTTTTACTCTTCTCATGCTGTCAGGTAGAGAGTAGTGCAGTATAACGGCCTGCAAATCGGGAGCTTCTTCCCCTAAGCACTCAGTGGGTTGAAAAACAAAACATGATGCAAACTTTTTAGCTTGAGCTGTAATGGACACCTGCACTTTTCTCTGCTGTTAAATGCTACATTCAGCTTCCACCTCACTGTGGATTTGAATATCAGTGCTCTGTTACAAGTGTACAGATTCCCTGTCTTTTGTTGTCTATCCTGTCTCTTGTCTGTCTTAAAATAACTTACTTTCAGTGCTAAGTCCCTTTTATGTGTGTCTATAGTGTGTGTGCGCAACAACTTGATCCACAGTGAATCATTGTCAAAATACAGTGTATGGTTGAGATACAATAACTCACTTGAGTTGATTTGACCAGATAAAATGAAGATTATTGTTCATTCAGAGGAAGACCATAAAGCTCGCCATGAGAGTTATTTTAGGTATTTCAATTTTTTAGGCTATATAGGCCAATATACACTTATTCTATACATTTACATTTGTAGTAGTAGTAATGTGTTTCCCTTGAACTCATGAACAGTTTTTTGAAATCGCTGGTTAATAACTAACATGTTAATCAATATATGTTAGAGACAGTGTAAATATGCATGATGAGAGAAAATATACAACCAGTGCCTTAAGTGAAATCGTTCAAATATTATAGGCCTAATTATGTTAAGGAGTATTGATTGTGTGTGTGTGTGACAGTGTGAACCACAACACACTTTATCTATTTATTTATTTTCTGTTTTTAAGAATGGTTTCGCATTGTTTGACTCTAACCTAGGTACACATAGGTTCAGTTCTTCTTATAAGTTATTTTACTTATATTTTTGTATATAGTTTTTCACTTGCTTTTGGGCTTTGGTTAAATAAATGTATTTGTTTTTTCATTTTTGTTATAGTTTGAACTCATTTTCTCCAGACCACAAGACTACCCTACAACCAGTGAGGTTGATTGTGTCTTGAATGAATTATTTGGTTGTATGAGCCACGCTGTATGTTTAGTTTAATTCAAGCGTCACTTTCTTTTCTTGGCTCACTTGTTCAGAAGAGACACAGTGACCGCACACGTTTACGATTGAGGAACGACAGCCCCCTCTCCCAAGTTTGGAGCACCTAAAAATAAAGAAAGTAGTCACAACTGTTGCAACTTCATGAGGTCCGACCAATCACAGCTGACTACACTAGACTTAGCCAATCGTTTTTCTCATCCTTATCCTTTGGGATTAGAAAATTGTCCATCACTCCTATGACCATGATTATGACAGGGACATTCCAGGGAATCCATGTATCTGACGTGGACCTGGGGTCTGGGGTCTTTTTAAACTCGGCCCGGCCACAGTTCCCTTTCAATTTCAATAAGAGACTCGACTCTCCTCTGCAGATACGCATAGACTCCTCTCACCTGCCACGAGGAATCATTTTTCAGAACGAGAGACTCCAGCGCGAAAGTATCTATTAAGAAGTAGAGACTACATTTGTCAAGATACTGCCAATTAAAAATCGTGGACTGGTTGCCTTGTAAACTGTAAATCGGATTATTTCATCCATCACTGTCGTGACATACGTGTCCTCTTAACAAGTACATCCGAAAAGTTTTTCGTTTTTTTCACTCCCTTCTAGGCTCTGAACTTATCGCTGTGGGGACGCGCTTGACACCACTTTGTAAAACTACAACGTAGTCAATTTCACACTTAGGTATTACATCGGTATAAAAGGGACAAAACAACCGCCAAGATGATGAGCAACAACACACACTACGACGACCAGCTGCCGCCTCAGTACTACCAGGGCACCGATTTCGGGGACGAAGAGGAGGACGAGATGCCGGCCACAGAGAAAGACCTTGCGGAAGATGCGCCATGGAAGAAGATCCAGCAAAACACCTTCACCAGGTGGTGCAACGAACACCTGAAGTGTGTCAACAAGAGTGTTAATGACCTCCAGAGAGACCTGGGCGACGGGCTCAAGCTGATTGCTCTCCTGGAAGTTTTGAGCCAGAAGAAAATGTACAGAAAGCATCATACTAGACCAAACTTCAGACAAATGAAACTGGAAAATGTTTCTGTTGCGCTGGAATTTCTGGAGAGGGAACGCATCAAACTGGTATCCATTGGTAAGTAACTTCAACCCTGATTACTTTTATTTTATTTAATTTGTTAAACTGAACAGTGTTAAGCATTAACATTAATTCAGTAGGCTATACAAAGACTGTGTGGTGCTACGTTGTTCTGCACATAGTGCAACAATATTGTTTGAATGATGTCTGTGGTGTTCTGCTGCCCATACTGCTGGTGGGCTGTCACAAAGTGGTGATAAGCAGGTAGCCGAGGTCAGGCAGTGGAGGACTCTGACGCTGAGGTGCCACTGAGATCATTGTCAAGAGGCAGCATATCTGAAAAAATATTTGTGCTGATCAGGCTGTACAGTGGAATAAGTGGAAAATGAAAACACACAGGACATCTGTGTCACTAGTGCATACACACATGCTGATACACACACACACACACACACACACAGACATACACACACACACACCACTTGCTATGACAACATCTTCTGTCAGTGGCATCTGAAGGTCATAGGTTATAGGTTAGAAGGAACAGGCAGGGGAATGGCCATTAACCCAGAATGCATCGCAAAGTGCAAAAGGGTCAGCAAACAGCAGTCACTGAGGGCACACCAGCTGAAGTGTCGAAAGACGCTGGCAACATGCTGGTGCTTTCTAGAAGGCCCACTGGCAGCGAGCGTCCAACGTGTTGGGGAAGGGGTGGGGGGTGGAGGGGGTGGAGGTTGCTTGCTGCCATCACCACACACCCTGTCAGGCATGAGGAAAGAGCTGGATTTAGATGTCGTCCATAAGAATTAATAGACCTCATCTCACACGTCCTGTCGAGTATGAAAACTGTAAACAGTCTACTGTTTAACACATAGTTTGTGTTGGCCGGCTGTGAGGTCAAGAGCATTTTCAAATGGTTGCTGGTCTCATGACGACCAGGCCCATTTGTTGGTGAATGACAGAGAAGTGTAAAGATAGATAAGCTGTCTTCTTGCCCCATAGCCTCGTCCTTAAATAGATCTCTGATTGGGCCAGCAGGGCTGGTCTGTGTCTGCCTATGCATGTGTGAGAGGGGAGAGCTTTGACTGCAAGGTCATTGCTAATGAATCTCATTTGGGACAGGGACCAGGAATATATTTGGGTGTGACCCATAAAATAAGTGTCTAGTACTGTCTAGTACACAATATAGCATTTGTCTGAGCTTTAGGTGATAGGCCTGCTTGATGGATATGCATGGACTATTGACTAATGAGTAATACAGCATACCAATTTGGGCATACATGCTGTGCTCATCACTATTTGCTCTGGTGATGGGTGGAGTAGAGTTGTTTAGGCTATGACTTGTTTTTATAACTGCTGCTGACTAGTTGTGTTTCCAGAGGTCTTCACAGTGTCACGTACAGTGAGTCTTAGCTCATCACTTTGGTGCCACATGCAACGTTTTGATACAAGAATCTCCATTAGACAGGGGCTCATCTGTCAACCTACAGGCTCCCCTGGCCGAGGCTGCGGCGTTCATTAAACGCCTGACAGTAACTGCTGTGGTAAACACTGAGCGATAGCTCCCAACAGAGAGTGAAATTCTGTATCAAATTGTCGCTATGGGCCAGGAGAGAGTTATGAAGGCCCCCGCCATCGGTGGTGGTGGGGTTTTTTTTGTAGTGGTTCGGAGACTCCCTGTCTCGTGATGGTGATGTGACCTTATGGCCAAGGAATGTCCCATCATCCTGCCGAGTGTGGATGTGCAGGACAGAGGTCAAGTGCACACCTTTCTCTCAAAAGGGGTAGTCGCCACCCTCTGAGGTCTCCAACACAGACTCATTACCCCAAACATCTATCATCAGAACCCTGTTATAGTACATATAATGTCCTCAGTTTTCATTAAACTGCTTCAAGAAATTACATTTTGTGCTATGTTATCATAAAAAAGTGCCCTATGATTTTCAGACTGTGCGTTTGGTTGTCACAGGCTCAAGAAAGCTGTTTAGCACATGTTCAATTATGTAGCTAGAGACAGGCCAGACTGCCTGTCAAGTAAAAATGATGAGCTTCTCCCAGTGTTCAACATTCATCGTTCCCACTCTAAACATATATGTTACTGTCACAGTGGAGCAGCAACTACTTGCAAGGGAGCACACAGATGGAAGAAGATTAGAGTAATCTAACTGCAAAGATGCAAAGATCCTCTTGCTCTGTTTTTACCCTTGTTGAGGATTTTTTTCCCAGTGAAATGCAGACAGCCTTGATTGATGATGGTCATGCCAGACAAAGTTAGATGAGTGATAGGTTGACATTTTTCTATTAAAAACTCAACTCTCCAAGATTTTCAGGACTGTGTCACAGTTTTGTTATTTGTTTATGGGGATGATTTGGTTTATAATTATTATGAGGATTGGGCAAAGTGCTTCTTCCTCTTTACTATGTATTAGCTTCTGTTGCTTAGCATGAACTTGATCAATGCTAACGCTAGCACTTCCGGTGTGTCTCATTGTTGCGTCCTACAGACAGCAAGGCCATTGTGGATGGGAACTTGAAGCTGATTCTGGGTCTGATCTGGACCCTCATTCTCCATTACTCCATCTCCATGCCCATGTGGGATGACGAGGATGACGAGGACGCCAAGAAGCTCACGCCCAAGCAGAGGCTTCTGGGATGGATCCAGAACAAAGTGCCTCAACTTCCCATCAACAACTTCAACAGGGACTGGAGAGATGGCAAGGCCCTTGGAGCCCTGGTGGACAACTGTGCCCCCGGTGAGAGAGCGGTTGCTTTAAGAGCACTTGTGTATGAATATCCATCTAATTATATTATGTTAAGAAAAAATGTTAGTTGACAACTTTGATGGCAAGGGACCCGATACGTGGAGTGACGTGTTGCAAGCTTTTGGTCACCAACTCATTATTCAGTTCCTGTGTGTAGAACAGGTGCTCCGCTCATCAGGGCCTGAGGGAGCTCCTACTTTAACCCAGAACATTCATCAGCTTGTGATGGCATCTTGGGTTCCTGTTGAAGCCCAGTCCCGAGAGGTGGGATTGCCTTATGTAACAGCCATACCTCAGCACATCCATGAGAGCTGGCCAGGGCTGAGTAGGCTTTTGTAGACTCTGATTGCAGATCACTGTGACAGTCACTCTGTCGCAGAATCCACCCCTAATTTGGACTACTTTGCTTTCTTGGTCAGATAGAGAGCGATGAGATGATAAAAGAAAAGCTCTCATCCCTCCACTCGAACTCTACAGCACAATAAAGAGAAGAGACATAAAACTACCACTCATACTAAAAGACAGGCAAGATGTTTCATTAGGGGACTCTAGTGCAACAAGAGAAAAGAGAGATGTCCCCTCGGCTAGTGTTTACTTTGAAATAGGCAGACATAAACCAGCTGCCGCTTGGCCTCTCCAGTCATGACCATACAGGGCTCTCTGCCTCTTGAAGAGGAGATGGGAACAAACACGGTGTCCAGTGTGTTGCTGCCTCACAGACCTTCACAGTTTCAGGCCACTTCATTATATATCCAGACTTGTGCAGCATTATTCAGTAACAGCACCTCACATTTGCTGCTGGACAAGAATTATTACTTATGCAGGGATTGCACCAATGCAAAACAAACAAACAAAAAACAACAACAACAACAAAAACAGCCAGTAAACATATCCTGTAAATCTATATATAATATATATTTAATATTAAATATTCAGTATTAGCTTTATCTGTGTCTGTATCCACACAACAACAATGCATTAGCAATAATAGGATGAACTCAAGTGCCCTCTAATTCTGACGCTGTGGTCACCAATTCTAATCCAATTTAGTGTGTAATCTTGTCCGATGCGATGGTGCAGCTCCCGTTACAATGCTAGTCTACCTCTGCTGTTAAAGCCAGCACAAAACAAAGGGCTTTGTGCAACGGCAGAGCTACTCCAATTACTGCTTTGGTTGGGTGCCACATCTGGGTGGCTTGGTTGACCCAGTTACTGTAGCTGTGCAACCGCTGAAATCGATTCTGGAAGTCTCCCTTGTCTGATAGACCTGCTTGCACGCTGGATTCCCCTACAGGACTGTGTCCGGACTGGGAGACCTGGGACCCAAACAAGCCCGTGGACAATGCAAGAGAGGCCATGCAGCAAGCAGATGACTGGCTGGGGGTTCCACAGGTAAGAAAAAGACATGTTTTTAGTGGTTTCAGTGTACTGTCATAGAAGCACCTGCTTGGCTATTTCTGTAAGGATTGGAGTAGATTACAGAGCATAGGTATTAGAAAGGATGGAGGGGGGTCTGTTTGACAGCCCGTTGGAGCTTGGACTTATGCAATGCTAAAATGCTAGCACCACAGTAAGGGCCCCATGCTGGCTGTAGGTCACGGCAGCTGTGCTGGGCAGTGTAAACTGGGGCATTCCACGGATAGCGTAAGGTGGGTGTCACAGTCACACCCATTCTAAAGGAGGTTTGGGTGAGCCGCGGCTCATTGTAAATCCTCTCCTCGGCGTAATGAGTCCCCACCCTTAACCCCTCCATTGGCAGCTACACATCCACTGACTGCAGAGATATGCACTCATTTGTTTATGCTGTGTGCTGTGGTGAGGATGTATTTTTAAACTCTGTTGGAAGTGCTATGTGGCACACAACCTCAGGCCTGTGTTTAATAACCTAGAATGATATTTTATCAATGTTAACCAAGCACATGGGTTGACTTGGGGTTTGACTACAGAAAGCACCCAATTAATGTAATTTATACTAATGATATTCATGATATAGATAGATAACGCTCACTTATTCCTGTTTTTATTGCCCAGGTGATTGCTCCTGAGGAAATAGTGGACCCCAACGTAGATGAGCATTCTGTAATGACCTACCTGTCCCAGTTCCCCAAGGCCAAACTCAAGCCTGGTGCCCCCATCAAGGCCAGGCAGCTGTTCCCCCTTAATTGCAAAGCCTATGGACCAGGTAAACTAAAGGCCTAAATGGGATGTGTTTTGTACGCGTCCATGCTAATTAGCTAATACGGGCATTTGATTTTGTTATTGGTAATGAATAGGCGAACATTTTTTTGTTGTTAGTAATGAATAGGCTAATATCGGCTAGCATTTGATTTTTTTATTCGTAATGAATAAGCTAAACAGTAACATTTTATTCTCTGTTGTTAATAGGTATTGAGCCTCATGGCAACATGGTGCTCAAGCCTGCAGAGTTTTTGGTGGAAACAGCCGAGGGTGGACAGGGTGAAATTATTGTGTATGTTGAGGATCCAGAGGGGCACACTGAGGAGGTTTGTTGTCTTTTGAACTGCTGCTAGATAACTGCTGGATCAGTCACTGCTTTGGTTCTTCAGCTTGGGTCTAAAACTTCACTGTTATTTACTGCTGATCTCTCTGCCCCTCCAGGCTAAAGTTGTTGCCAACAATGACCCCAAAAGGACATATTCGGTGTGCTATGTGCCTAAAGTTGCTGGTCCTCACAAGGTAATAAAAGTTATTCCTGCTTAGTGATGTTTTGTCTCCTCACAAGAACAACAGTATTTGACCACATGTGGTGTGGCTTAAACTTGCTTCTCTGATCCCCCAGGTTAAGGTACTTTTCGCTGGACAGGACATTGACAAGAGCCCCTTCTTGGTGAACGTAGGAAAAGCTCTGGGTGACCCCAACAAGGTTCAGGCCCGCGGTCCAGGGCTTGAGCCTGTCGGCAACGTTGCTGCCAAACCAACTTACTTTGACATTTACACAGCAGGTAGGAAAATCACACTTGGAAACAAATTCACCTTACTTTATTCCAATACCTTATTCCAAAATCTAATTTCTGTACGCTATGAAATTGTTTTCTCAGGAGCTGGAGAGGGGGATGTTGGAGTGGTCATTGTCGACCCCCAGGGTCGCAGGGACACAGTGGAGCTTATGCTGGAGAACAAGGGTGACAATGTGTTCCGCTGCACCTACAAGCCCATGATGGAGGGCCCTCACAACATCCACGTCACTTTTGCCGGCCAACCCATTCCCAAGAGCCCCTTCCCTGTGCAGATCTCTGAAGGTAGGTCCCAGAGCGCTACCTCCATGTGTCACTGGCAGCCTTTATTTCTACCCAGGGGAGCTTGCGTTCCCTTTGATTCATTTATCACTGCTCACTGTTCACTGTTTCAGTCTGAAGGGGAGCGTGTCTGTGTGGATCACACTTGTGTGAACTCGCTTATCTGTCATTTGTAGCTCCCCCGAGTGCCCCTGTGGGGCCCCCTGTGCAGATTGTCCCGCAGTCGGTGCGCACCCCACCTGTGGATAAGCCTAAGAAAGGTGCCCCCAAAGTGCCACCCAAACCTGGCCGACCAAGTTAGTACAGGTTGCTGGGAGAGGCTCGTGCCCCTTTGCTCGGTCCTCTGCCCGCCGAGCCTCACCCTGTATGCACGCCCCATCTACGAACCTCTCGCTGCTTGTGTCTGGTGCCCGCTGTCATCCCGATAGCCATGTGATCAATGTCCTGTGCTTGGGCCTGACGTTTCTGGCCCTGCTTGTGGCAGCTTGATGTGTCCTCTGAGGCATGGATTAGGGAATAGGGAAAGTTCCAGAATGAATGCTGTCCTGCTTAGGAAACAGAGATGCAAGCATTCAGGGAAATATATCTCTTTGTCCAGAAGTGTCTAAAGTGGTTATTAGTTTAGATTGGAGCATGTGTAAATGACAGCATAAAAATATAGATGTTTCTCAGTTACAATATATAATACACCAACAGACTTTTGCATGATGCACAATGTCTAAGAATGCGGCCCTACATGTTTGGTTCACAGTTTTGACAAGTGTTTCATTGTGCATACACAATCTCTACACGTACCATTGTTAGATCATTGCTTCTAGTTTTCATGCCCATTTTCAAACATCACGGTATGCACCAGTTCGCACCAGAATGTGTTGGTTACATTTGGATTCATGGTAGTCAATCAAAGGTCATTTGTTCATCACATGTGCAAGTGTCACTGTCAGTCACCTGGTCTGAGATCAGTCGTCGTGCTCCATGTCCTCTGCCTCTGTACTGCTGTACTGCTCTGTGAGGGCATCCAATGTAAACCCTCTATAGCACTAAGCCCTCTCTACTTCTCTACTAACCATGACCGTAGTCAGCTAGCGCCGCCCGCTGCCATTGGCTGGAATCTGATGAGCGTCTAACTCTGTCTTGTCCTGTCGTCCATCAGCCAGCAATGCTAACGCCTGTCGGGCGACCGGCCGCGGCCTGCAGCCTAAAGGAGTGAGAGTGAATGAGGTGGCTGACTTTAAAGTCTTCACCAAGGGAGCTGGAACTGGGGAGCTCCAGGTCACGGTGAAGGGTCCAAGTAAGGAGCAGTTCTTTTCTTTTCTTTTCCTTTCTTTTCCTTTCCTTTCCTTCTTTCTAATTTGTTCATTTGACTTTGTGTCTGCTTCTGTTGTTTTTAAAAGTGCTACATAAATAAATTCACTTGTGTCTTTTTTTAAACACACACGCTTGTCTTTACATTGAAATGAGCACTTCCTGAGTAGGGAGGTGCCTTGTGCTGCATCGGAGATCATTGACCGTGTCAACCATCTCTGGCTGCATGTTCACAGATGGAGCAGAGATCCAAGTCAAGGTGCGCGATGCTGGAGACGGTGTGTATGAATGTGACTACCAGCCTTTGGTGCCTGGGAAATACACAGTCACCATTACCTGGGGAGGTCAACCCATCCCACGCAGGTGAGGAATAGTTTCACTTTTCTAAGTCTGCACTGTCGACAGTTTAAAGAGACATTGTGGTATTGGTGGTATTGAATACAATGTGGTATTGTCTGTGGCTGGACTCTTACGTTCGAGCCTCTCTATGACTTTTTAGTCCTTTCGAGGTTGAAGTGTCTGTGGAGGCGGGCCAGCAGAAGGTGCGTGCATGGGGCCCAGGCCTTGAGACGGGCATGGTGGGAAAATCAGCAGACTTTGTGGTGGAGGCCATCGGCACAGAAGTTGGAACCCTTGGTAAGAAATGGAAATATGAGATCAGGGAATCCTGTTCTATTATGCTTTTTATTCCTTAGTGATAAGTGATCTTAGGAAATGTTAAGTCATTTTCGGTGACTTCGTCCCTCAAGATCTGAAACGATCTAAAGTGATCAAATGTGACTGTGATTGACCGCTGCCTTATTTCTGCCCCTGTCTGCACAGGCTTCTCCATTGAAGGTCCATCCCAGGCTAAGATCGACTGTGATGACAAGGGGGATGGCTCCTGTGATGTGCGTTATTGGCCCACTGAGCCCGGCGACTATGCCGTTCATGTCATCTGCGACGACGAGGACATCAAAGACAGCCCTTTCATCGCTCACATCCTCCCAGCAGCCAACGACGTTTTCCCCGAGAAGGTCAGTGCGCTGCCCACTACACCTGAAGGACAGGTACAGTACCTCAGAGACGTCACATTGCAGTCAGAAGGTCAAACTAAGTCACTTATTCCATTCCAGGTTAAAGCCTATGGCCCAGGTCTTCAACCCACGGGCTGCATCATCCACAAGCCTGCGGAGTTCACCATCGACGCCAGTCAAGCTGGAAACGGCAAGCTCAAGATCTACGCTCAGGTAACCCTCCATCCTTTTTGTTGTTGTTTTTGTTTATTTTTTTGCATTTCAAAGATCAGTCCTGTGCTGACAACTTGATTTGGTGCTTGTAGGATGCAGAGGGCTGCGTGATTGACATTCAGATCACGGACAAGGGAGACGGCACCTTCTTCTGTGTGTACATCCCCACCAAGCCCATCAAACACACCATCATCATCACATGGGGAGAGGTCAACGTTCCCAACAGCCCCTTCAGGGTACATATTGCCTAATCGCCTACACTGCACCCTTGTGTTCACATGCAAATTCCTTCATTTGTGCTATGATGATGCATGAAATATGAATGCACTATTTTGACCTGCGACAGGTTATGGTTGGTGAGGGATGCCATCCAGATAAGGTTAAGGTCTATGGGCCAGGTGTGGAGAAGACAGGACTGAAGGCTAGTGAACCTACCTACTTCACAGTTGACTGCAGCGAGGCAGGCCAAGGTATGGAAATATGAACCGGTGCATTCCTTGAGCACTTTGCATTGGGCACGTTGCACACAAATCATGTGTCATTAACATCTGAAATGAGCAGAAGTTGCTCATTGGTGCTTTTTGCTGTGAAGTGCTATGAGACATGACTTTTGTATAATGTGCTGTACAAATCAAATTGAACTTGCCATGAATGAATGTCCATGGTAGGCGATGTGAGCATCGGAATCAAATGCGCCCCTGGAGTGGTTGGACCTGCCGAGGCAGACATTGACTTTGACATCATTAAGAATGACAACGACACGTTCACCGTCAAATACACACCCCCTGCTGCCGGCCGTTACACTGTCATGGTCCTATTCGCCGATCAGGTAAGACAAATTCAACTCACACACATGAGTTTTAAATGCCAGAGTTAAAGTACAGTATTTTGAAGGCTCTGCCTGTGGCATTATGTGCAGGAAATACCCACAAGCCCCTACAAGGTGAAAGTGGATCCATCTCATGACTCTGGCAAAGTGAGAGCTGAGGGCCCTGGACTCAACAAGACCGGTGAGAGAACTGGAAAATTACATATCAAGCCGCCCTTCAAAGACACTCTTCAAAGCACCAGCATGTGTCTCAGACAGTTTAAGTGCATTATAAAGACACTGAATTCCCTCTCTCTCTCTCTCTTTCTCTCTCTCTCTCTCTCACTCGCTCTCTGGTCAGGCGTGGAGGTGGGCACACCGACCCATTTCACCATCTATACCAAGGGTGCTGGGAAGGCCAAGCCCGAGGTCCTCTTCACGGCGGCCGTGAAAGGAGAGGCCGTGAAGGACTTTGAGATCATCGACAACCACGACTACTCGTACACCATCAAGTACACTGCACTTCACCAGGTGAGGACTTTGCTTTGAGCATGTGCCGATTGCGAACCCCCCTCTCCACCTGTTCTTCCCTTTCTCTGACTAATAGGCCTACTTAGAACCATTCATCTGTGCAGCCACACTTTCACAGCCCTTAAGGAATGTGTATTATCTGACTGAGTGACCAGGAACCTGTTCTTCCAACTAGTGATTCCAGTCTCTGTGACCCTCCCACCAAAAGCCTGTCAAATCATCTCTCACACTTTCTCCGTTCTCTTTCTCTCTCATTCCCTCTTTCCCTGGCTGTGTCTGGAACATTGGGTTGATGTAGGGCAACTTGACCATCGCCGTTAGCTACGGAGGAGACCCTGTTCCCAAGAGCCCTTTCAACATCACCGTTGCGCCTGCTCTGGATACCAACAAGGTTAAAGTGCAAGGACTCAACGAGAGTAAGTCTTGACCAGGAACACATCAGTACTTTTGCATTAGAATACAATGCAAAGTAGAAATATATTTTTAGAATGTGTTCAGTATTGTTTTATTTATTTGGAATCTTGGAGAGATGTTTTATTAACATAATACAAATACATCATTCAATTTAGTGTCCTATCCAGTGAAAAAATAATTCTTTTATTTTCAATAATTGAATTGTTTCGTGTGTTGTGTGTTTCGTTTCAGGGGTTGAGGTTGGAAAAGATCAGGAGTTCACTGTGAACAGCAAAGGTGCTGGTGGCCAGGGCGAGGTAGGCATGAAAATGACATCACCCTCTGGTCGGCCAATCCCGTGCAAGCTGGAATCAGACAAGGCCAATGAAACAACCTCTGTGAAGTACATCCCACCTGAGGAGGGCACCTACAAGGTCGAAGTCACCTATGACGGCAACCCAGTCCCAGGGAGCCCCTTCTCTGTGGAGGGGGTTATGCCAGCAGACCCCTCAAAGGTACTTCCACATTACCTGACTTGGATAACAATTTATATTTCTACACTACACTATTACACTATTTCTACACTATTTCTACAATACCTAATGTATCAATTTTATTGCATGACTAATATAACAGTTTTATACTGTATATAAATACAAATGTTATCTATGTAACATTTATGTCTAAAAATACCTTTGATACTTGATAACACCCAAGTTTAAAATAAACATAATCAATAATGAGGAAGATAAGTTTTAAAATGACACATTTTCTTTCATGTAATATACACATTTGGGCTGCATATAATATATAATTTATTATCATTAATATTTTCCTTTTCTGATTTGTTAGGGTTGAGTAATGCAGTTTTTACTTAACCCACACACTATGACTGCAAGCTTTTCAGATCTGTTATATTTTTCATCTTTCTCTTCTCTCAGGTGCGTGCTTATGGTCCCGGGTTGCAGGGTGGCATTGTGGGTCAGCCAGCCCCGTTTGTCATCGACACCAAGGGTGCAGGTGCTGGCGGTCTGGGGCTGACCGTGGAGGGCCCGTGCGAGGCTAAGATCGAATGCCAAGACAACGGCGACGGCACCTGCTCCGTGTCCTACCTGCCCACCGAGGCCGGAGACTACAACATCAACATCCTGTTCGGTGAAGCCCACATCCCTGGCTCGCCCTTCAAGGCGGCCGTGCGTCCCGCCCTGGACGCGGGCAAGGTGGTGGCCAGTGGTCCGGGCCTGGAGCGGGCCAAGGCCGGCGAGGCGGCCATCTTCACTGTGGACTGCACGCGCGCTGGCGACGCAGAGCTGACCGTGGAGATCATCTCTGAGACGGGCGCCAAGGCCGAGGTGCGCATCCAGAACAACAACGACGGAACCTTCTCCGTCACCTACATCCCACCCCTCCACGGCGTGCACACCATCACCATCAAGTACGGCGGGCAGATGGTGCCCAAATGCCCCATCCATGTGCAGGTGGAGCCTGCGGTGGACACCACCGGAGTCACTGTGTACGGGCCCGGAGTGGAACCCAGAGGTGAGAGTCAAGACTCGGCTTTGTGTTACAATAGAATAGAATAGAATAAGATCCTTATTACTGGCCAAGTGTGTGTGGCACACACAAGGAATTTAGTCTGTGTCGGGGGGTCAGATCCTTGCTCAGGGGCACCTCAACCGTGGACCACTGATTTGGATTGAACAGTCAACCCTTCGGTTTTAAGCCCAACGCCCTAACCAGTAGACCACGGCTGTTTGTTGCTCTCTGGTGCTTGTGGAAGTCACACATCTACAATGTAGCTGATAATATGTAGATTATCCAGAACAATGACACATGGAAATGCCAAATGCAGTTCTAACACCTCCACCCCTCCATCCCCACCTTATCTGCTCACAGGGGTTCTGCGTGACGTGACCACCCACTTCATCGTGGATGCCCGCGCCCAGATCCAGACCGGAGGGAACCACGTGAAGGTCCGCATCATCAACCCCTCAGGAAACAACACAGACGCCTACCTCACCGACAAAGCAGACGGGACCTACAGGGTGGAGTACACCGCGTACGAGGAGGGTAAGAAAAAAAAGGAAAACACCTCCCCACTGGGGCCCGACCTGTTTGGCTGCTGCAGGGTGGGGATTAGGTGTTAAAGACAGACAGAGTGGGCCTTTGGAGATTTATTTGACATGCTCTTTCCGAAGGATTAGACAGGCACATGATTGGGAGTGGTGGACAGGGATGTGTGATGTGTGAGAGAGAGAGGGGGGGGGGGGGGGGGAGGTGAATGGGAGCAGGGGGTGTGTACTGTCAGTGTTGTGTGTTAAAGAGTGAGAGAGATAAGAGAGAGAGTGAGAGAAAGGGATGGAGAGAGCAAGAGAGAGAGAGAGAGAGGGATGTGGGGGAGATAAATGGGAGCAGGTGCTGAGTACTGTCAGTGGTGTGTGTTAGAGAGAGAGAGAGAGATAGAGAGAGAGAGGGATTGAGAAAGAGAGAGAGTGGGAGAAAGAGACATTAAAGGAGTGAGCGGAGGGCTTTGAGGGAGAGATGGTGAGCGGGTGGTTTCTGGGGTGGTGTGGTTGGGGGTGCAGTGTGTGCGGAGGCTGACGGAGCATGTAAGGTTATAAATAGGAGGTGTCCCGGGAACAGAGGCTCTTAAACTCAGACAGGTATGTGTGCCATGCCTGACTCCAGCGTTTAGTCATGTTTATGGGTCCCAGTGTGGCCTCTCCAAAGCAAACCAGC
>JAGFZM010000701.1:74037-91336 GCA_017657215.1 Limnothrissa miodon
AGCGTCCTGAAATGAAGCCTTTGGTTATGTCTGCCAGCGGCGCTGCATGGACATTAGTGAAGTCTAAGCAAACAGCCCACTCAAGTCTTCACATTCATGCTTCTAAAAAAAGCTTTATGGTAAAACAAAATGGACGCCACACAGCTCATTGTGAGATATTTTCATGCATTGCATGTGCCTTAATGTATGCTGAAATGGGCATTTGTTTAATACATCCATGCCATGCTGTGCTTCTTGTTTAGGTATCCATCTGATTGAGGTCCTGTACGATGACGTCCCCATCCCCAACAGTCCCTTTAGGGTGGGGGTGGTGGAGGGATGTGACCCCACCCGAGTGCGTGCCTACGGGCCTGGCCTTGAGAACGGCTTCACCCACAAACCAAATGGCTTCACAGTGGAGACCAGGTACAGTAGGCCACTCTCGGCAGCCTTTTAAATCTGTTTCACGTCTCAGTCTCTCATCCACTCTTTCTGTCTCTCTCACGCTCCTCTCGCTCCAAAAATGCAATTCAAAGTTACTTTAATAGCGTGACTCTCACTCCCTCTCTCTCTATCCGTGGCCCCACAGAGGTGCCGGCACCGGGGGCCTGGGCTTGGCCATTGAGGGCCCCTCGGAGTCTAAGATGTCCTGCAAAGACAACAAGGATGGAAGCTGCAGTGTGGAGTATGTGCCCTTCATCCCTGGAGACTACGACGTCAACATCACCTACGGGGGCCTGCCCATCCCAGGTACACCCCCACCCCCCGTTATTATCAGACTGCCTCAGTCACTGGGTATGAGTGAAGAACACTAGGATTGCAAGGAAATATTCTCACATATGCACAGTTACTTACTGGGTGCGACCATATAAGTATATGTCTGTGAAGATTCTCATTCATCTAGGTCATGGTAGTAAAAGTGTCTAGTAGTCAAGTGGCAGTTGGACCTTTTTTGGAGCTAGAAGGTGTTTTCTATCCCTTCATCAGTGCATCTTTGTCTGTCAGCCCATATTCTGTATAAATACAGTATTTAAAGAAGAATATGGAGTGTTGGATAAAAGAAGGTATTTACACAATGAGTCCTCATCCTCCCTGTGTTTGTGTGTTTGTCTTCCAGGCAGTCCATTCCATGTGCCAGTTAGGGACACCATCGACCCCAGCAAGGTGAAGTGCTCCGGCCCCGGCCTGGGCCCTGGAGTCAGAGCCCACCACCCACAGATGTTCACTGTAGACAGCCGACAGGCAGGACAGGCCCCCCTGGACGTCAAGCTCTTTGGGCCATCAGGTACAAGCTGAACCCCCTACTGAACACTGATAAGAAATTTCGGTGACAGGGAGATAGGGAGTTTTTCCTTGCCCTTGTTTCTCATTGGTGCTTTTTGTTGTGAAGTGCTATGCCTTTTGTATAATGCGCTATAGAAATAAAATAAAATTAAATATGAAATTGGAATATCAGTGGTGTTTATAGTTTGGCCATTGATTTTATTAAACTTTTACTTTTACTTTGACTTTCATTATTTTTTTTATTTTGATCATGTTTGCCAGGTTCTTGATTTGTTTTTTCTTTTGTATGGTTGTTGCTTCAGGTGCGACTGAACCTGTTAAAGTCATGAACAATGGAGATGGAACCCACACTGTTAACTACACACCTGCCCAGGAAGGTCCCTATGCTGTGTCCGTCAAATACGCTAGCCAAGAGGTTCCCCACAGGTGAGCACTGAGCCCTTTATCCCTCTCACTCCCAATGCCCCAGCAGCAGCTAAATAGCCTAGAATTCTAGACGCTACCTAGCAACCGCACACAGTTCTGCTACGTCTAGAGGTGAACCATAGTCTTCTGTTAGGCTGTTCTCCTTGTAGTGAGTCGCTGGGGGTCAGCAGTAGTCTGTAGAGGCTGTTTTAAAGACATCTGTTGATTCTGTCCCTTGATGCTAAAGCTAACATATAAGTGGGTCACCTTTCCCCCTCATAGTCCCTTCAAGGTCAGTGCAGGCCCAGCACACGATGCCAGTAAGGTCCGTGCCAGTGGCCCTGGGCTCAACACCTCTGGGGTGGCTGCCAGCCTGCCGGTGGAATTCACCATTGATGCCCGCGATGCCGGCGAGGGCCTTCTCACTGTTCAAATCCTGGTGGGTTTCCTGTTTACTCTACACCCACCGCTCCACCTTCACCTCCACCCTCCTGACCTCCATAAGCCATCTCATGTTTTATTAGTTTATGCTTGAAAAGTGTGCTATTGCTGTTGGCATGGAAACCAGTATGTGTTTGTGTGACAGGATCCCGAGGGCAAGCCCAAGAAGGCCAGCATTCACGACAACATGGACGGCACCTACACTGTGTCCTACGTGCCTGACGTGATCGGCCACTACACCATTACCATCAAATATGGCGGCGACGAGATCCCTTATTCCCCTTACCGCATCCAGTCTCTGCCCACTGGAGATGCCAGCCAGTGTCTTCTCACAGGTTAGCTGCTAGTCACGACTCTTTGGACAACCAGCTCATACTTTTGGACCACTAATAGTCCTTCCATTTTAAAGCATAAAAGTCTCTCTTTACACCTCTCTGGTGGTTAGAGTTTCTCTTTAACTATAATGTAAAACACTATATGAAATGGATTATTATTTTATGTTTAATTTAATAATTAACTAATTAATTAATTCCTCAATTAATTATTATTAATGCAAAAACAGTGTGGTGATTTCTAACTATACTATATGTTTATTTGCAGTGTCCATTGGAGGACACAGAGTCGGTAAGCTGCTCTTGTCTGCCCCTTGATTCTGTTATGTAATGAGTCAACGTATAGTTCTTTGGCAGCATACGGCACCATTTAATGCTCTTCCTGAATGTCGCTCACACACTACATTCTCCCTGCAGAGAGCCTTGGCCCCAAAATCCAGATGGCTCAGGACACCGTCATCACGGTGGACGCCAAATCTGCCGGGAAGGGCAAGGTCACCTGCACCGTGTTGACCCCGAACGGCGTGGAGGTGGACATGAACGTAGTGGAGAACCCAGACGGCACCTTCGACATCTACTACACGGCCCCAGAGCCGGGCAAGTACGTCATCACCATTCGCTTCGGAGGACAGCACATTCCCAACAGCCCCTTCCACGTCACGGTGAGTATGGATCAAGCGGCACTCTTGCTGCGGTGTCTGTGTCCTACCGGGGGGCTGCACACTGATCGAGAGTGCTCTTCCTAATCCTATTAGGCCACCAAGGAGCCTGTGGTTCCTAGAGAGGACTTAGAAGGCATGTTCCGCCCCCTCAACCTGGTCATTCCTTTCACTGTGCAACAAGGAAAGATTACAGGTGAGGCCACTCCCATCGTCCAGTTATTTAAGACCATTATCCATACACATACACACACACACACCCACACAGATGAAGAAGAGTTGCATTGGTTGTTTTCTGTTTTAGGTGAGGTACGCATGCCCTCTGGGAAAAAAGCATGCCCCCAGATCACTGACAACAAGGACGGCACAGTGACAGTGAAGTACGCTCCTACTGAGAAGGGTCTGCACGAAATGGACATCAAGTACGACGGCAACCACATCCCAGGTACAGTACAGGAGCTCTTGGACGGCAAGCAGCCAATGGAGAGGACCTTCTTATTTCATCCACAGTCCTCTGATGGTCTTTGGTTGTTTTATTTGGTCACACAGGAAGTCCTCTGCAGTTCTACGTGGACGCCATGAACACTGGTCAGGTGACAGCTTACGGTCCTGGTCTGTGTCATGGCACGGTCAACAAGCCAGCCAGCTTCACCGTGGTAACCAAGAATGCTGGTGAAGGTAATACCATTAGTATACAAGTTCAGGCCCTCACACATACAGAGAAAAGAACTTGAGCCACTGCTAAACAGATGAAAGGGATAAACAATATAGTTTGCGATTTTTCATGTTTTAAATGTTTGTGTTCCACTTAGGTGGTCTTTCTTTGGCTGTGGAGGGACCCTCAAAGGCAGAGATCACCTGCAAGGACAACAAAGATGGCACCTGCACTGTGTCTTACCTGCCCACGGCACCTGGCGACTACAACATCATTGTGAAGTTCGATAACAAGCACATTCCTGGCAGCCCATTCACTGCCAAGATCACAGGTACGCAACGAACCTACTAAGACATTCATTACCTCAGACTTTAAACTTTGTATATTTTGTGCCGAGTGTCTCATCATCTTCATCATCAGGTGATGACTCCCTCAGGACGTCCCAGCTGAACGTCGGCACGTCAGCAGACGTTTCGCTGAAGATCACAGAGACAGACCTGAGCTCTCTGACAGCCAGCATCAGAGCCCCCTCAGGCACAGAGGAGCCCTGTCTGCTGAAGAGACTGCCCAACAGGCACATTGGTGAGTCATAGCCAAAACCTGCCATCTCACTCTCACTGCTTTTTAGTCAGAAATCTTTTTTCAAACAATCAGAAAATACACTGAAACCTGAATGTATATTTATAACATATCTATATGTATACCATCATATTATACTATTATTATTGCTATTAATGCTGTATTGATTTTTAGTTTTAATGCTGTATCGACCCATAAATCACATTTTTTTAAATATTATCTCCCTATATCCTCCTATATCTCCTTTATAATATTATCTAACTTTTTTTTCTGCTGCAATACAGGAATCTCCTTCACTCCTAAGGAGGTTGGTGAGCACGTAGTTAGCGTGATGAAGAGTGGAAAGCATGTGACAAACAGCCCCTTCAAGATCATGGTGGGTGCATCGGAGATTGGAGACGCTAGCCGGGTCAAGGCCTATGGCAAAGGCCTGGTGGAGGGCCACACCTTCGAGCTGGCTGAGTTCTTTGTGGACACCAGGAACGCAGGTGAGGAAATCTTAATAAATAGTTAATAATAATGAAATATTTTGCCACATTTTGACTACTGGCCATGACAAGCCATGTCACGGTTCTTAATCTGTATATTTTTCTGCTGTCCTACTGTAGGTTATGGTGGATTGGGGCTGTCTATTGAAGGTCCGAGTAAAGTGGATATTAACTGTGAAGATTCAGAGGATGGGACGTGCAAGGTGACCTACTGCCCAACAGAGCCGGGCAACTACATCATCAACATCAAGTTTGCCGACAAGCACATCCCAGGTCAGTCTTTTCATGCCCACATCCTCCTCCTGACCTGTGGAGTAGCTCACTCTTATGAGGCTAGGCTAGGCTAGGCTAGCTCCTGAGGAGCTAACGCTCCCATCTAACTGCACCTTTTCCTCTTGTTCTTCTGTTTCACAGGAAGTCCATTCACAGTGAAGGTGACAGGAGAAGGCAGGATGAAGGAGAGCATCACCAGAAAGAGACAGGCACCCTCTATCGCTCCCGTGGGCAGCACATGCGACCTTAACCTTAAAATCCCAGGTGAGGACGGCAGGATGCAAAAGAAAAAGGCTAAATTAGCATTAGCATTAGCATCAAATGAGCACCCAGCTGACCAGTGGGGTTGAATGAAGCAGTGCAGCCCCATGTAAAATCCCATTAAGGGTCAGTATCTCTGCCTCACCGGTCTTCTCTTCCTCTCAGGAAACTGGTTCCAGATGGTCTCTGCTCAGGAGCGCCTGACGCGCACCTTCACGCGCAGCAGCCACACCTACACACGCACGGAGCGCACCGAGATCAGCAAGGTGCGCGGCGGCGAGACCAAGCGGGAGGTGCGGGTGGAGGAGAGCACACAGGTCGGCGGCGACCCCTTCCGCGACATCTTCGGAGACTTCCTGGGCAGGGAGAGGATGGGCAGCTTTGGAAGCCTGACCACCAGGGCCGAAGGTTAGCTAAGGCGACCGCTTGAGCATGCTGTTTGGCTCGGCTTTGACACTGATAGGCTGTTGGCACTTCTAAAGCCAGTGAAACAAAGTGAGAATGACAGTCTTTGACTCTGTGGCTAATTGCGTGGCCTTCGGGTTGAGTGCCACTGATACATGTGTGCCCACGAGACTGTGCACTCTGGTGGGTTGGTGCCAGTGGGCGCTAGCCAACGGGAGAAGAGTCTGACTCTGAGCTGCAGCTTGGCTCTTATCATCTTTAATGGAGCACCGGCCCCTCCTCTTTCTCTGCTCGGGGAGGAATTTAGTGCTGATTATTTCGAGGTCTAACGCGCTGCTGGACTGGAAAATATGATGCAGCCCCCGCAGTTAGGAACTGCAGTGTCAGGAGAGGGGGGGGTGTTAAGCAAGGAGTGAGAGAGAGAGAGAGAGAGAGAGAGAGAGAGATGCATAGATGCATAGAAGACGAGGTAGAAAATAAGGGAGCAGAGATGATACCTTTTCACCTAGTTTAAATTGTTAGTCTCTCAGGGAGCGGAAGACAGAGCACGTGCCTCCCACACACGCTGATTTGTTTCATCTTCTCAGTGTGTGCATCGCAGGCCTATTGATCAGAACAGACAGGGGGCTTTCATCATATCCATCTGGGTGTGAAAGTTGGGAATATGGGACTATTGTGCTGCAGGAACGAAAACGCTTCAATCAATGAGGTCTCCCTGAAACACTTAAATCAATGAGGTTTGCAGTAAGAGCTGCCACTTACACTCTCCCTTCTTTCCCTAATCTCTCTCTCTCTCTCTCTCTCTCTCTCTCTCTGTCTCTTTTCTAGGAGAAGCTGGTGTGCAGCCACTGACAGCCCAGGTGACCAGTCCTGGAGGCAAGACTGCAGAGGCTGAGATTGTGGATGGAGGTGACAGCACCTACAGCGTGCGCTTCGTCCCCCAGGAGATGGGCCCTCACACCGTCAACGTCAAATACAGAGGCCAACACGTCCCTGGCAGCCCCTTCCAGTTCACAGTGGGGCCCCTGGGAGAGGGAGGGGCCCACAAGGTTCGGGCCGGGGGTACCGGATTGGCCAGAGGAGTGGCTGGAGTTGCCTGTGAGTACAACCGTCCTCCAACACCCCCCCGTCCCAAAACCACTCCAACCTCATTTCTGCCAAATGAGCACTGTTTATTTCCGCTAAGATGGAGAGAATCTATTTTCTAACCATGACCAATACCCCCCCCCACCACTCCCATGCCTCTTGTCTCCTGGCAGCTGAATTTAGCGTGTGGACACGAGAAGCCGGCGCTGGAGGACTGTCCATCGCTGTAGAGGGGCCCAGCAAGGCGGAGATCTCCTTTGAAGACAGGAAAGATGGCTCCTGTGGAGTTACTTACATGGTGACAGAACCAGGTAAGTCTGACTGCCTTTAGGGAACAGTCACACGTTTCCCTATAAACATACTGTAAAAAGACAGCTGCGTACCAGAGAGCTTGCAGAAGAGTGAAAACAGCAGATGGGTGATTTTTGTGTCAAGTTGTTTGATCTCTCTCTTTGTGTGTTCACACAGGTGATTATGAAGTGTCGATCAAGTTCAACAACGAGCACATCCCTGACAGCCCCTTCGTGGTGCCGGTTGCCTCTTTATCTGACGACGCACGCCGACTCACCGTCACGAGCCTGCAGGTGAGTGGAGCTCGCACAGATAAAAGAGGCATCATCAGGTCCTCTTCACTGCTACCAAACAGCACTTCACAGCACTTCCTACATTTATATATTTTTTCTGGCTAAAAACACAAAAAATGACTGTAAATACTTCCAATCCAAAGCAAAACCCTCTCTGTGGATGTAGTGTTTTTCATAGTGTAGTTTAGCACATTAGTCACCAAACACTTTTCCAAAACCCAGCTTTGCGCCTCACCCCCGTGTGAAAACAAACCTGCAGCCCACCACAGCACTCCCATCCAGTCGAGCCTCTCGCCGAGCTCCAGCCTTGGGCCTGTACTGTAACTGGACTCCTGGCTGGTGTTGCTAACCCCAGGGTCCATAATATTATGCTGTTGCGTGGAGGCCAGGCTGAGGATTAGGGGATCCTAGCAGAGGGCTGCAGTCACATCAGCCACTAGCTATTAGCAGCTTCTCCCCCTGGAGGTCCAAAGCTGCTTGGCCTTCACCTCTGCATGCAGAGCTCAGCACAGAAGAATGACCCCCCCCCCCCCACCCACCTTTCATCGCCTCTGTCCAGAACTCGTAGCGTGCCAACTCCATCCCTTTGCAAAGGGAAACAGAAATGAGATCCTCTGCCCTCCTGTTTCTTCTCTTCCATCTCTGACTCCACCATATCTGACCCGTCCACCTGCTCAGTTTGTCTCACCCCCCCGTGCCTGTGAACCCCCCTTAATCTCAGCTCCTCTGAACTAACACTCTTCAACTCTCTCCTCTTCTCTCTCTCTCTCTCTCTCTCTCTCTCTCTCTCTCTCTGCTCTGCGCATTTCTCTCACCTGCATCAGGCATTAATGGCAAAATTACGACGCAAGGTAATTCTAGATGGACCACAAATCCACATACGCACATACATACACACACACACACACACACACACACACATACGCACACAATCACACATGACCAGATGCCAGTGCTGGCTCCATTTGCAGTCTCAGACTCCAGCAGTCTGTTTAGCGTTCACACATTCACGCACACATGCTGACAAACACACACACCCACACACACACACACAAATACAAAAGCTCATCCCCCCCCAGACACATACATACATAGACGTGCTGGTCACCACCAGCCATTAATTTGGTCCCAGTGCAACCATGCTCATTGCAGTGTGCTGAATGTTCTAGTAAATCTTCTGTGGCATGTGTGGGGAGTGAATGTGCTCATCGTGTTCCTGTTCCTCCCAGGAGAAGGACCTGAAGGTGAACCAGGAGGCCTCCTTTGCCGTGCAGAGGCACGGGGCACGGGGTGTGGTCGACGCCAAGGTCCATACACCCTCAGGCCGAGCCGAAGAGTGCTACGTCACAGAGCTGGACAGCGGTAAGACACAGGGACTTGATTCTAACAAGCCGCGCAAAAGATGTTGAGTGCAGACTGCCACTGTGTTATAACTTGGATAGTCAAGGAGACTGAGTCTGTGCCGGGCTTTATGTCTAAGTTGACTTGGATGTTACTTTTACAGACAAAAACGCGATCAGTTTCATTCCACGGGAGAACGGCGTGCACTCCATCGATGTCAAGTTCAACGGTAGCCACATTCCTGGAAGCCCTTTCAATGTGCGCGTGGGGGAGCCAGACCAAGCTGCAGACCCAGGCAGAGTGTCCGTCTATGGGCCCGGCCTTCAGGGAGGCACCACAGGTACCATCCACACCACACCACAGCAACCATTCTCCTCCCACACACATTGATCGAAAAACAGTGTTTCCGTGACTCTTTACCACCCCCTGGTGGTGGCTGTGAATAAAATCATCCTCGGCGCTTGGAGAATGGGGTTATGTCACCTGTTTACCAACCATGCCTATAATTTCGTTCTACAGGTGTGCCTGCTGAGTTTGTGGTGAACACCTGCAATGCTGGATCGGGGGCCCTCTCGGTCACTATCGATGGTCCTTCCAAGGCAAAGATGGACTGCATGGAATGTACAGAAGGCTACAAAATCAGCTACACGCCCATGGCACCAGGGAACTATCTTATCTCCATCAAGTATGGGGGGCCTCAGCACATCGTGGGCAGTCCTTTCAAAGCCAAAGTTTCAGGTAGGTTGTCTAGAGAGCATGCGTTTTATCTGCAAACAACATTGTCTGCTCTCAAACAACATAGAGCTGGTTGCGTAATTCCTCGGTTTTAAGTTACATAAATGGATCTATCTTTAACCAAAGTAGGCTAACCAGCAATGGATACAATAGCATGGGAAGGCCCTGAATCATGATAGATTTGTGCATGCCCATGTGCGATGTTGGACAAATAAAAGCTTCAAAGGGTCCCCTCCCAGGTGTGTGGGGGAATAGTCTCCATTTCGAAAGAAAAGAACAAAAAAAGAAAGAGCTCTCTATTGCAAAACCTCTCCACAACAGCTTTCATAAAAAACACAATCCCTCCATCTCTCTCTCTCTCTATCCCTTTCTCTCTCAAGTGTTTGAGCAGTCTGCGATGCTCTTGTGTGAGTGTGTGCGTGTGTGTGTGTGTGTTTTGGAGGGGTTTCTTTGGCAATGCACGGCTTACGCAACGGAGGAGTTGTGGAGTCGTGACTGCGTGCTTGAACCTTACGCAACGCTTACGGTTCTGTCTCCCCGTCTCTCTCCTCCCTCAGGTCAGCGTCTGTCAGGGGGACACAGCCTGCATGAGACCTCCTCTGTGCTGGTGGAGACGGTGACCAAGACGTCCAAGATGGCCGGTGGCTACAGCTCCTTGTCCAGCAGTAGCGCCGCTGCAGCTGCCTCTGGAACCAGCTCTGCCTCCAAGCTCGCATCGGACGCCAGCAAGGTTGTGTGCCGAGGACCCGGCCTCTCCAAAGCCCAGGTGGGCCAGAAGAACACCTTTAGTGTGGATTGCAGCAAAGCAGGTGAGATGAGCATCCAGGAAAGCGCACCACTTTAAAACACCTTTATAACCCGTATACAACTCTTCATATACAGTAAAGGGAAACAAACATTTAGATTAGGTTTCTTTAGATTAGATTGTACTTTATTCACTTTTACACATCTTTATAACCTGGTTCTCACAGAGACATGCAACTCTTAGGTTAGATTTGATCAGATTAGATCATTCTTTATTCCCCTTGTAGGAAATTCAAGATAGTTGATAAATTCAATCCGTTGATTTGGATGTTAAAGTGATTTTTTTCTCTGCTGATGTTCCAGGTACCAACATGTTGATGGTGGGTGTGCATGGTCCGAGGACCCCTTGCGAAGAGGTGTATGTGAAGCACGTAGGCAACCGCCTCTACAATGTCACCTACACTGTGAGGGAGAAGGGCAACTACATGGTCATTGTCAAGTGGGGAGATGACACCGTTCCAGGAAGCCCCTTCCACGTGTCCGTCCCCTGAACATCGTGACTTCCATCCCCTCTCACAACCACCGCCAACCCAACAAGTGCTACGCTGCTATGCACATATCTGTGGACTGATCCCCTGATCTTGATGCACTAAAAAATGCACAAAAAACAACAACAAAAAAATATGAAGCAAACACAAAAACAAAAGACTTTTTTTCTCTGTTGAGGGGAAAAATGAGATTTCCACTTTTTTTGTGCCAAATATTTTATATTAACTCTCTGTGCTGTTCTAGAGTACTTCCTCTTTGGCATAGCCGTGTTCTTCATCCCATCCTTAAGCCACTTCCACACAGAGCCAACCTGTCCATCCTCCAGTTGTCACAAAACCAGCTGCAGTCAAATAATTGTTTGTTTTTTTGCACAATTCCCATCTCTCATATTCAGCTGTGACAAAATATGCACACTCTTGCTCATAGCAGTATCCAACCACCACCTTTGAACATTTCTGTTTGGCAACATCACTGTAATGGAAAGATGCCTCTGGCAAATTGACACATTTTACAGTCCTACTGATAGATAGTAATTCTCAACATGAAGGGAGCATCTTGCCTACTGTGTCTTTACAAATGCAGAGGAACTGGGAGGCCAGCGCTTAAAGGGTGGATGTTAAACAGTATTAAAGTGTGTTATTGTATGGTTTTATATGCTTTATAATACGTTTGTTTTTTGTTATATTAACCTATTGAAATGATGAATTCCTGCAGATCTAATAAAAAAAACTCAATTGCCAACTTGCTTTGAATATTTCTTTGAGCTATTTTTAAAGACACAGTCTTATGCCTATTCACTCACTTCTTTGTAGATTACTCTTCTTATGGAGTCGGCTTACAATATGTCTTTGATATATATATCTGTAAAATTAAATCAAAGTATGGAAACATGTTAAGCCTTTCCTGATTAAGTGGTGTATCATGACATCTAGTGGTAAAGCCTACTACCACAGTTTAATTTAATGAATCATGGACTACTGTGTACACACACGGTTTAATTTTAAGATGCAAAGGGCGCAAGATGAATCTTGTGGATGGATATTCTTTTACAGTTACTCATCACTGGTCAGACATTCAGCTTTAAAGCTGGATTTATACTTCTGCGTCGCGTCGTCGCAGACACCGTCGCAGACACCTTCGCCGACGTTTTTGATTTATACTTCCGTGGTCGATTTATACCTCTGCGTCCGCGTAATTGCTGCGCGTGGCAGTTCACTGCCACAACGCTAGGGGGTTATTGAGTTTAGAAAGGGTCCTTTGCGTGTGTGTTTTCCGGTCTTTGCGTTGCGAGTATTGGCTTCTGGTGCAAATCAACAGGCTGTAGCTAGCGGCAAGCTACAAGCTGGCCTCATCCACAGTGTCATCTATTGTGTCAGAGGTTTGCAAGCGTTGTGGACAACACTGCAGCCCGAGTTTTTGCCCTGTCCGTCAACTAACCAGCGGGAAACGATAGCCGGAGATTTCTACTGACTGTGGAACTTCCCAAACTGTGTCGGATGCGTTGATGGGAAGCTTTGTCTGGTTAATAAGCATAGTTATCAGGTCATTACTTTCTATGGTCAACTGTCTTTGTCAGGTGAATGGGTAGTTATAAGGCCATTTATGTAAGTTCAAAAATGCCGGTCTTGTACACACAACGCACTGGAAAGGCGGAGAACTGGAATTGATGTAAAGCGGACCAATCACAATCCATGACGTATGCGTCGGTCTGCGTACCGTGTCGGCGACACTTTGACGCGAAGTCAGGATTTTTTTCATGCGCACGAAAGGTGTTTGCGTAGTGTCGGCGAAGGTCTAATTGGTGTCGGCGAAGGTTTGCAACGACGCAACGCAGAAGTATAAATCCAGCTTTAGTCATTATTAAGCGTTTACTCTTTGGACACTCCACTCCAGCAGGGGACGTGATGTGCCTACGGTATGTTACTCCAAGAAAAAGTGGGGCGGTTTTTGCTCGGGATTCAGACTGCCCAATGACACACACAGGACAGTTTCACTGTCACTCAATTACAGAAAGTGGGCGAGTCAATGGACAGCGGGTTATTTTGAATGTTGCGATTAGGACCAACGGGGAAAAAAGAATAGACGTTGCAATTGTGATATATTTGCGCTGAATTTATTCATGAAATCAAAAACAATTGAAACAGTATTAAAATGAGGAGACGAAGCAGCAGCTCGGGCAACAAAACACCTATTGTCAAACGGCGCTCAAGTAGCTTGAGTTTCGATGAATTTGGTTTTGCGCTCAGCAAAAAAAGGGAACAAAAATTGCAACACCGATGTAATGAATACAGGTAGCCAACTGTCTTGCTTTTAAAGATTCTGCATGAACCACTTTTTAATGAATAAACAATCAATCAACAAGCATCATCTCTAATTTCAGTTACCCTCAACCAGACGCAGTCAGGGTGAAACAGTTATGCGAACTGTTGAGCTACTGGAACGGGTCCAGTTTTATTTGTCGGAGCCAGGTTTCCTTTTTATTCTTCTGAAATAACCATCCTTGATAGAACCTCTTAAGTTCTAGTGATCTAGATATTTTTTGAGATCTGATGTGTCAGAAGAGACGACTTTACTTCAACATTTATTTCAATACCCCTCTTTTAGATCGAGCGCTTTGTCAGACTCGGAATTCCTCCATCCCTGCGAGGACGCGTGTGGAAATGCCTGCTCAACCTTGACTCTCTAAAGGGATCTGGTGGTTTTGACTATCAGGTAAGTAACGATAACGTTACTCCCAAAAATTGACTGTCTGATTTATGGCGATATAGACTCATGTGGGTTCGAAAACCACCCGCCCTGAAATAGTCATGTTCGCTCCCTCCACACATTAATAAATTCAATTCAACTTCATTTATATAGCGCATTTTTACAAAAGGCATGTCAAAGCGCTAAACACAAGAGGCCCATGAGCAACAGGGTCAAGGAAAAACTTCCTAGCAGCGGTCTTTGTTTTTACTTTAGCTTTACTATCTTATTTAACAGTAAAGAGGTTATCCTAAAAGCAATGTCTTCTACAAGGATGGCTAATAGCTTGAGTCTTGCTGTGTTGGTTAATCGTCCATTATACAATGAAAAGCTACGCTGACTGTGTGAATGTTTGCGTATGCAATAGGCCTACACACCTGGTTCCAATAATTGCATTGCTTTACATTGCTTTCAAAAACAAAATGTCCGGAAAGCACCAGGCCCGGTGTTCCGGGTTAGTTGGTGTTCACGTTGACTGGTGATATTTGCGTAATTTCGATGAATATTTATAAGCCCCTGGCCGAGAGAGTCTATGGACCTGCCTCTTGCGTTCTAAATGGGCGGGTGTTTGATTTCTCATATTGGCAAAGCGTCTGCCGGTGGGCAACACAATAAAGATCATCTCAAAACGAATGTGTTCAGTTATTGTGTGATAGCCTAGTCTTTTAGCATTAATTCGAATGCCTTGTCAAAAAAATGTCTTCATAAAGTGATCCCATTGATAACTGGACACATTCGTTTTGAGATTATCTTTATTGCTTACCAGCGTTTGGCCCATATGAGGAATCAAAAACCCGCCCATTTAGATCCCAAGAGGCAGGTCCATAGACTGTTTAGGCCAGGGCCTTATAAATATTCAGCGAAATTAAGCAAATATCACCAGTCAACTGAACACCAACTAACCCGGAACACTGGATCGCATATCTCCATCCTGTCTCAGGGCCTGTACAGCAATTAGCACCAATCTTTACACACATATTCTATGTTAAGTTCCCTCATGCTTCAAAAGCTCCACAATCATTCCAGTCCCCAAGAAACCATCTATCACTGAATGACTACAGACTTGTGGCCTTGACATCAGTCGTTTTGAAGACCTTTGAACGATTGGTGCTTTCCCACCTCAAAAGCATCCCAGGCCACCAGCTGGACCCCCAGCAGTTTTCCTACAGAGCAAACAGGTCAGTGGATGATGCAGCCTGAATACTGTTTGTGGACTCAGCTCTGCGTTCAACACTATCATTCCAGAAATCCTCACTGCCAAACTCTCTCAGCTCACTGTATCTCCCGCTATTTGTGAATCACCAGCTTCCTGACAAACAGGAGCCAGCATGTGCGCCTGAGAAATACCACATCTGGACCAATGACAATCAGCACTGGTGCCCGCAGGGGTGCGTACTTTCCCTGCTGCTGTTCTCCCTCTACACAAATGACTGCACCTCCATGGACCTAACTGTCAAACTCCTGAAGTTTGCAGATGACACCACTGTCATTGGGCTCATCCAGGATGGCTACGAGTCTGCATACAGGCGGGAAGTTGAGACGCTGGTGATCACATGAGCTGTTAGTGATCATCTTCACAGCCACCATTGAATCCATCCTCTGCTCATCCATCACCATCTGGTTTGGATCAACCACAAAACAAGACAAAGGCAGATTTCAGCGCACAGTCAGGGAAGCTTAAAAGATCATTGGTGCCCCTCTGCCCTTCCTCTAGGACTTGTACTCTAGCAGGTCCAGGAAGTGGGCAGAGAATATCATTAAAGACCCCACACATCCTGCACACTCTCTTTGTTCAACCTTCTCCCCTCTGGCAGGCACTATAGATCCCTGCATGCAAAAACAACAAGACACAAGAACAGCTTCTTTCCCCCTGCCATCTCCCTCCTGAACGGTAGTTGGTCCGGTCATGTCCATCAGGATCAACATCATTCAGTCTGATTATTACATGGACACTGTCCACCCCTCCATTGAACATATTACCTGCACTATTCTTAGTCTTACTCTTATCTATCCTGCCCTGTCTGTTGCACCCCAGTACCCTCATCTTGGTATTTGGACATTATCCTTGCACTACACCGGCACCACTATGTTTCCCTTGCACCTTACTGTTTTTAACTCTTGTATCATTGATTACCTGTAGATAATGTTAATAGTAGTCTATTGTATATTGTCTTGATGCTCATCATATATCCATAGTACCACTTGCACTGTATGTATGTATGCATACTGATGGATGTCCTTATTGCGTGTCTAGAGAGCATAACACCACCTGGAGTCAAATTCCTTGTACATGCAAGTGTACTTGGCCAATGAAATGGATTCAGATTGTGAAGTTAGGGAGTTGAGTGCGTTTCTACTGTGTTTTTGAAGACTTGCTTGGATGAGATCCGCAAGCCCTTGATGGACCTGGGAGTCAGTGAGTACAGCATCCTCTCCACTCTCTGCACTCTCAACCAGGCCCAAGTCTCTCCTGCACTTGGCTATGGCAACCAAGAGGTGGCGCTCTTCCATCAGATCGCTCAGGACCTGCGTAAGTTTTAGCCTGTTGAGCCGGTAACAGTGGACATTTATTTGAGGTGTCTTGTCCATCTCGTCTTTTTGTTTGAGTGCCGGTTTTCTATTCATTATAATAAGCTATTGCTTCATATCTGAAATCTTTCAGGGAGGTCGTTTCCAACACATCGTTCTCTCATGGGGGACAGTCCTGAAGCCATTGAAGGGCAAGCCAAACTCTTCCGAGTTCTTACAGCCTATGCCAAGTATAATCCTCAAATTGGACACAGCCAAGGTAAGAGGTGATTAAGGAATTGGGATTGATATGCAAATTAATATATAAAAAAACATAATGAACCAAAGAGAACCATTTCTGGGTGTTATCTGAATGACCCCACTCATTCACACCTAAACAATTTTTCTCAATGGCTTGTTTCCTTTATGTTTCAACTTATATTCAGTGACCATATGAACATGACGGGCAATGAAACCAAACCTATTATCCACCTCCCCCGTCATAAAGAGCCACTCTCTAGAATAGGCTGATGAAATCTGGATGGAAAAAAATGCTATTGCAGGAAGAAAACATTATGTGTTATGAAAATATTATGTGTGCATTACAGATGACATTAGAGATATACTAAGATTGGAAATTCATACATTTATTAATAAATTCTTTAATCTCTTGCATAAGGACTTTTAACACACTGTTCTGAAATGTTACCTTTTCAAGGCAGCAGGGGGCAGTAGAGGGCAACAAACAGGCTCATTACCTTACATAGCCCTGTCCTGACTGAGAGGACAATTACGAGCATTTTACACATTCATTTCCTCACTGATGTACTTGACAGATTATTCGATTCTCCTCCCTATTTTTAGGAATATCCTGCATCAGTGCTGTGCTGCTCATGCATCTGAGTGAGGAGGAGGCATTCTGGGCGCTGGTTGTCCTCCTCCGTGAGCCAAAATACCTAGCAGAGCTATTTGACCTTTCATCAGAGAAGTACGGATGTGCTTAGTGAACCTTTCTTTTATTTTTTTCCCCTAAAGCTTTTAAGCTGACACCATACTGCAGTGTGTGGCCTCTGTAGTCGTATTTGACCTCATGAGCGTCCCTGAAAGATGCTCTGAGAGTAAACTACACTTCCTCCTTAATCAATCTGACAACTCTTAGAGTCGACCATAGTCTCTTTTTAAATCAAAATATATGGCAACTCTTAAAGTAGACTGCAGTCCCTTTTTAAATCATCACATCTGACAA
>JAGFZM010000701.1:101601-129551 GCA_017657215.1 Limnothrissa miodon
CCCCCCCCCCCCCCCTGCACCAAGCCATTAATTTGTCCCTTGACAGCAGTTTAGCCGATCGCCCTTCTACTTCTCAAGCTCAGCAAACAGTGTGAGACGCTGGGGGTTCCCGAAACTCACTGTGACCAAATGAATCACACGGTTCATTAGCATCCCTGTACTACTGAAGGAGAGCAAGGGAAGGAGAGAGGGAGGTAGAGAGGGAGGGAGGGAGGGAGGGAGAAAAGGAAGAGTGATCCAAAGTGAACTTCCAGTGAAAGGAGCCACTGTGCGGAGCTGCACTTTGCTGAGAGAGCTGGGTGCCCAGGTCCTCAGATGATCCCTCTCTCGCTGTGGGACTATGCTCGTCCTGGCCCGCACCTCTGCCATTGTTTTCTCCAGAGAGGGGGAGAGAGAGAGAGAGAAAGAGTGAGAGAGAGAGAGAAGGAATAGTGAAAGGAAGCCCTCATTTACCCTGCTATCATCGCTTGCGTAAGCGCCATCCCCCCCTAGGAGGGAGTTTCGTTGGCCTCGAGTATCCCTCTCCCCTTTTACTGCGCTTCTCTGGGCCTTCAAGGAGAGCTCTTGTTTTCTGGGGGCCCCTGTGTCTCACACAGTTTGTCCAAACGGAGGAACATTTCTCCGCTCCGCTCCCTCCCTCCCTGGTGCTCCTGGACTTCTCATTCGGGCTGAGGCCGGTGCGCCGTCTTTGCCCCGACAGACATGATGGAGGGCCTACTATTGTAGCGTAGCATGTTTCCTGCCTGACTCATCGCTCACGGCAAAGAAGAAACTCCAAGAGGCCCAGATGGTGACTCAGACCGTCTCACTGTGTGTGTGTGTGTGTGTGTGTTTGCCGAGGGGGGCGTATTGTTGGTGAGGCTCCTGAGGGGAGGGGGGTGGTGGGGGGGTGACTGATGTTGGGATAATTGAAAGCCTTGGCAGCAACACGTTTGGAGCTCTTCACAGCCTCCCCTGTGAGCGAGTGTGTGTGACTCATCGGCGGTTCTGTCTGCACCGGCTGCCTCACAAAGAGTCCCGTCCTCAATCGGAGCCCCTCTCGCTTGTCCGGGAATGTACACCGTTCCTTCACTCGCCAAGGACCGGCCTCTCTTTGTCTGTCAGTGTGTTTGTGTGTGCGTGTTTGGGTGTGTGTGGTGTGTGTCTCTGTGTGTATGTCTTAAACAGTTAAACAAGGCCTGGGTTAAAGTCCAGCTTCATTGTAAGAACCTGAATTTATTTTAACATCTTCTCATTTTGGTTGCATCTTATGTTAAGCTGTGTTTTACAGCTTTGATTTCACTCCGATTCCCATTCTTGTATGTTTCTGTTCTAACACATTGCAGTACACTCGACCAGAAGATGCAAGAAAGTGTTGCAAACTTGCAAAGCATCGATTGCTCACTATCAGCATTGTTGTCCAGCACAAATACATAATTAATCCGATGAATGAGTTTTCTTCCCACACAAAAAATGTTTGCTTTCCGGTGCCTAATGGCCGCCAGTGTTCCTTTAAAGAAGCGCGCGTGAGATGAATGAGGTTGACCAGGCTGCTAAATGGGGCCATGATGTGGGAGGGAGAGGAGTGCTGTGTGCACCATGAGTGCGGTGCAGAGGTAGCACTATTGCATTGTGCTGGTGTGAGCTGGTCACTCCATCTGCCCCCCGCACAAACGCTGCCTGCTACCTCAGCACAACACTCGCAGGTGTTCTCTCTCTGTTTCTCTCTCATTTCCTCTCTTTCCTCTCTGTTCCTTTCTTTCTCTCTCACTTTCTTTCTCTGCTTCTATAAATGTTTCATTCTTTCTCTTTCTTTTTTTCCTCTTTCTCTCTGCCCCATCATTCTCTCATTCTCTCTTCCTTTCCCTCTTTCTCTCTCTCCTCCTTGCTTGTCAGTCTGATTCTCTCATTCTTTTCTCTCTACCCTGTACTCTCTCTATATTGTTTTCTCTCGCTCTCCCTCTCTCTCTCTTTCTCTCTCCTGGTCCAGTGACTCAGCTGCTTTGTCATCCTTAGAGGTTTCTCTCCTGTGCTGCCGTCTGGCTGCCTTCTGCTGTATCTTGTTTTTAGCAGCAGCTCTGACCTGGGGGACATGTTCTCTACGGGCCTCATGATTGTTAAACCCCTTCTGCTTGTGCATGTCCACTGCATCTACATCTCTGGCCTCTGTGAGGAAGACAAGAAATATAGACCCAGCCCAACTCTATAAACCTCAGTGGGGCAGTGAATTCTGTGGCAGAAGTAATGAAAATGTATAGTTTTGTAAATGTATAGTTTTGCTTGAACAATAAAAATCTCCTCCAGTTGTTGTGATGCGGATATAGAGTCATATGTCCTAGTTCGTGGATATGGATAGCACAGTTTAAAACAACCTTGGGTTAACTAAAGGTGCTTTCCAATGTGTTTGCTGATATGATACTTGTATGATAATAATGACCGCTAGCACAGCAGACATTCCAAATCTTTTTTTTTTTTTTCCCAGGAATTTTGTCTGTCTTCTGGTGGGAAAACCAAATGCCTGGCATTGTGGAACTCATTGGGCATGTAGATCCACTTGAGTTTGAACAAGTAAAAGCTCAGAGATTGATTCAAATGGAGATCAGCACATTGGACTAGTGAATGATGATGGGCATTTAGCTAGACTACCAGACCCGTAGCATTATAGCTGTTTTAGACTGCAGGGATATCCTCACCCTTTGTGCTTGATTACACAAACTGACTAGAAGGAATTCAGGAATAAGTTAAAAAACGTGTGAACTGCATGTGTGTGTGTTGACATGCATGTATAATTCATGAGGGTGAACCTGTAAGATCTGTGGTTCAGAGGATGAGTGAAATGTATATGAATGGACATTCATTTACCCCACATGGCACTTGCAGCAGTGTGTGACTGGCTTATTATTTCATGTACTTCAAGGACCACTCTCACACTTACTTCTTGTAAAACTAATGTATTGGACCATGTCCACAAACGCACACGCTTCAGCACTTGGCCATCATCAGTGTGCGTCATAGTATGTACTGTACCACTAGTCTGTACCTGGAGCTCTTTATGGAAGTAGCTGAACAAATATTCTGCACCAGAGAGACTGCTCCAGCCCTGAACCACAGGTTTTGCTGGCGCTTGAGTTTTTTTCCTCTCCCTGTGTAACCTTAGCATATGCGGTGTGATTCAGCTTTTTTATCAAGTTGCTTCCTGTGCGCTTTTCTGTCATTCGGGATATGTGGCACACGCGGTTCAAAGTTGTCCACGCAGCTTATCGAGTGTCTTGGGTCCGTCAGCTGAGAGAATATAACGGAGAGCTATTGTTGGCTTCAGGCCTGCTGTTGAGACGAGGCTGAGCCGGCCAAACACCCCGCTCAGTCAGGGTGCTTAGAACCGGCCTCTCACAGGTTAGGGAGGTGAAATTCCTTCGACTCTACCTCCACAATAAATCAGTGGCCCACGGTGACCCGTAGATCAGAGAACAGCCCCCAATGACCCCACAGGTCCTGATTGCCAACACCATGGGAATGCTATCGGGGTCTTTGCAAGGTATTTTGTTAAGTGAACTACTTGGATTTTTGACTTGATTTCAAACACCAAATATCTGGGCTTTTGGGAGATATTTTGAAGTTAACTACTTGTAAGGATCTTTTGCAACATTTTGTTGTGCTTTGATCCTTTGACATCTGTTTATTGTTAGTGAGCCACTGAAGGACACCAGCTAAATTTGGATGAGCTGCAAGCTATTTATAATTGTATAAAGATGCTGAATGTAGATGTTTCTAATAATAACACACCTATAAGAGGGCATTTGACATCGCCTCGTTTGTGTCAGACAGAATCCATGCATGACACAAAAGTAAAATGAGATGGCTCACTTTGCCTGCCATCTGCGTTTTTCATCCTAGTAGGTGTGTGTGTGTGAAGGATCTCTCTTTTTCGCCGTGTTTGAAAGCTGTTCTCGGCAAGGCATCTCTGAATAATTCAGCCTTTCCTTCTGAGCTAATGTGACTGGGCTGTGGAAAGGCAGGATTTGCTATTATTCTGGGGCTTATGAACGTGTCCGCTGCTAACGTGAGACGTCTGTGCTCCGCAGAGGGGCTGGGGATAGAGGCTTAAAATGCTTTATTGTGCTGCCTGCCCGCTCGCTGGCCTGACTGCCAGCCGGCCTGTCGTCCATTTGTCGGTATAAGGCCTCATCCGACCGCTTGGACCCAGCGGACTGGTCCTATTTGGAGCTGAGCCGGGCTTACTCCGGATTTGTTTCCTCAAAAGAATTTTCTGGTAATACCCTAAGAACCCATCATGACAGGGCCAGTGGTAATAGGGGAACGTTTATTAAGTTCTCCCAGCCCCTCACGTTCTGTGCTGCACATTCGTTCAAGTGGACAGCTGCCAAGTGCTGCTGTTGGTGAGATCCAGCTGCCATGTTTAACACCTTCCTGCCTGTATTCCCCCTGTATTGTGAGTTTTGTCATGGGAGGCTCCCTGAGTCACCATTAAAGTGTCGGCTAATCGTTTCCCTCGCCCTGTGTTTGGTCATGAAGAGGGGGGCGAGATGGAAACGTGACGAGGTGTCTAGCAGCCACACAAAAGGGCTGAGCTGCTGTGCAGTGGAGTCCTTGTGTAAGTGTGTCAGCCATCTGGAGACACTGTCCCTTTCAAGGCACGACTGTGATCCTCTTACCCAGCCGCCTGGCTCATCAGAGCCTCGGAAGGGATGAGGTTGGCGTGTCTCGCTCTCGTTCTCTGTCTGGCTCTCTCTTTTTACCCTACTCCTTTCTGACATGGCTTGTTATTTGGTTGGTCTTAAATCATGCCTGTGCTACACACACACACACACATACACACAGAGTTGTGGTCATAAAAGGCTGCACTGTTTGACCAAAGCCAGAAATGTCATTTTTCTAAAATTGCAGTGGACCCCAGAGGGGCTGAGGTAGGTCTGTGTGAGACTGGCAGCAGAAATCCAGCAGAGCTTATCTTGGGCTCCTGTCTCTCTCAGGCCTTAAAGAGTAGCCGACAGACGCCACTACACGCCCATCATAATTCACTCGCTGACAGTGGTAAATATTACAATTATAAAACCTAATGGGGTGCTTGTGACTTGCAGACAGATTACGAGAGGTACCCACCTTCTCTCTCTCTCTCTTTCTCTCTCCCTCCCTCTTCTGCTTAAGCAATGGCATCTCGCCAGGGCCTTGTTTAGCGTTTGGCCTCTTTGTTCACCTTTGACCCCTGATGCAGGCTTAAGGCCCCATTAAAACCTGAACCCAGAATCAAGAGGGCGTGGCGGGGTCAGAGCTCAGGTCGCGAAGGTTAAGACAAGCGCTCGTCTCCTACGCCCCCGTCTCTCTATTATCTGCAGCAAAAACTCCTTTTACGCTCAGCCCCACCACAACAAACAAAGGCATCGTGATTGAGAGATTTTTGAAAAAGGCCTCAGTCACGGTGGAATTAGGCAACAGAGCTAGTGAAGGTTTTTAAATGATTACGGGAGTAGCTCTCGAGATTTGGGTTTCCCACTCCCCGGATGTGCTGGTTATTTGAGAGGCGACATGATTAATGCTCACTCACAGGAGGGGCCGAGTGTTTGGGGGAATTGGGTTTTAGCTTTCACTTGCACACAGGCTCTGTGCTCTGCCTTTTCCCACCTGCCATTGTTGTAATGCGCCAGTCTGATTTTTCCTCTCCTGGTGTGCATTTATTTATTTATTTGTTTATTTATTTATTTATTTATTTATTTATTTCCCTCCTCACACAGTTATGTGCTGTCCGTCCTTGCCGAGTGCTGCCCACAGTAATGAAAGCCTTATGCTGCTGCTGTTGTGCTGATTGCTGCTTGCGAAGGCTGCACTTGAGCGTTGAGTAAGAGGCAGTTGAAACTCCCCGAGCTCTATAGTTAAGAGGGTGTATTTTGTGCCGAAGAGGCTTTGTAATCTGACCCTCCACGCACTGATTTTGCTGTGAGGGCTGATGGGTGGCTATCAGCATGGAGAGGAGCAGGAGCTGATTGATGGATGAGGAGCTGCCCTACACTGTTAGGCTGGACGCCCTCTGCTCTTCTTTCTCTCTTTGTTGAGTCACCACCCGGGGTCAGTCAAAGATGGCCGCCCGGCTCTTCCCACGCCAGGGTTACGAGGTATGATGTGTGATTCACACAAGCTACTGAAGAAAAGGAATTTAAGGACAGATGACCATTGAGTCATTAGGTGCCTCTTATAACTGTCATGAGAACTGCTTGGTCAAGACCTCTTGACTTACTTCCTTTTCCTGTGTTTGGGAGCACCTACTTGTGCTATTGGTCTTGTTTATATTTACACAATACAAGCACAAGACTACATTTTGTACTTACCTAGCAGTAATCAGTGCAAGTTGGCGATGATTTGTGTGTGTGTGTGTGTGTGTGTATTACTTTGATGGTTGAGTCAAGATAAAACTCAATTATTTCTTGTATTAAAATGGATGGTAACACTTTATTTAAATGAGTCTGCATAAGGATGACACAAGCCTGTTCTAAAGCATGACACGACGGGTATCATAAACATTAGTGACACCTTGCTCATGTTAATGGCTGTTTAAGCGTTTTTTTTATGTCTGCATCCCAAAAACCAAATGAGGCTCAATGACTGTGGTCATAAACATAGATGAAGTGCCATTAAAGCGGCACTAAAGACTTTTTAAAACCTTAAAATAATATTTTCAAAATCGTTTTGGTGGTCCATCAACTCGTAACAAGGTGAGCGATACTTGCTGTATTTGCTCTGTGGCCCTCTTTCGGCTTCAGCGGCACTAAACAAGTTGCACTTGAACTACAGATCGCTACCCGATTAGACAACTACAATTGACTTGCCTTATGGGATGCGTCCGTTCCAATCTATGGAGGTTGCGATTTTCAAAACTCCTTAGTGCTGCTTTAATGTTCATAATATGTGCCATGTCATGGTTATAGCAAGCCCTCATGTAGACCCCAAGGTTTGCCAAAAAGATTTCTCTAAAAGTAAGTATGGGCAAGTATAAACTCTGATATGCATCAGTGACCTAGATTCCCCTGGGTCATTTACTTTAGTGGTACTGTGTAGATACATTATTCTGCGTCTTATTTTCTGTATGTTGATTTTACGTTGCCATGGCAATATTATTGTTTATCTAGTTGTCTTGAGTTCAGTGGGTTCAGATTTGATTGGCCTTTTGAAAGGTGTTTACTTCTCAAACAACTCGCCAGTCAGACCAAACAATGAAATGGAAAATGTATTGTGACTTTTGATTTACACATGAAGATAACCAATTTGAACATAAATTGCGGAACCTGTCATTTAAATTTAACTTAGCCTGTGTTCTTATTATTTGTAAAGTATATACGATTTTAACTTATTTTCAAGCAGTCTGTGTGTGCAAAGTTATTGTTGTGTTTATTGCTTTCAATCTAGTATTTGTAGTATATTTGTACCCTTTCTAGGCATAAAAAAAATAAGCCAACGAGACAGTGGTTTGTGCTGAACATTCCTTTAAGAGTGGTTAATGCTGTTTGATAGCTTCCTGCTGTGTGGTCTATTCTACTCCTGCAGTGGCATGCCCTTGTCTGTGTGTGCTGGCCCTCGCTGTAATTTAGGCCAAGGTCTACAATTACGCCTTAATGCCCAGGTAAACCCAAGTGGTTGGTAATCAGTCATTTACGCAGTTCTCAGACCTGTCTGTATAAAGTATGCCTTATGCCTATTTGTAGATTTCAGCTAGTGAAATGAGTGTTTTCGTGCGTGCGTGTTTACGCGGTCATTGATTTACACACCGAAACAGCGTGAGTGTGAGTGTGTGTGTGCTTGATTAAATGCATGGGGCCCGCCTCACCACTGCCCTTGGCCTTCTTATCTGAGCTCCTATCTTCTCTCTCTCTCTTTCTTCCTCCCCCCTCCATCCTTCTCTTGACCTCTCTCCCCCCTTTTCTTCCCTTTCCCCCCCCCCCCCCCTCCCCCCCTCCCCCCCCCCCCCCCTTTATCTCCCTCACCCTCTCCTTCTCTCTCTCTGTCTGTGGTGTCCTTGCATTACTCAGTGAGTGCTGTGATGAGGTCTGACCCTGCATGGCCATGGACGTGTCAGGGTTCCACAGCTGCCTGGCCCTACGTCTGACATGTGAGGGTCCCCCTGCTGCCTGGCTCTGCATGTGATTGCTGTGAATAAGGCCACTGGGGCAGTCTCAGGGCACCTGGTTAGCGCTTGTAAACTAAAATAGTGCCCCCCCCCCCCCTTCTCTATTATTCACATGCTAAAACTGTGTATTGGCCTAAGCTGTTGCCTTCTATTTGAATCATTGCTCTTGACATTAAATCATTTCCAGATATTTGCTTAAATTGTGTTTGTGCAACACAGCAATTCTTCTCTCTAGCTATAAATCCTTCCGCTGGTGGACATGATTACTCATCCCAGGCAACCATGTTCTAAACTGCATCTATTGCTGATCAAAGTGACATGAGTATTAAATGGCTGAACCGGATGTCCAAACAGAAGGTCCCATCTGTATTTGCCTTTGAGCTCTAATTTAACGGGGTGCGTGCACGGTCTTAAATCCTCTTGTTTTCTTTTGGTCGAGACTTTAGAGGCTATTAATTTTAAATGCCAAAGATGCAGGAGACTATTCAATCTCTCCCGGTTAATCACCATTTAATCTTGGGAGCTTGGCACTAGGAAAGCAGTGTTATGAAAGGGAAGCCAAGGCATTGTGAGGAGAGTGCCATAACTCACCCAACAATCTGGCAAACCTAAGCAAAGCAAGGACATTTTCAAGCAGTGTGCATTAAGCTATTTGAACAGCTTCGGTCCTCCACTAATATTTCTGCCCACCGCTGAGGAGCTGTATTTTGATCTATTACCCAGGAGTGCTTTGGCAGACTCTTCAAAAGGATCATATGAAAGCAGGCATGCAGTCAGCAAGTTTCTTTGTGTTGGGCACAGACCTGGTCCCTGAGTCCTGTTTTCCCTCCATTTTATCAGCCTTCCTCTAGAGGTTGCCCTCTGGGCTTCTTCCTCAGCCTGGCTAAAATGTCCTCCACCCTCACCGGACCCCTAATCGACCTCTCGGCCAGCTTTGTTTGTTTTCTTTCATCAAGCGCGATAACGGTGGTTGTAGGTTGCCTTAATAGTTTGTTAAGAGGGTTCTTAAACTTTGCTGACGTGATGTCATGCTGACGTTTGTTTTCCCTGCTCTGGCTTTCTCACCGGTCGGCGAATAAGCTCCCGATGAACCCGATGACCTCATCTTCGAGCAGCGGGCGCTTTCATTAGCCGCGCTGGGCCGTTATCTGCCAGGTCGTTGCCTTGCTTCCATGCGTCAGCTTTCAGGAAACCTGCAGAGGTGAGATTGGACTCCTGTGTTTGTTAACCAGGTGAAAGGAGTCCCGGCTCTGTTTCGGTTTCGCCACAGCAGAATCAGTCTCTTGGGTCGTTTCTCAAGTGTGTGTGTGTGTGTGTGTGTGTGTGTGTGTACCTGTGCTTGTCTCTCCATCACCCTTCCCACAGGGTGCAATTGTGGAAAGAGATCTCCTGTGCTCTGATCTGAAAGTGCGCCAATTCTTTGAAGCAAAATGTGGTCTTTGATGTTTGGTTGAGATGAGCTGCTGATAAGATGCATGCATGTTCACACAGCTCCAATGAGAGAGACTCTGTGTGTGTGTGTGTGTGTGTGTGTGTGTGTGTGTGTGTGTGTGTGTGTGTGTGGTTAACCCTGACTCTGACCCAGCAGGTAAATACAGGTTGCGGTCTCTTTTAATTCCACAGCCTCATATTAACTGCCAGTGAACATGAGTAATGGTCGGCCAATCAAGTCTGTCCTCCTTACGTTGAAGGGAAGTTATAGAACCATCACATCTCAGGAGGCAATTTGGGAGTGTGTGTGTGTGTGTGATGGGGGAGGTGGGGCAGGGAGGTTACAATACCGGCAACAAAGTTAAAGTACTGCCTCATCCAGTGTCATGCAGTGGTTGACGCACAAAGGCATTTACCACAATATCAACATCTCTCTCTAACAACATGTCACTCCTGGAAGCCAACCAGGGGCTGGAGTGAGTGATGTTGAGTGAGCTTTGTGCATTAGATGTGTGCTACCCAATCAGAGCTTTTCTACCTGTGATGGTCTGGGTGACCTATTTTACTCTCCTGAGCAAGGTTGGCAGTTGACCTGTGTAACTTTTGGGACCCGTGGACGTGGGTTGGCGGTTGCCTTTGTAACTCGGGGAGTAACCCCCAACCATCACACACACCCCATCTCCAGTCATTGAGCATCTGTTGTCTCTGAAGTCTCTGAAGAGTTGTTTGAAGAACAGGGTTCTGCTGTAACCTGGCTTCATAGTATACCTCTGACTTCATAGCGTTATACATCATTCTATCTGATGCCACGTGAAGAACATGGGTGGATGGGTTGTTTGAAGTCACTTCAGCCTTACTGTACGGGAAGGTCTGATCTGTGCCCAGAGGCCCAGCTTATTGTTGTCCTACACTGTCCCTGCATTCCTCCGCTGCCTGAGAGATAAAGAGCCAGGGCTCATTCAAGTCGTGAGCTGACCCTCTTTTGTCTGGATAGACTCACCTGTTTTATTTTTCTTTGGGTGAATGCCACAGTGGCAGCTTGTCAAGAGATCATTTGTCTTCCTTGGCGAATCACAGAGGAGAGATGGCAGAAGAAAGAGCTATGGAGCTGAGGTCATCATCAGAGACTTCGACTGTTTCTCGAAAACAAAACAATCATGCAGCCATAGAGTTTACCAATCTGTCACCAAGCTGCCAACAAAGACACAGCAATGCCCACACACACAGGTGATATATCTTGAATTAGTATCTATCTCTATCTAATAAAGCTCCCCTTATGGTTTTCATCCCAATTTGTGTGAATGAACATGTCAGCAGTTGTGGTTGGAGTTGATTCAGGGTTAGTCTAGCCAGAGGGGTGTGTGTGTGTGTGTGTGTGAGGGCTTTCCAGTGGTCTGCAAAGACCCCTCAGGGCTTCTTTGAGACATCCTTTGAATCCAGGAGGGCCAGAAGAACAGAGGGAAAACAGACGGAAGAAAGAAAGCAGGTGTGTGTTTGCCCATGAAAGATCTTCTGTGCTAGATATGTGTGACAGATATGTTGTCTGTCCATTTAAAATTCACTGTGCTTTACCATTCTGTGATACTTTGTCCTCTTTGACATGTTCTTTACACTTGGAAGATTCTGCAGTCTTTTGAGGAAGAGAAATGCATGAGAGTGTGACTTGACAGCTTGTCATGGATGAGGAAAGTCTGACCACCATTTTTGTTGGCCTGGGACTTCACAGTTTGTTTTGATGGGAAAATGTTTTGCATAATTTACCAGTGGACCCAGTGATTAACTTGAGGTCAGCCTCCACCAAATGTGACTTGAAAGTAAATGTCAGAAGTGCACCCAGAGTGGCTAAGCCCTGGATGTCATGGAGCTGATGAAGACCAGCCAGGACCTGTGAATGATGCATAAGCAGTGGCCTTTGGAAACAGATGTGGGTAGGAAGTCTCCAAATAGGCTGTCCAAGGCTATCCACCATCACCTTAAAGTACGTCCTCAAGCCACGCGTCATGGTCCATGTGATGCGATAATCAGGGTGTGGGTGTCTGCCTTGTTCCCCCTGTGGAGGGGAGGGCTGTCATTATGGGTGTTAGTCATGCAGGGGATGGGGCCCTCTGAACGTCACCTGGAGCCAAACCTACTAACACTTCCAAACCTGTCTGGTTTGTCTGACAAAGTAAAACAAAACAAAAAAAAAAATTGATCGCTGCTCACTTCCCTGAACCTGCCTGAAAATAAATCTCCAGTCAATGTGAAATTGTGTATGCTTTCAGCATACGGCTGCGAAAAAAAAAACATTTTTAACTACTAGAAAACCAAGGCCAAAAACCTAGCTAGACACCTGCTGTAATCTGAGTAGAATTACGGTAATTCTGCCCCCCACGTCTGCATGATAATATCAGACAGGCTAGTCCATTTTGGTGGGCCACTAAATGTTTCCCAATACTGAGGTGTGGCACAAGAATGTTTCATTCTGTATATTGTTAATGCATATCCTGCTCTCACATGTATTTTTTAAAAAAAAACAGACCCTTCTACCAAGCAAGATGTGGGAGGAAAATCAGTCTACCATCAAAAAGACACTTCTGGAGTTTCTTTCTAGTTTTCTATTCTTGGAGTCAGAAGGACAGTTCAAATTGCAGTTCAATTCTATGCAAAAAGGAGGCCTAGATTGTATGCAACGTCAAGGCAAATATTAAACTTTGGAGACAATGGTGACACTGGTGGTCGAGATCCCATTGGGCACCTGGATCCATCTAGTATCCTTGAGTAGGACACTAAAGCCCATTGGGCACCTGGATCCATCTAGTATCCTTGAGTAGGACACTAAAGCCCTTTGCATGGCTGCCTCTGCCACCAGAGAATAAATGTGGGTCTGGATGGTTGTATGTGGGGAGTACTTTGTATAGTGTTCTGAGTGCCTGAAGGAATTTCAAAAATGCTCTACTGTAAATGCAGTCTCTACAACCTTGATCACTGTAAATGCAGTCTCTACAACCTTGATCACTGTAAAGCAAAGTCAAACAAAACTCAAAGCTCCGCCGCCCTTTGAAAGTCTTTAGCGTCATCAGTGGATTATCCGTCCTCCTTCTTCAGAGTTGCAACTCTGTCATTATTGCATTAGACTGTGGGGGCGATGCTGTGGTTTTGCATCATCTGTTAATCTGCTTGGCTCTCCCTCTTTGAGACAGATGCCAGTGGGAAGTGCGTTGTGTTTCGCTCTGTAACCGCTCGTCACACTGGGCAAATTACAGCCTGCAAGGACACACAATGTGCCCTCTTGCCCTGGCAGATCAACACCCTGCCACGGTTATTTACCCCAACTGTCTGAGAAAATCCAGATGGAAATCCACCCTTTCAAAACTAGGAGGCGAGCGAGCTATGAAAAAAAACCGCTACCCATGAGAATCAGTTCTCTGAGATTTAGTTCCCTCTGTAAATATTTGACGTGTAGACGTATGAAGGATGTGAGAAGCGCATGCCAATACTTGTCATCACTGAATGCCGCCTAAGCATTAGGGATGAGTGACTCAGATTACAGCGGGATTCCAGGGGGGCTTGAGCAACCATTGTTGAAAAGACTGACAGTAGGTTAAGCTTGGCGGGGGTGTGTGTGTGTGTGTGTGGTTGGTAAGTGTAATGTATGTCATTTTCTATGTCTCTTGTAGAATAAAATTCTAAATCTGTGTCAGCCGACAATTAATCAGACCTTTCGCTATCACAATACACATCATCCGCTGAGATGTAATACACAAGTTTCAGACAAAGGGAGAACTCACGTAAGGTGGTCAAAGGGGGACAACAGAAATATGTTAAAACTGACTGTTTGCATTTGTATGTCAAGTTTGTACGGTGGCAGTCTAATGCACGCACCGGCTCCCGGATTCGTTACAATAAACCTTGAGGAATTTTGTCTTTGCCACTACTCATGTTGAGTCGTCGTCTATTAGTTTTGTTGGGAGTTTTATTTTTGGATTACACTCTATCCACATTTTTTTTACTGCCCGTCTTTTCTACAGCAACCTGGAGACTCGTCTCAGTCTGCCTGATGGCTGCTCTCCCACTCATGCTGCACTCAGCAACACCCTTCCGTTCCTTTTCTCTCCTCCACAGAAAACTTGATGCTCAACTGTGCATCTCCGGCGACCGCAGGGCCCGAAGTCCTCAAGACTGATGCCAAGACCCCAGCGCTGGTAGCCAAGGAGCCGACAAAGGGTGAATGTGTCCTCTTGCGCGCTCTCTCTCTCTCTCTCTCTCTTTCTCTCTCTCTCTCTCTCTCTTTCTGTGGGATGGATCCTGTTTGGGACCCTCATCAGAAGCTGATTTGCCTGCTGGTGAAAGAGAGATTGATGAGACGTATCATCCACCATGTTCCCAGTTCTCCCATTTGCGAATTACTGTTCTGACACACTGGGATGCCTTACATTTATTTTTTTTAAATCTGACAGGCAGCTGTAGAGTTGAGCACAAAAGTCAGCTATAAACACAAACATTTGCCTATTTTTTTAACCTTAGATCATTTTGGATCTTGCTGACCATGCTTTGGGAATTTATTGTGTTGAACTCCCTATAACTTTTGTCATCTCAGAGTGAGGGAACGACAGCTTTTTTCAATAGTTGTAACTGTAGATTTCTATGGGTAAAGCTCTGTGATTTGGCCTGAAGCCAAAGTATGCACAATAAAATGCTAAACGCTCATGTCATGCATGCCAACGTGCTAAACTTCGGATTTTTTTTTCAGCAACAATGACAAGTATCCCATGACAAGTTATTTGTTACGTAATTTGTCTCAGACAAGGGCTTGAAATATTCCAAGAGAAATTTTTTAAAAGAAAGAATTGTGCACAAAAACAAACAGTTCTATGGTCTCATTAAGGTTTATAGAAATGGTAGGTGTAGGTGTCTTGCCGTGTGTGTGTGTGTACATGTGTGCACACGTGTGTGAACGATATCGATTTTGCCAGCTTGTGTAATTTCAGCTTCAGGCAGAAATTAAAGCCACATGTGTAAGTACGACTTATAGCAAAAACAAAGTTGGCCACAGCTGAGCAGCAGCACAGAGCACACGCGCACGCACACACACACACACACACACACACACATCATTGAATAAGTACTGCTTTTGAATTATAAATAAACCCTCCAGTGTTTAGTGTTTTCTATTCAAGTTGTGCACTACCACAGATCATGTAGTACTAAATAAATTAAACTGAAAGCATATTCTCATCATGGTCAGATTTTATGTTTTATATTGTGTGGCATATAAGCTTAGTATTGTGGTCTTTTTCACCGGGCACATTTTTTGCACTTTAGCCTCAAAGTCAATTATTGTTTACAATTGCTTTGAAGTGCTAGCTGAACAGTTCCAATGTAATTAGTAAATGTCATTTACGTTTGTCTCCACTCCCGTGTGCCTGTAGGCAGCGCCGGATGCGTGACCAAGAACATGTTCACACGGATGCTGCGAGTGGCGCAGCGTTGTCTGTGGGTGACTGGGCAGCCAGGTGCCAGTGGCAAGCCCTCCTCCTCCTCCGCTGCCCCTGCCCCTGCTCCCGCTCCCCAGCTCCCCAGCGGCCACGCCTCTCTTCCTCAGACACAGGTACCAGAGCTCCTAGCAACACTTCCACTTCATGGAGGACTTTTGGTTTAGCTTTGTATTATAAGGTGGAAGGCAGAATCATCCCTTCTGTGAGGCTGAGGGGGGGGGGTCTCTCTCTTCCACATACAAAGCCCATTGTCTATCATGCATGCAAACACACACACACTGCTCTGACTCCTGTGAGCCCATTGTATGGAAACAATGCCTGCATGTGCCTTCACGGGTGTGTGGATATCATCACTATTTCACTTCCAGTTGCCTGTTTTCCTTTTCAAAAAGCAGGTCAAGAAATGACTGCAGGGGGAGTTTTAGCAGGAGAATCCAAGATTTCAGAGAGACAAGCTATTTTTCACACAGCCATTCAGCAGCAGCACAAGAATGCCTGGCCTAGGTTTGGGTTTGGGTTGAGGAAGAGGAGGGGGTCAAGGGTCAGGGTGGATGGAGGGGGGTGTGCGGCAGGGGCTGTTTCAGGAAGTGTAAATTGATTTTTGTTGTTGTGACGTGCGTGACTGTTGATCTGTGACACTTGATCTGTAGTATCACAGCGAGTGTGTAACTCTTTTTCCCTTTGACTCTCTGACAGACGCAGGCTAAAAGGAGGAGCCGGAAGGGACCCAGCCTACGCACACTGTCCAGGAGACAGCCTCCAACCCCACAGGAATCAGACGCTGGTGGCACCGAGGACTGGTTGGTCAAAAATAAATCATTGGCTGTGTGTGTGCGTGCGTGCTTGATCAATTACATGTATGCACAATGCATCAGAACAGAAGTAGCAAACTGCATTGAATATCTTCCATATTTCATGAGTATCTCCCAGTGGTATGCTAGAAAAGGTCATCAGGTAATTACAACAAAAAAAAACAGCTGAAGGCTGCAGCAGCTGTTCTGTTCCTACCTCCAGAAGCGGCACACATTATTTCAGCTGTAGAGCTTTAATGTCTGCTTGAAAAAAAAACAATAATAAAAGCAGAAACGTGTGTGTGTGTGTGTGTGTGTGCGCATCTGAGGCCACTGGCGGAGCATCCAGTGAATTCCCTCGTATTGTCTGTGATTGCTTGTCGCAAAGATTTATGGATTTGTGCCCGAGTCGACAGTACCGAAATAATGACCTGGCCTGTCAGGCTAGCCTGCAAAAGTAGTGCAACGGCATCATCAACACACTAACAAGGAGACTGACACACCTGTGTTTCCCTGCAAGAAAGTCCGGTTTGAAAGCGTCACAGCCTTTTTTTATAGAGTGGTGTTGTTTTGGAAGCACATTACGTGACTGAAATACTCTCTCAAAAGAATGCCTTCCATGAAAGTAGGCTGAGCCATTGCTTGGGTGTCATGGATCTCCTCTTGTCCTAATCGGTGATGCATTCCCACCCATGCAATATAGATGACGGGCTGCTATGTACAGTACATGCTCTGGTGAATGTGACACCAGCAAGCGTTTGTATAATGGTTGGATGTTTGTGTAATGCTGCTCTGACAACCCCACTGGGAAGCCTCAGAGAGTGACACTATCAGGCGTGTGTAGAATGTTCTGAGGGCTGTGTAGGCCCATGTTGGGGGCGATGGAGGCAGAGGTGCTGTCCGGCAACTGGAGGGTTGCAGGTTCACCGTGACCGTGAGCAAGATACTGATCCCTAAATTGCTTCCGGTGGCACCTTGTATGGTAGCCTCTGCCACCGGCGTGTGAGTTAAGTGAATGTGAGGCATACATCGTAAAGCGCTTTGAGTGCCAGCAGGACTAAGTGCTATAGAAATGAAATTCATTTACGATTTGCCTTGTATGCCTTTTTGCCAACCACACTGGGAAGATTGTAGGGCTGCATCATCATGACCTCACTCTTGTTATGTCGCATGACTTGCAAGATTGTCTGTCTGCTCATTGAATGCTTGACAAGCAATAAAAAGTACTTAATGTAAGTTCAGTCAGTATTGCTGTTATTACAGCTAGTATCTATACTAGTATTGGTGTGAGTGTGTGTGTGTGTGTGTAATATAATTTCTTCTTTTTTATTATTTATTTATTAAGAGAAAGCTGTTTAAATGATTTTTGGTTTTAATTGCAATTTGATTGTTAAAAGCATTTAGCTCAAAAATGTCCTTTGTGAAAGCATTGTACAGTACTCTCTAGAACTTCTCTAGCGTTTATTGTGTAGTTTATCCAAACGTGGTGGAGCATGGCTGGTTTTCCTGCTTCCCATTAAACGTGATACATTCCCTGCATTCAGGCACGTTTGGGACACTTGTTGAATTTGGATGAGGAGTGGCGGAGTTTGGCAGCGAGAGCCCGCCTCTCAGGCGCAGGAGACTGGGGGCCTTTGTAGCGGGGCCAGGGAAGTGTCCGCATGCCACTCATTCCAGGCAGGTCCCGCATTAGTGTCAAATGGCCCAAAATGAGCCTGGGTCACCATGGCCACCCCCTGGATTATTCTAATTTGACAAGGTTTAGAGACAGCTTGGACACTTTCAAAAGGGGGACCTGGGATTTTTTTCTCTCTTGTTTTTCTTTTCTGTCAGACAGGACGAAGGAGAAAGACCCCCCTCGATACTTCAGGGCCAAGTCTCGTCACCCGGGAGATATTGTCAGGTGTTTATTAAGTACCCCCACAGAGCCAGCACACGGGCCTTTCTCTCCTTTGTCTGATCTTAATTGAAGGTAACTAAGGCATTTGATTGGGCCGGCCTCCTCGAGGACGGCAACACACGGGCCATTCTTCTTGCCCAGGGGAAGGGTCCCTGAGCGGAAGCGTAGGGGGGAGAGGTCAGGGACCCTTCATGTCTCATGCCATCTGACTGCATATCATAGTGACGCTCCACATTTCACCCATTAAACTCAAGAATCCCGGCCATTTAGATGAGCTCAGCCCACTAGAAAGACTAAATGCTAAATAATTGGGAAGATCTTTTTTGTTGGCAACTATGCTCTTTGCTTCTTTGTTTTAGGTAAATGAAACAATGTTTTGGTAGCTTCTTTCTGTTTTCTTTTGTTTAGTGTTTTCCCTGTTGCTATGGTCATTGCATTTGTCCCATTTGCTCTCTTTGGGCTCTGCCACTGGCTCTGCTCCAGAGCTCAGCCGAAACGTCTGGTAACTTTTTGTTTGTTTATTTAAATGTGTTTGGCAGTGGTGTGTGTTTGCACTGTACCTGTGTGTGAGTATTTGTTCCCCTGAGGCGCTGAGGCCTCGACTGTAAACAGGGATGTGGTGATATCTCACCTCTGCACCCGCAGATGCTTCCTGTGATAGACAGATAATCCGCTGACGTCTATGACCATTTATCAACAACACTACTGTGTGTGTGTGTGTTGTACTGTACCCGTAAATATGTGTGCTTTTAGGTGTGTGTGTGTGTTGTACCCATAAAAGGAGCATTTTATTTTTCTCTTATTTTGTGTCCTTTTTTTTTTTTTTTTTTTTTTCGTGGCACTTTGTTTGCTCAGCCCACTTGATGACTGAGGGGTTTTAATGCTGATGTTGTAATGTTCAATGCTATTTACACACACCTCTTTTGTCTCATGCCAAATTACCTCACCTCATGATCAGAGAGTCACACGGTGCCAACACCTGTGTCTGTGTCTGTGTGTGTGTGTGTGTCTGTATGTGAAAGAGAGAGTCTATACTTCTGACATGATCAGAGATTCTGAGTTTGGACTTTGTGTGTGTGTGTGTGTGTGTGAGAACGTGTTTGTGTGGCCACAGCTCTAAGCCAGGCTTTAGAAATGTGTGTAAAAAGTCTCACTGGGCTAAATCGTGTGTGTGTGTGTGTGTCCGTGTCCACAGCTCTGAGCCAGGCCTCAGGAGGTTGAAGTCAGGGCCGGCTGGGCGAGGGGGTGGCCGCAGGAGCGCTAACAAGGTCCACAGACGCAGGTCCCTTCAGCTCTGCCCCACTGGCCTCAGCCGCCGCTCTCCACACAAGCTCCTGCTCAGCAGCCCCAGGAGCCCCCAGATAGCCCTGTCCACTGCAGGACACTACAGGTACTAAACTCTATGTGTGCTGGGTCACCTCCACCCCCGATAGCCCTGTCCACTTCTCACTAGTGGGACACCACCTCACATGTGAAAAATCCAGTAGACATGGCCGCCCGCACTCCTGTTTTTCTGCCGTATTTCTTCCTCATCCCAGACCTCTCCTCTTCTGCCCCCTTTAGTTATTTGTCCCGTAACTTACAGACTTGCATGAAATTAATGGATCTGGCCCTCGGTCCTCTCCCACAACTAAAACATTGCCTAGATATAGCTAGTCACATGTTGGCAGGTGTGCATCCATACTGCGCAATGAGATTACAGACAATAGATTACAGACTACCATTGGTCTCCACAGATACTTATTCCTGTATGCTCAGTTTCACAGGCTGGACATACTCCTATAAGCTGGAAGCCACACATGTTTTACGCTTTACTGTACGGAAACCACTTCTATACTATACTGCAATCAAGCATGTCAACAAATGCAAAGCAACCATACATATTATACCTAGCCATCAGTACTTTTTTACATACACTATTAGTGAGCATTACAAATGTCAAGCACTGTGCTCTGCAGGTGTAATTATGAGAAGCCCATCAGGCAATGGCACAAAGCCTCAGTAATTTCCCCTGATTTTCTGTGATCATGGTGCAGATTGATTTCTGGTGGGATGATGTCCACTAGCCATTTTGCATGTCAGATTAGGATGGCCTGTTTGGCCTTGGCAGATATGTGGGTGCTGAAAGCAATGTGATTGTAATGACATTTTAATTGAAGGAATATTCCCGGCACCCACACACCCGTGCTCAATAAGCTAGCTGATGAGAGCTTGAAGGAAGCTTCTTGAGGCAAAGAATATTAGGTTTTTTAAGAAAACTTGAGCTGTAACAGAACGAAACGGGGACTTTTCCTGCCTGTGATCCTTGCGTCAAGGCTTTCGGCTCATAAAAGAGAGAGGGAATGGTGAGGGATGATCAACTGAGGAACATTCAGTGCTGATGTTTTTTGAATTTAAAACTTATCCCGCTAAATCCTATAAAGAAAATCATATGGTTGAGTATCAGTGGATGGTTTTGCTCTATAGCTCTATAGCGTTCTGCCAAACCAAAATGATTAGTCTGGTTACTAAGAGGCAGAAAAAAATGTGTGATCTAAAAGTGAATGTTGAAATGCTTGAATGGATCCAGACTTTGAGAGTGTGGCTGAGACGACTGCAGTTTATATTAGAAGGAACACATGGATTTATAATCCTCCAAATCAATTCCGAAACATTTTTCCCCTCATGCGGTTTGGCTGGAGAACATAACTGAAGAAGATCTAGAGTGAGAGTTTACTGTAAATCAACATGTTGGGAAACCAGCTATATTTAGGTTTGCATGGAAGGGATTTTTGTCTGTGTGTGTGTGTGTGTGATCTGGTCCAGATGGAGCGATGCACTGTGACAAATTAAAAATAGTCATGAGCACCACCTGCCTCCAGCAGCACCGACCACCTACCCATACACCCCCCCCCCCATCCCCACCCATCCCCTCCGTACTCTCGACCTCCAGAGATATCTCTCATATCTCTCTCCTCCCTAACGCAGCCGGAAAAGCTAAGGGGTGTGGAAGGAAAGGATGGAGGAGGGGGATTGGAGTGGTGTTCTTTTCCGCCAGGCCCCTGCTAATGCCAGCATCCCTGGTTAAAAGCATCCCGGCCACCGATTCAGCTTTATATTTATACCTCCACTGTCCCCTTTCCGCCCATCCCCTAGAGCCTCTCTGACATTTCAAATGCCACTTCCACGGAAAATAAAAAAACAAACTCTGGCCGGAGCTGATGAGTCACTCTGGCTGAGAGATGCCGCTGGAGATGTCTGCTCCCATGGCTTTTTTCTGTTCATATTAAATGAGCTGTATAGATCACTAAGGCAGGAAATAGGTCCGGCTAAATGGGGACGAGTGCTCTCTTGTCTTCTGCTGTTAATAAAAAAAGTTTCATGACGGTCACTAAACTCCTGTTAATCTAAAGGACTTCCTCTTTGGATGCTTTTGTTGTTGACATTTCTGTCAACTAAACTAAGAACAAGGCTGATCCTTCCATGAAACTGGTCTGTCCTGTAATTTTGATTACACATAATTATGGCGACCAATCTGCTGACTGTATATTAAAATGTTCATGTGATTATTTCTAGCACTGACATTCATAGCCTGTGGTTTCTGCGCCTTGAATAGTTGTAATTTGTTAGCACAGCACAGCACAGCAATGTTTTTTTCATTGAAATTATTAGTTACGAAAACATTATGAATAGATTTAATTCCTTAAATCCTTACATTTCCTCCCTGAGGTTTAGTCTATTTTTCACAAACTTCTGTCCATGATTCTGTTAAATTGCTATAAATGGCTGTTAAGGGCATCCAGGCTCTGTCTTTTTGGAAGCTCTACAAATAGCTTCTCTGTTTTTAGTTTGTTATTGTTCTTTGCAACTAGATGTGAGTGGGATAGATGGGTGAGGTTCTGGGCATGTTTGACAACCCCCACAAGAGCATGTGCATTGAGGTGCATTTTACACATACATGCATGCATACATACACGTGTGTAAAATCAGCTGCCTGTTTCTGTGTCCTGATGTGTTTGGTGAGCATCTGAGGCTGGCTACGTGATCCAGTACCCAGCGTTTGATGTGTCTGCCCGGGAGCTCTTGGTAGCGGACTGGGCTCTCCTGGGAGCCAGGAGAGACAGATTACTGCCTAGCCGACGGAGCAGGCACTCTACTGATATGAAGGGGCCTGCACAGCTGCACGGCGTGAAAGCTCCACTGGGGACCTGGGGCAGCAAATTGTGCTTCTCGGATTGAAAGGGTAGCCTGGGCCAAGCATTCCTAACACTATTGTACAGGTGAGGGGTTGCGTAAGAGCAGAGGGAATTGGTGGTGGAGGAGGAGGAGGAGGAAGCCAGTCACATTGCGAACGTTTTATCCTCTTCATCATGAAGGGTCAGCCGCTCTCCATGGGAATATTTGGGTTACAAACGCCACATGAAATATACATGCAGGAGTTGAATCCAGGGCAGGTGGCCCAAAACGCACCAACGAGAGTCACCACACTCCCACGACATACAATCCTTCGGCGCTGTAGCCTTTACTTATTCATGATGGTAATCCTGGGTTCCCAGCGCTAGCCTGCTGCTTTTGTGTGGAGGCTAGTTCTCCAAGACACTCACACATCGCCCTTTCTTTTTCCCACCATTGTTGCTCCTCAGACTGTCGCTATGTTTTGTTTTGTGTTTTTTTCCACAGTTACTTGACTTAACAGGGAGTCACCTTAATTTCCTAGTTACTGACAGTCAGCCAGTGTGTGTGGACAGGAGCCAACCCTCATCCTGGAGGACTTTGGCTTCTCACTGATACTTTTTAACTCTGCACGTGAGGAAAACAAACATTTCCCAATAGCCGGACACGTTGAATATCACACCCACTTGTGTGTGCGTGTGATCAAAGTCTTGACCCCAGGGTGGGGGCACGAGATACAGTACGGTGGTCCGGGGACTTTCTCAATTCGGCCTGCGCTCCTGTGGGAATCCCGCTCCGTGCACACCTGTCCTCTGCCCATCTCATAAAAATCCCACCCCTCCCTGCAAACAGCAGGAAATATAAATCACCACCGGCCTGACACGCTTTATGACTTAACGTTTGCTCCATTCAAAACAGAAGACCACTGTTGAGTGAGAAGACTTTGGTCTGTCATTGGTGTTGGTGTATTGGTTGACGCTTGTTTTTGATGTCTGTCTGATGTTGCTATAAGCAGTGGAACTGGAACTCTCCATTAGTTTAAGGAAGACCATGTTCTATGTTCTAAATTCTCCCAAGAGGAATTCTTTCCTTTGGTTCTCTTGAAAAAGAAACCCCTCTGCTCGTTGGTTTCTCCATGACCCTTGTCCTTTAATTACATTTGAATAATGCATATGTCTGCTCAAGCACAGGGGAAATAATTGCTTGCTTTGTCCCACGTTATAGACAGTCCCTCAAGGGCCCTCGTTAGGTCCACAAAGGCCAGTGTTTCAATTGTGTTCCTTCTGGGACTGCATTAAACATAAATAAGCTCACTCGCTAACCTCCAACCATTCCAAACGTCTACGACCTAAACAAGTAAGCATACCAACCAGATAGCGTTAGCCTGACCTTCCGACGGCACGGTTCCTGGTCATCTGTGATCTGCCCTCAGCAGTGATATCAGAAGGAGGAATATAATCCCCCTCTCCGTTCCCCCCCCCCACTCCTGCCCTGCCCTGGGGGCACTATACACTCCCTCGTTCTCATGTGCGTTCACATGCAGGTAATACTCGGACAGGGTTGCACTGTATGCGTGGGTCACAAAGGGTCCTTTGTCGACAACTAGGTGACTTGTTTACCTATGAGCCTGGGGAGATACACTCTGGTGCTTGTGTGTGCCACTGGACCTGTGGCTGTGTGCTGGAACAAAAGCACCTGTAATTAAAGCAGGCAGTAAGAAGCCACAGTCCAACTGCAAGTATTCAAGCAGCCTGATCTTATTCACCATATAACTGTTACAGATGCGCAATTTATGGGTCTTTTGTAGGTCAATTCATGGGTCATTTGTTGCACACTGTTGCACACCTCTAGCTGTTTTACGGATGACTGCAACTAAACGCTTCATCTGTTACCTCCACCTCACACAGATTACACATATTAAAGAGACGGGTTCATTAAATGAGAGAGTTAAAGTATTATCATACTTTCAGGCCCATCTTGATGTGTCGGATCAAGCTTTGTGTGCTTATGATTGTAGAAATGACAGAGAGTTAGAGAGGAAAACAAGAAAGTTTTAGAGGAAAAGGGCACAATATCGTTGTCTATTCAAGTCTCCATTCAACCTTGAATTAGCCGTTTGATGTAGCCACCACACTCCTCCCCCCTCCCTCGTTCTCTCAATCTCTTTTCAACCCATGAAAGCAGTGGCGTGCGTGTCTGTGTGGAGCTCAGTGGAGCTGGGGCCGGCTCCTGCCAGTCAGGATTACCCAGAAGGCCAGTGCGGAGGCCTCCAGGATCGCACCGGTCAGGAAAGCTGCTGTTTGCCGCTGCCTCCTCGGCACCTCGGCTCCACAGCTGCTGTTGCTAGCGCAGAAAGCCCTATTGTCTAACCTCCGCCGAGCCCTCAAAAGACCCCGGCCTGGCCCTTAGCGCCTTACCAGCACCAACACTCGGCTAAATCCAGCGTGGCTAAACTCTTCAGGGTAATCTCCATCCGCACAAATGGAGAGGCTGACCGTGGGAGTGGGTGGGGGTTGAGAGGGGTGGGGTGTGTTTGAATGCAGCAGCAGCTGTTGCATATGCTGCAGAGAGAGCACTCCTGACAAACCTCAGACTCTTTCATCCCCTAGAGAAGTGGTATTTATGATGGGCAGCAGGGGGATGTGTGTATGTATGTGTGTGTGTGTGTTGGGGGCAGGGGGGGTGGGCTTTAGTGGATGGTTGACGGGCTTGCAGTTACATGACCTTTTTTTACATATGGAAGAGCTGAATTGCTTAGCGGGAGGGTGGCAGTGTGTGTTTGTGTGTAGGGGGGGGCAAGGGCAGTGTGGTGCATTGTGGCAATAGAGTTTTAATCTGAGTGCATGCGTGTGTTGTTATTGAGTCTCTCCAGAGTCCATATTGTGTTCACCCAGCAGAGCAGAAAACTGTGCCGCCATCGCTGTGCATTGTCAGATGGGTTCTCTCTCCACAGACTGCTGCAAGCCAAGATTTGCCTTACTGTATTGGACAGGAATTATCTTCTTTTTTGTAATATTAATTCAGAATGAAGTCATTGCCATTTCATAACATGGCCTAATATTACTGACACATGGGCTTAGTTCCATGCAGTTTGGCATGAACTTATCCACTGTTTTTCCACCCACTGCTAAGCTGCTTTGAGAATGGGAGCTCACCAACGCGTAAGCCTCCCAGTATCAAATGGCGAGACCTGTTCTGCTCAGAAACCTCCAGCCTCACCTCAAGACATCCTGAACCACCCTCTGAGTTTTCTCTCTGAGGTCCTCTTCCTTTTTTCCTCTTTAAACATATTCTCCTCTCTCTGTTCCTGTTTTTCCCCTAGGTCATACTTAGGCTTTAATGAGAAGCTGGCAAATAAAGCCTTCCTTCTCGGCTGATGTGTACTCATCCTTCGCTTCTTTTCAATAATGCACATGGATTCTAGGGGTGTTTTTTTTTTTTTGCGCATTCCCTCCTTCAAGTGTGCGTTTTTCTTTTTTTTTTTGAAGGTAGCGCCATTGAAACCGGTGAGTGGTACTTGCTCTGCGTTGCAGTGGTGGCGTTTCAGCCATCAGAAATGCGACCCTATTCAGAGCTTGTGCCAGATTTCCGGCGCGGAGACTCTAAAGTGCTCTTAAGGCCCTAGGAAGGAGGAAGTCATTCCAACCCAGCCACGGCAGGCTTTTAACGCACACCTCCGTTTTGTTTCCCCCTCTCCTCCAAGGGAAGAGTTAAAAAAGAACGGATTCCTTTTCATTTATTTTTACCCGCACATGAATAGATGTTATTTAGGACAGCTGTGCTTTTAGCAGTAAAGGGGAGAATGCTTAATGTATCTGGGCGCTGGGTTATGATGTTGCTCCACTTGAGTTTAGTTGGTTGAGAAAAACAAGATGATAAAACTGCTCTTCAATGCCAGTGTCTTCTTGCCATCTTCCGCTCTGTCTGTTCACACAACAACTCCACCTTAACACACACACACTCACAGACACACACTCTGTTGCTGTGTTTTTGTAAATGTGTTCTGTCGTAACAAAAATGCAACTCAGACGCACAAATTACACCTTTTAAATTTTTTAAATGTAAAAAAAATTTAAATTTAAATATTTTGTGCAAAATGCTATTTCTGTTCCAAGCCTCCCTGAACATGAATGACTTATATACTTCTTTATCTGCTGTTTTCCCTTCTCTTTTCGGTTTGGTTTGACAGGATGCTGTCTCCCCGATACGAAGACCACGGTGAACTGAGCACTGGCCTGATGACAGTCAGAGAGTCCCAGCTCATCTGAGAAGCTGTCCACCCCCCCCCCCCACCCCCCCACATTTTAGCGCTCTTCAAGTCACTACCCAGATGCTTACTGCACTTATTCATTCATGCGAGCCGTCTTCGGAGGACAACTTTGTGGTGTGTTATTTTTGTACGGTACTCTGGTGTGCGACATTTTTATTGTAATATTTTTATACAGCAGTTTAAAATAATAAAACATTCACAGCCCTCTAAATAGTCGGTCATCATTAATTCATGTGTGGGGCTTATCCGCGAGCCGCAGTGCTTAACCGTCCCACGCTAAGTCAGAGCTCCTAATTCCTGTGCAGTCATTTGGGGATATACATTTCAGTCTTTAGACAGACGACTCAATTGGAGATTGGGATGCTGCCATGATTAATACAGCAGAAAAGATTGTGTAGCAACAAGCGAGTGTAGGTGTGGGACTGGTTTGTAGCGTATTTCTTTTTCTCACAGAACTAATTTGAAGACGTCATCACCTAATAGATTTTACACTTCACAGCCTGCTTGAAGTCATGACCATGAAGTGTAAGCCATTGAAGTTGCCCCACAAAAGAGCAGTTTAAAGAAGCAGTTGTGTGTGTGCTGGTCCCACGCATCTGGCGGCTGGAGCGAGGTGCCGGTCGAATACCATGGGAGGAATGGGTGCAGTTGATGAGCGTCTCACGTGGAGACTGAGGGTGTGTTCCTGGGGAGGTATTCCACTCCTGTAATTACCCCTGGTGTAGGTTTCCACGCAAACACAACCCAACTACACACAAGCCGGTGCCACTGCTGGAGGCAGTACATGTTTGTTTGTGTGTGTGTGGGGGGGGGGGGGGGGTTCTGTTTTGTTTTCTCTGTATTGTAGAGAACGTCCACACCCTCCCCTCCCAGAAGCATAAGAGGTGATAAATGCATCACTCAATAGCAGTGGAAATTGGAGACACTGGAGGTGTTTTTTTCCCTTATTCAAGTTCAGACTGTTAGAGTTCACCTTGGTTTTGTACTACAATATCAAAACAATTTAAAGGGATTATGTGGAGTCAATCAAATCTCAGCCCTGTTGTTTCATGTTACTAGTGCTGATGGTAAGTATGACAACGACAGGATTTAGTGTAGACCATCAAAACAGCAGCCAATGCAAACTGATGAGAGCATTGAAGTTTTGTTTTCTTATGCATGCATCAGTTCAGAAATTCACTCTATGTTGTAATTAATAATGGACTTTCCCCTTTAAAAATGTAACAGAAGACCTGAAATGGAACTTAATGGAACAAAGACTTGAAATACAATTTCTGAGAGCGTCTTTTTAAACGCAAGGTGTCACTGCTAGCCTGTGACCAGTGAATACCTGGGCCACCCCTGTCCTCTTCAAATAATCCATTGGTGACCTATTAGGTGCTGGAATGCTTCAAGTTAACCCTTTGCTCTTGTAATGAGACGAAGCTGCCGGTTTAGCATCAAAAGCAGGGGAAGAGCCCATGTGCTACAACTCAGCCCAGGCCACGGAGGTCCCACACAGAGAATTTAGATTACATTCGATTCAACTTTATTGTGATTACACATGTATAAATACAGGGCAATGAAATACAGTTTAGCATCTAATCAGAAGTACAAAGATCAGCAAGTGCAGAATATACAGTATAAGTAATTACAGTATGTACAGGTAAGAGCAGTATGTATTTACAGTATGTACAGTTAAGAGCCGTGTGTATTTACAGTATGAACAGTATGTACAGGTAAGAGCAGTATGTATTTACAGTATGAACAGTATGTACAGGTAAGAGCAGTATGTATTTACAGTATGAACAGTATGTACAGGTAAGAGCAGTATGTA
>JAGFZM010000701.1:129651-150092 GCA_017657215.1 Limnothrissa miodon
ATTTACAGTATGTACAGGTAAGAGCAGTATGTATTTACAGTATGTACAGGTAAGAGCCGTGTGTATTTACAGTATGTACAGGTAAGAGCAGTGTGTATTTACAGTATGTACAGGTAAGAGCAGTATGTATTTACAGTATGTACAGTTAAGAGCAGTATGTATTTACAGTATGTACAGGTAAGAGCAGTATGTATTTACAGTATGAACAGTTAAGAGCAGTATATATATACAGTATGAACAGTTTAGAGCAGTAGAAAAGTTAGTAGTATGAATGAGTATGTATAGCACAGAACTAGTTCTTCAATCCCCAGCAGGCGTTGGAGCGCTACGCAAAATACGTGCTTCTGCTCGACTTTCCCCTGTTCAGGGTTCCCACGGGTCCTTGAAGTCCTTGAAAGTTTGTGATTTTGAAAAAATAAGTTCAAGGCCCTGGAAAGTTTTTGAAAACAGGCATAAAAAGACACTCTCCTTGAAAGTCCTTGAATATTTTTGGTGGTTTTGCATGCATTTTACACGTGTCATTATTTTGCCACCACCAGTGTGGTGTAGCCTACTTTCTACCACAGCCTAATGTTCCTTAAGAGATTAAGATAAGTTTGACTAAAGTGAGTGCAAAAACAAGTGACTAAATAATGCGTGCTCAATATTGAAGAACTTTAGTCTTCTTCAGAATAAAAATCACAGACTTTCAAAGTACTTGAAAAGTCCTTGAATTTGATGTTAACCAAGAAGTGGGAACCCTGCCTGTTAATTGTTTCTTTACAGCGGGGAGACGCGTCATCTGGGGAAAGTAATATGTTACCGCTCAGCCACAACATCCTGTTAAAAAGTAGACTGCACTTGATCCCATTTCCCATAACCCCTCATCATTCTGACATTCCCCTCTGACGTCTGCTGCTTTCGGTTGGTCTAGCTGAATCGAGCTCTAAGAAAAGTACACCTTCAAGCTCGGCTTCTCACTGCCTCCTTTTTTTCCGCAGACTGACATTTTTCACACACATTACACACACTCCCTCTCCTCTAGTTTGCGATCTTTTTCTGTCACTCTTCCAGACTCTCCCACTCTCTTGCAAACACACACACACACACACAGATTTCAATTTGTCTTTGTAGAATTGTTGTCAGAGATGGCTTCCTGGAGCACTTGTTAAAGCCTTGACAACATCTGCATGCATACAGAAGCAAGCAGGCGGAAAGGGCTTAATTATTGACAGCCCCCTCTTCTCCTCTCTCTGTTTCTCTCTTACACACACACACTCTCACACACACACCGCTCATTCTACTGAAAGTACTACTAAGCAACCCTCCATGGTGAGTCTTCTCCCTGCATTGCTCTGGGTAGTGTTGGGAACCTTGTTAGAGTGAGTTCTGCAGCAACATCTGTGCTGTCAGAGTTTGAAGCATTGGAGCCCAGCAATCACTTGTCCCTTCAGGAGACACGGGACCCAACATGAAGGATTAACGTCTCATCAGGCTGGGAGAGGGAACAGCAGGCCCTCTGCCTGAGCCTCCTCACTCAATCCCTCACCTCCTCCTCCAGTTCCTCCACATCCCCTCTGTTCCCATGACGATTAGAGCTCTCCTCGCCTGGGTTTTGCCTCCCAAGCCCAGAGCTCTCTCTCCTCTCTGTTTTTGTAGTGTTACTTACTTCCTACCTACTTACTCTCTTCTTTTCCTCCTCCTTTCTGTTTTCTCGTCTGTCTTCCTCCTTTTCTGTTTTTCCTTTGGTATTCTCCCTCTTCCCTTCCCTCCTGTCTTCCTCCCATTGGTTCTGTGCTCCTGTCTTGGTCTGTCATGAAGCATGAAGGAAGCGGCGAGCAGGAAAAGAGAGCCATACCATCTGCTTCCTGGGATTCATGGACTGGGATGTGTGAAATCGGAGGGAAGGCACGTATCCGGCCCGTCTGAATGGAGGTTGACCTGCGCTCGTAAGCCGCGCTCCCTGACGTCACTTGTTTCACCCCCACCCGCAACACCTGAACCCAGTAAAACAGAAATCAACCTTTGTTCTATGACCTCTGATACTTGCAATTCTCATGTATCTAAAACTAAATTCCGGTTTATTGTTGACCTGTCTGTGAAGAACCTTGGCTTGAATGAGGTTCTCTCCTATCTTTTCTGTATCAGGTTCCATTCCCAGTATATTGCGCAAGAGTACAGTCTGTTGCCAAGTACCAGTCACTACAATGAAGACTAATAGGCCTACTTGCCACTGTATTGTGTTGATATACCTGTATCAACATAGAAAGCATTAGATTAGATTCATGGGCGTAAATTTCATTTAAGTAGGGGGGGACGATAGATATAAAATTTGTCAAGAGAAAGGTTTGAAGGAGGGGGGGGGGGGAAATGCCACATAAACAAGCTAACGTTATATAACAAAGTATAACAAAGTAGCCAAGACTTTTGATGCTAATATAGAAGATTTGTGGGAAATTACATGGATAATCAGCATTTATGCTAATTTATAAATGAGTCAGCCTTAACTACATTAAAGAGAATCGATTTATTTAAGGTGAATGAAATACCCTAGTACTAGCGTTCAACTTCATTGAGCTGCAGCCATGCATCCAACTATGCAGACTAGATATGGTTCTTTATATTTATGTCATATACATATGAACTTTTTAATAAACTTTTCAATACATTGTATTTTTTTGTTTTGTAATTTAATTATTATTAAATTGTTATAATAAGATGGACTTGCTGTTGGCATTGCACCTGAGCTTCCCATGCCATGTGGTAATGACAGGGTTTCCTAAGTGCCGACTACTGTGGAGGGGAATGCTGTGTTGTGCAAGTGCTGCTGGGTTGTGAGCAGAGAACCTGTTTTATTAGTGGGAGGTTTTTCCCTCCAGCGGCATTTGTGCCATGCCAACAAGCTTTATGTGCTAATTCATTTACACGCTAGGAATCGTAGGCAGGCTCCCATTTCCTGTGAGAAAGCTACGAGGGCCACACACACATACACACGCTAGTACAAACAAATAACAACAAAAAAAAAAGACTAATACTAATCCATGATGTGGATATTTGCACTCTTGGCAGGCTCTGTGGGAATGCAGGGGTTTCTATGGGTCCCTGCTTCCATCTTTTGTTAGGCAAACTGTCAGGCTGTAAAAATGTGTCCCCGCACAGGTCTGTTTGTCTTTGTCAGAGCTGTGGAGCATGGGGTCAAGGGAGCCTGCCGCTCAGATGTATTTACTCTGGTGAATGTGTAATCCACGCTGGACCCACACCCATTCCTCACCTGCTAACAAAATCACGGCGCAAGGAGAGCGCAGGGCAGGCCGCTGGCAGAGAGCACAGGTTTGAGGCCTGTGGACAGACATGGCCGTCCTGCTGGGTCTGAGATCATGCATGCGTGAGATTCTGTTCCCATGTCGACCACAGGCGGTCACACTTCCCTGGGCGGGGGGGAGTCAACAGAGCATCAGCAGGGTGTTACAAGCAGGAGTGCCAGTCTGAGGAGTGAGGTTGACCTTTTTTAGTAAGAAGTAAGGTTTATTTCACTCCTGTGAACCCTTTTTTAAATGAAGGTGAGGTTTACCTTGCTCTTAGGAAAGTGAGGATTACTTTGCTCTAGTAAAAAGTGAGGTTTACCTTACTCCAGTGAGGTCTATTTCGGCACTTGCTATCAACCTTCAAACTAAAAACGTGTTACTCTAAAACAATGCCACTGAACTTGGGACATTCATTTTCAAAACCCTGATTTAAAGTTTGGAATTGTCTCAATAGTTCAGCACTAAGCTGTATACATAAATTATGAACATTGTGGCTATGCACAGCTGAATGACATCTAGATGCCTACCCAGGACAACCAGTTGTGTTGTTTGTGCTGGAAAAAAACATGTTTATTCATTTATCCATTAGTTTAATTTATTATCCATATTTACAAGTAAATAAGTGTGTGTGTGTGTGTGTGCGTGCAGCTACTGTGTATTTGTGTGTGCATAAACAGAGATGTGTTTCTTCAGTGCCTGTATGTGTTGTTTGTAATTAGCCTGTCAGACGCTGCCACTGTGGGCTTGTTGTCATCTGATTCACAGGGCCACGCCCTGGAGCCAAACAAGAACACGTTTGCCGCGACAGACTTGAGAAAAGCACAAACACGCTCTCCTGTCTCTCTCTCTCTCTGTGTGTGTGTGTGTGTGTGTGTCTATGCAGGTGCCGACAGCTCCGTTCCTCTACTGATAATCTGCAGCCCCTCCCACCGTCATCTCAGATTACACACTTATGCCCTGAGAGATGTGGCCCCGTAACGACAGACATATGCACAGCAGCACACAGGAGCAGAGCTCCACTAGCCAAGTCTGGTTTGCCTGCGGGCCAACGCATAAGGTTGTTGGGCCACTCATAAGCCTGTTTAATCCATTGTGACCCCCCCCTGCCCTTCATCCATCTCACTCCTATCTGACTCTAAAGGTTGTGGGCCCTCAGTGGACTCCCATACTGTATAAGAGAGCACATGTGTGCCGCCGGTCTCTGGGTGGTACCCACTGCTTCACAGGCTGTCCCCGTTTTACAAGACTGGGCTTTAATCCAAGCAGATTGAGCCTGCCTAGTCACTCGCGCTGCTGTAGCACACTTAACCCATGTGTTCTGCTGCTCCTGGCGTATCGCTTGTCTGGTTAACGAGAGCTCATGACAGATGAGGTGCCTGCTCGGCCTTTGATGTGGATGGCCGCCCGGTGCGATCGGCCAAATGAGACCGACTGGAGCTCAGGTTTGACTCGCAGCTGTGTGTGTGTGATTGGGGGGAGGTGCTGTTGAGGTGCTGTCACCCATGCAGTGAGGAGCTGCAGGCTAATCCTAACCGACGTGGCGTGTTAACGATCCCAGCCTCGCAAACTGCTGCTGCTGAAGAATTGATGGGGTGGGCGGAGGTCATTAATGCACCCTGGTACCTGGCCTTATTAATGATGTCGGACCTGATGGAGCGTGACACAATGCCTTAAGGCAGGGTCTCATTACAGTGACCAGAGCAGGGCAGCCCAGGCGGAGAGGGAGGGAGAGGTGGGGGCTACGGGTTTGGCCTGGGAGCGAGGTTCCGACCCATGGTTCTGTGATGATGGAACCTACAGTACTACATGATCCAGTACAGTATAGCACTTCATCCATTCATCTTGCCCGATTAATACATGGTTAAGTCTAAACTATTTTTCCAAACTATAATACCCTTCATCTGGGAGGGCTGTGTACAATACATTTATGATCAACAGCAATAGTTTGGTTATATTGAGTTTCATTCTCCGCCTCATTGAAGGGTGTATGTCAGACATCATCAGATGCGTACAGCATGTCAATTCTGTCTATTCACATGTTGTGAGTCGCCATATGCAAGTGTGCAAACAAAACTCTGGGCTGAGCTGAGCTGGATTGTGTTCTATTTGTGGGGATTTGCTATGTTTATGTAGTACAGATTTCTATAGTGACATAAGGCCTTAAGCAGCAGCACATTGTGAGGCCAATGTCACAGGGTTGTGTAAAGCGTGCTTATCTTTTTGTCAGTGGTTGCTATGCCGATTATGACCACACAGGGATGAAACCGTTTTCGAGGGGGAACTTCTCAAGGCAGTGTAGCGCGGGGACAGAGCTGCATTAACGCAGGAATAGAATACGGACTATTTGCTTATGACTGCACTGATACAGTCTGTCCTGAGGTGTCCTCTGAATGATGTCATTTGGGAGCACTGTTCTGGCCCAGAGAACACACACACTCTCCAGATGAGACACAATGAGCTCCCCAGCTCTGACTTGTTTATGAACAAAAACTAAATAAAAACAGTGTTACAATGCCTATGTAGTTAAATATAGTGTATGTGTGTGTGTGTGTCTGCATGTGTGCTTGCACGCGTACATATGTTCATTGGTACAGTTGTGTGTGTGTGTGTGTGTGTCTGACATGACTTGTACCTGTAAGTGCAAATGCAGTTCTTGCAGCATCCCACTGCATGGCTGTCTGAGCCTCAATCATAACTCATCTTGCTCTCCACATGCAGGTCTCTTAGTTCAGAACTAACATCTTTCTAATGTTCTTGTGTCTGTTCTCTAACGTTCTAATGCCTATGTTCTCTATTTCTAACATTCTCATGCCTATGTTCTCTATTCCTAATGTTCTCATGCCTTTGTTCTCTATTCCTAATGTTCTTATGTCTATGTTCTTTATTTCTATTGTTCTTATGCCTTATGATAGCACTCTGCTGTGTCATTAATGGTTTGCTACTTTGTGTGTGTTCTTCTGGAGGCGTTGCAATATCATATCATGCATGGGGTGTTTAGGCTCTAAGCTTATCTCAATCTCCACATGCTGATCTCTTGGTTTATTACCAACATATTTCTAATGTTCTTATGCCTAATCGTTGATTTATGTCCATGCATACTGGACTTACTGAGCTGATAAACTATTGACTACTGACCATTTTCTTAATGTCTTACTGTAAATGAGTGAACCTGAAATCTCTGGAGTCTTATAGGCCTACTTCACTGGAATCGTATCCTTCTGACATCATTAATGTCAGGATACATTATTAATTCTCCTTATCAATGCTGGCATGTGTTTTACACTTTGGTCTGGGTCTTTCTGAATCCAGGTGCCAGTCCTGAAAACACTGTGTACAATATTGTCTCAACAAAAACATCGATACTGATAAATTCCCACCTCTAAGGACAGGTACTATCTTGTTCTACTGTATGTTCACTTAACCTTAAGGCAAAAATTGAATGGGTTAGGTTTACAATTGGGTTTTTTTATGAGGTAGTGTCAAGGAGAAATTTCAAATACTGTTGCCAAGTGTGTTTTGACCGTCTCTTACAGTTTGCAGATCACCTAATATCTGCAGAGACAGAGAATACAGTACTGCAGTGCCAGAATTTCCAGTTTGACATTTCAGCTGCAATCCAGATTAATCTCATATCATGAACTACCACACCCCCAACCCCCCCACCCGTCTACACTCCATGCCAGTTTCTCTCATCTCGTCTAGTTTCATTACAAGTCTGCTCCCAAAAGTACACAAACAAAAAAAATGGGAAATATTTGGCCCAGATGGTGGATCTGAACCGTTCCACAGACGCATGTGCATTCTCAGTGTGATTAAAGCAGACTGGTATATCTTTCACACATCAGGGGCTGGAATTCTAAAACGTGACTGCTGAAAATGTAGTTAAGTACAGTCTGTGTGTGTCACTACTTACAGTAGAAGGAGAAATCCTGCTTTGAATCAGCCAGGAGCCTGTATTTTCATGTTTTGTTTAAGGTCACCAGTGCTGTTGGTAAGAATTGGACATTTAACACTGACAGAATAGTGTGGAAGAGTGAAATAACAGTAACACTAACTGTATGGAGCAGGGAAACGCACATTCAGTTGCATTTTCCTATGATAGCTGCAAGTTAGCTCTTTGATATGTGTATCAAATGTTCTTATTCTTTTCCAAAAGACAACACCTGGGCACAACACATGGGTGAAGTGCTGTTTTACTGCCACTGTGACCACTCTCCTACAGATGACCCATCCACTGCACATTCTGTAAGAGAGGGCCTCCACCAACTCCCCTTTACACAAATCATATGGTTGTTTTTCAACCAAGTCACCCAAGCAGCAATGGCAGCCTTCGTCCTGCTCTGCCTAACTCTAAACACACACACAACAATTTGGCATAGCAGGGTAGTGCCACACACAATGTCCATTCACTCTTTGACTCTGTCACTGTGTTCTAGATCTGACATACATTTTGGGAGGCATTTTCATGGTATAAGGGAATAATTTCTGACCATGTCCCTTGGCAAGCCTTCCTCATCTGTAAATACTACAGAAATCATACTTGTTTAACACTAGCTGAATGGATGGAGTCACTTATTCCTCAAGTGGGTCAAAACATGCAAAAACTATAAAATTCTGAAAAGAACATGCCCAGTCACAACAAATAAAAACATGTCATATTATTTTATGCATAAACATGATAAACCTGTGAAGCTCCTCTTAAGTCAGAAGCTCTAGAAACATACATCCATTACTCATGCAGAAGGTTAACATTTTATTGCTTAGCTGAAAGACTTATCCAGATTTAGTGTTGTCTTCAAAACTAGTTTATGTTGTCTACCTCAAAGCGATTTCATGTAGGCTACAGTGCCTGTTTTTTTTCTCTTCAGTTTCCACACCACTGAGCCAGAACTATGAGTAATTAAATACAGCCATGCGTGACACGAAATTTGCGTTTAAGACATTCCTCTTAAATTATTCGGAATACCTTTGATCACTTTCCTCTTTCTCCTGACACTTTATTTCAAAGACATAAGTGATGGCTTCTGACAAAGCACCGGGCGAATGGTAGAATGCGGTTTGATGCATATCTCCATTTTAGACCCATTGCTACACGGTTATTTAGTTAACGGCGCTACCGTCTGGTAACTAAACATATTTTTCATCCAAGTTCGTCCATATCAGACAAAATTGAACTAAAACCCTCTAATAAATAATTTCTTTGAAAGGATGACGTTATACGTTCCAGCGATTCACCTACATATATTTACATATCAATTACACATGATCAGAAATAACGATACAGATCAGAATAAATGCACTGAATAGTTGTTGGATGAGTACAATATAGCCTATTTCACAAGACTGAACTGTACTTAACAGTATGAGGGACGAACATGTCCACATACAGTACAATTGCATGCCATGGTTCATGACAAAGAAAATCACACTTGTTTGGAATTATGAGACGCACACAGTTCCCTGAGTTATGGCAGAGGCCAGATACCGAGCCATTACACAAGAGACTCGCAAACAGGTGTGTTATCAGAGTCCTGGCTGTGCATTGAGCTGAGTCCGGTGTCTGAGTCATCATCGTTAATATTGCGGCTTTTTGACAGACCCCTAGCTTGTTCAACCCATCCGCTGTTTTTTTCAAGAGAAGGCAACGTATCGGCGTCCATGACAGGTACGTCTGTCTTGATGTCCTTTGCAGGTTCAACTTCATCTACATCCAGCGAGTCAACTTTCTCCAGCAATGCCTTAAGTTCCATTTCTTTCGCCTCCCACTGGTCCTGGCTCATGTCCAGGTCGCTTTTCATAGTTTCTAAATCAGTGTTCAAACGCAAACCAATGTACAAACTTGTGTCCAATTGCGTTCTTACTCTTTCCTCTTCTAGCTGAAGTTCATTCTCTGACAAATGTTCCACCTCTGGGACAGCGGCTTCTGGTTGGGGAGAGGCCGAAGTAACTCGGATAGCCAACTCCTCGGCTACACTCTCCGTATCTTTATTAGACAGCTCCTCTTGACGACGTTTCATCCATCGGTGATTTAGTTCTTCTTGAATCTCACCTGTGAGACTATCCAAAAGAGCCTCTCGCTCGGCAAGCTCTTCCTGGAGCTTAATGACTTCCTCGCACCTAGTCGCATACTCTTCAAACTGAGCAATAGTCTCCGCCGAACAAGGCATATCGTGGTCAGCCGAATCGCTCTCTGAGTTCTGATCAACCATATATGTGTCCTGGACATAGTTGATGCCGTGTCTTTTAATTCTGTCAATATGGATTTTGGCCTCGCACTTTTCAATTTCACTGTCCAGTTCTTTGATTCGCTGGATTTGTTGACGAATCGTATGATCTTGGGAAATGACAAGGTGCACTAAAGTTTCCATTTTTTCCACTGATGGTTTGTCTTTCGAGAGAGCCTCTTCCCTCTTCTTATTAATTTTATCCAACTTTCTAAAAGCTTTCCGTACAATACGCCGTTGTTTCTCCTGCGAAAATGCCATTGTGGCTCTCGCTGTCCCTTTGTAAGCACACGGGCTCTCTTTACTTGGAACTACACGTGCCTCAGCGCTCCTGGGTCCGTTGTTTGGTAAAGATGCCTCGTTCTTGACCAACACAAAGCGCACATTTTCTTGCTCGTCTCCCCAAGCATTCCAGAGCCGGAGGATTTTGGTTTTGTTTGGTAAAATCCTCTCGAAACCCCTCCATTTCTCAACAATACAGTACGACTGAGGCGAACCAGACAGCATAGCACCAGACGCACCTTGCTGCAGGTTTTGATCTTCCAAGAGCACCTTGACGACATCGGCACAGGTAGTGCGTCTCGACAGTCCCGAGACAAGTTTCTCTTCTCTACAGACCCAAACTGATATTTTACAGTCCTCTGGCTCCATTTTATATTATAAATCACACAGTATTTCCAAGCAGACTGCTTTCTTTAGAATAGCTATGTCACCTCTATCGTGACCTGCAAAGTTGACGCGCGTAAACTTGAGATCAACTTGGTCTTCTTTTCAGTCGCCCATCATGAAGTGTGCATTGAAAAATATATAGTTTCCTCGGTCCACTGGATCAGCTTATTCCTAGCGACCAAGGGCCGAAGTCTTCTGTTTTTTGAGAGCCCATCGCAGCGCTCCCTTTGCATGGGTGTGAAGTGGTCGGCTCACAGACTTTTGCGTCAGCCCTGCTAACTTGCTCTGTCTGCACACAAGCAAACAGCACGTTCTATGTGCACACAAACACCCCGCCTCCTCCTACTCCTTTTTTCGAAGGATCACATGACATCGTGTTTGCAACTCAAGCCTTCTCTTAGGACAACAGTAACTAATTGATATATTATTATACCCACTTTCATTGGTTCTCTTTATAAAAGAGAGTCAACTGGTTATATTGGTTTAATAGAAAGGTACTTATTTTAAGAAATATTTAAGTTTATCTCTGCGAGAGAACATTGAAGCCAGAGAAAAGATGCTTAATATAATACTGAACCACTTTTAGAGTTAATGTTGTTAAGTTAAAACATAAACACGCATATGTTGCTGCTGGTGAGAGAGAGTGTGTGTGTCTGTGTTTTGTCCTCTGTCTTACCTGGTGGTGTAGGCCTACTAGTCGTGATTATTTATATCATAAACCTCATGCCTCCACGACAGTCTGACAGCCTCGGTAAAGAGATTTATATGATTACGCGCGACTGGAATCGATGGAGATTGCTGTCCATGTTTTTTTTTTTTTTTTTTATGTCTGTTTGTTTTTGCCCAACCCAAATGCTGACGTCGTCATCAGGCTGTGCCAGATTTAGCCCCCTTCAACTAGATAAAACTTTGGTTGATGAAAACGAGTATAAAACCGTCATACAGGAGGTTAGGGCTTTCCAACATCAACAAAGATTACACAAGAGGATTATTCGCTGATCACAAGGGACTAAGCTCCAAATGTAAACTCAGTCTTGTATATTTCTACTGTTAAGGGGACTAAGGGGATAATAATAATAATAATAATAATAATAATAATAATAATAATAATAATAACAATAATAACCTATAAAACCCTTTCATTATTTATACATACTTATCACAAAAACATCTAGCCTATGTCACTAGGAAATAATGGTAATGCAGTGTCCATTGTAGCTTATGACTCCTAATCGTTTAAAAAACGTTCCCAATTTCCAGGGTTAAAAAAGGAGCATGTCTGATCGTTTTGGGTTTAGTTCCACCTAGTGGTCTTATATAGAATTACACAGTGCAAAACGGGCCTCTTTTCAAAGTGCGAGTTATTGTGTGCAAACACTTTCATCAGTGTGCAATTGTTAAGGCATGTTTATTTACTAAAAAAATGTCTAAATATTAACGAATCAAGTTAGTCTCCTTTTCCATAATTTGAAGCAAAATTGTCTCTTCTATAAACCAATAATTTCCAATGACATATGATAGAGTATCATTTATTTCCCTTGAATAATTTTGACAAATGTACTAGAAATCTATAAAATATCTAACACTTTATCCGCACGTAAATATTACAGAGCAGGCACACATTTGGGTGTAATGAAAACACACACCATATTTCCCATCTTCATAATCTAAAAGGAAAAAATATATTTAACATTTGTACAAAGAAGTCCAACATACATAATTTTCTTTACACAAAAGCACCTTGCATTTTTTCCAGCACAAAACCAATACTTCATACAGTGCTTTCGAAAAACATAGAGGACTCCAGCTCAGTGGTAACACTGACAGGACAAACAGTAACATAAAGGTACCAGTACCTAGTCACAGACGAGGAGAAAATAAGAACACAATCCGGATACTGCTAACATGTTGGGTCCTTTTTAACGTCCACATTTTTATCAAAATATTATTTCCCGAAAAACACATCATATTAGAAGGAGAAAAAAATGACCCTAAGTAAAAAGAATATTTTAATCCTCAAGTACTGCAGAGGTATTTTAAACGCTTTTTAAAATATGCCATGTTCAGCGTACCAGCAGTGCCGAAGTCTGAGTGTAACCTTGAGTGTGTGAAGTCTTCTTGAAATATGTAAGGAAAAATGAATTTCTTCCACACACACACACATTTTGTGTTTCATTTCAATTTGGATAGGACGATACTGTAAGAACAAAGATCCCCTTATTAAAAAAAATAACACAGATCACTGTGATACAACAGCATCACATTCAGTAACAACACAGACAATTTTACACAAATTAAAATGTGTGGTTAACAAAATATGGTGCATCCATCGTTAAAAGTGTGAGCATGGGGGCACCTGCCATTGAGATCTTAAGGTGGGGATGATCAGTGAAAGGAGAGAGGAACAATTTCTTTTGTCCAAAAAATAATTTCTCCTCATTCACTGTGCTTGATAAATACGCTGTAAGGGGGCCTATTGGCTGAGAGAGAAATATTATATTAGAGTGGATTGCATTACGCATGTTTTCTAAACATTGCCTTTCTATTGGCTACTTTTCTTAGTCAATGGAATGTGAACCCATCAGAGTCTATGTTGAGTGTACTTTAAACCAGACACAAATGTAACATTCAGACCTCTCAGTTGACTATAACTTACTTAATTATCGTTTGACTTTATGACTTGGCGTTGACATAACTGGGGAGATTTAAAATTTAAGCAAGTTGTGTTTAGCTCCAAATTAACACATAAACACAAATGCCAAAGGCCAAAAAGGAAAAAATGATAAGAAGGCATTATGGTGATCCTCTCCCTAAACTGCAGTTCTTTGTTGTTGTTGTTGTTGTTTTTTTTTTGGTTTTTAGTCTTTGCAACACCATCTTTTCTAAGCTGGAGGGTCCGATTCAAAGGCACTTGACATGCTACAGCACAGATTCAGACATGCCAAAGGACTGACATCTATGAAACATCTCTTTTTTTGGTCATTTTTGGAACAGAGGGGAAAAAAGACTATTTCATTTTTTATGGTGTCTATAAATAGATTCTTAAACTGTAGATCTGCATTTGTAATCTGTGCTCGTCTTTGTCCATAACAACAAACCTAGTCTATGTGAATTGGTCGTTGGCAAAAGGACGAGTGTTCATACTCTCCAATAGTGGACGTGCTGGAACTGAATGAGACTGCAGGTCTGGATGGTGACTCTAAGGCACTGGAGACTACGGTAGCTTTGGCAGTTTCTGGACTTGTCCATGCACACTGCTTCTCGTGATGACAAAAGGAGGAGCTCCTCCAGCTTAGGAAAGATTTCACAGCTTTAAGAAAGTGCACACCCCCTAGATTAAGGCTTTGTGGATGTGGATTTTTTTGTTTGTTGTTGTTTTGTCCCCTTCAGGTCTAAGCCACAATTTGCAGGGGTGATGTGCTAACACCTACAAATAACAGCCAAGACTGTTTTCACTCTTAATTAGTAAGCGCTAAAAAGGCATTTCAAAAACTATTACTTTAAACTAATGTTACTCTGCTGGTCAGTATAGTGAATAACTCTGAACCTGATCCTTTCAGCTGAAATGTGATCATTTCGACTGTGCTATTGTCTAAAAGTTAGTTCATAGCTTTTTTCCCCAAAAATGGCAGGATGACAAATCGTTCTGTGTGCTAGCCTAGGTATGTTTTTTTTTTTTTTTTTTTTTTTTGGAGCTTTTACCATATACTTTATACTGTACATATCCACATCTCCAAATATATTTCTTGGTCTAAAGTAAATCTAAAGTAACTCCAAAAACGTAACTGCAATCAGTCAACATGTTTTAAGTTACTAGTCTTTGAGATATTTAGATAGAATTTTAAATATTATAGTGTTGGTGACAAGATACGCAAGATTTGTCCTCGCCTTCCAAAATTCGGCTCACGCACGGCCAAGTGGAAGAAAAGAATGGAGACGTCTATTCTATGCTGTAAAACCAAACACATCCAACAGACACTGACTGACTAGTTATTCACAGAAAACATGGAGCCATTTATCTTCAAAAAACAAACAACCAAAACCTGAAGAAAGAAACCAAACAAAACAAACAGTACCGCCATTGAACTGCTTCATTCTTACACAAGGTACATTTAAAAAGACACAGAAAAATATGAATAGTCATTAATAGTCAAATCAAAGACAGGAGATTCCACCCTTAGGGAACCAGGGTTAAGAAGGAACCACTCGAGAAGCTTCTCTGTGTGTGGGGGTGGACTGGGAGTCTTTCTTTAGAGGCACAGCCACTAGCAAAAAATAGCAGAGGAAGAAAAAAGGAAGCCTTCATTCCTTTCATCTTTTTCCCGGTCTTTCTGTCATTGCAGTGAAGAGTCTGGTGCTTTGTTTGTGAGTGAGAGTGAGTGTGTGTGTGTATGTGTGTGTGTGTGTACGCGTCTCTAGCCATGTGGTGAGTGAGGGTGTTATTGATGTCCTGGGCTTTGTCTCTTGTCAGGGCGCACCTCGACAGCAGGAGCCACAAGGAGGATGGCTCTCCATCTCTCTTCCCCTCCTCATTCCTCCTCCTCTCCTCTCCTCCTCCCTCTCTCTCTCTCTCAGTGGCTCTCATTCCTTCACCAGCCGGTAGATGTGGTGCTGGGCGCCGTGCTCGCTGTTGGACACCTCGAACACACACGCCATGCACAGCAGTGTCTCCTGGGTGTCTCTGTTCGTCACCACCTGCGCAGGGAGCAAAAGCGCAAGCAGATGCTGCTTAATGCGGCGGCACCCAGGAAAGAGCCCACAGATTTTTACACCAGCGCATACCTCCTGTCACACACACACACACACACACACACACACACACACACACACACACACTCTCTCTCTTTCTTTCTTTCTCATACAGAGCACAGGCATGCATGTTCTCTATTCGCTATTTCTTACTCACACTCACACACACGTGTGTACGTGATCTATGTAAATGGTTCACCTCAAAAATACAGAGAGGAAAGTCACATACAAATGCACATACAAATGCACACACAAACACACATAAAGACAAATAATCATACTGTATGTACTGTACACAGTACACACACACACACACACACACACACACACACACACACACACACACATTCGCGCACACACACATACACTCAAACACACACAAAGATAAATAAGCATACTGTATGAATGTGTATGCGTACACACGCACACATGCACACATGCACCAGTAAGATGGTGAAGTGCACACACACGCACACATGCACCAGTAAGATGGTGAAGTGCACACACACATTCACACACACACGTACACACGCACATATGCACCAGTAAGATGGTGAAATGCACACACACATATACACACACACACACACATGTACACACGCACACACGTACTAGTAAGATGGTGAAGTGCACACACACACACGTACCAGTAAGATGGTGAAGTTTTCCAGCACACTGTTCATCATGTATTTCTCGGGCAGGTGTTTGAGCTTGTGGATGAAGTTGATCATGTATTCACACATGGGCGAGCGGCTGATCTTGTACACAAAGCGTCCGTTCTCAAATCGCGCATACTCCGTCTGCCAGAGAAATAGTTGGCCAGCTTTGGGTGAGTGTTTACAAGCAGCAATGCATTAAAAGACATTCTTCAAAGACATTTTTCACCATGTTTCTTTTTTTGTGCCCTCGATCTGTCAAAGAACATGGTTGGACACGACAGGTTGCTGGAGCCTAAGGAATTGATGCTCTAAAACCCTGCCCGACAGGCCTCCGTAAAAGACCACAAAGGAGCCACAGCTGTCGGCTCTTTTCATCTCATTTTTAAGGTCGATTATCTTCCCGTCTCTACGGGACCAGGCATGTGCTGCTATTCACCTGGGTTCTCTGGACAAACATTGCATTAGGGGGACCGGGCCAGGCCACTTGAGCAAATGCACACAGGACTTTCAGGATGCCACACAGCACAGAGCATCACAGGCCTGCGTGTTTTACTGGGCCAGCTGGACAGAGATCACACACAGATAGATAGATAGAGACTAATGCACTGGGCCACTTGTTGCTCACAATGCTACTGTTGTTTACCATGTTGGGGAGCATTTTACTTAAGGGGGCCTGTGTAAGAGCCACATAAAAGAGACATTAAGGTTTGACTAGATTAGATGCTCCTGACGCAGATCACGTCACGCTTAAAGGGGAAGTTCGATGGGAACCAATCCGTAGCCTTGTTGTCCAAGGTCAGTGAATGCTGTTTGTAGGAAAACGATCCAGGAAATGTGATAAGGAGCTGATAACTAATGTGAAGTTAATGGGGCATTGCAAAATGAAACTAAAAGTCAGTCGCTATGTCCCGTTCACTTGTGAGTCGCTGTTTCACTAGTCAGTAAATGTATCAAACTTTTTTGTTCTTTTCCCTACTGACAGCCCTTGGTGACTTAGAACAACAGGGCTATGGATTAATTCTCAGTCAACATCTCCTTCACGTACAGTATTACCCAACATGGTTGTGTCACACACGTTTCTTCCCACTCACCTCCACTTTCTCCACCACCTGCTTGCCGAAAGAGCAGACCTTAGTGGAGCAGGTGATGGTCATGTTCTCTGAGCTCTCGTACTGGCTAGTGACGCCGTAGAAAGCGCCGGAATCCTCCTGGATGTTGCAGTTCAAGTCGGCCTGGGAAGGATGGAGAGGGAAGACAGCGACAGGTGAGTCACAACTCTGACACACACCTAAAATGCATCATGTCACAAGATGCCTGGGCTGTTTGTATGCCAGTTTGCATAATGTTTTTTGTATATGCCAGCAAAGCTTTTTATCTTTACTATATTCCATTACTGCTCTGGGTCTTTAAACACACGGTAACACTTTATTTGAAGGGGTCTACATAAGGATGACACAAGCTAGTAATAAAAATGACACAACACATATCATAAGCATTAATGACACTTCGTTCTTGTTAATGTCACTGTCCTTAAGAGTTCAGTTGGTTTTTGAAATGCAGACTTTGGGGTGCAGACTTGCAAAAAGCGAATGACACTTACTGACAGCAGTCATTAACATGAATTAAGTGTCATTAATGTTTATGGTGTGTGTGATGTTATGTTTTTTAACAGGCTCATGCCACTCTCATGTAGACACGTTCAAATAAAGTGTTACCAAACACACACTAGTTTTGGAGTCGGGGTCCTTACGACACCAGGGAAAGTCACCTCAGCACAATGCTGGATGTCCGTCAGAACTTTTACAGAAGTTTTGCATTTGTCCTCATGGCTCCATCCATTCTCAAAACCCCATTTCTGTTTCTGTGCCAGTATGCAAATGTGGCAGATGGAAACAAAAGACAAGTCCACCACAGTGACAGAATATACGAGCACATAAACATTGACATGCACAATAGTCATGTCAGTGCTGGGGAATAGGACTGGTCTGCTGAAACACAATCCCTTCTCTTTTTTCACCTTCCCTTTGAAAGGGTGCATTGAGCCTGAAGTTCCACCGGGTGGAGCCAGTGAGTAAATAGAATGGCAATGAAACAGACCGGGAAATGGGTTTGTCTGCTTGCACTGAGAGCTTTTTTATCTACCCAGAATGCTTTGCACCAGGCAGGTGTTCAAACAAAGCCTGTGTACTTCAGCCTGTTGCACCAGCCGGCTCATAGAGGGGTTGTCCACTCTTTCTTTTTCTCTCTCTCTCCCCCTCTTTCTCTCTCTCTCTCTCTCTCTCTCTCTCACACACACACACACACACACACACACACACACACACACACACAGAGGCATGGACTGCTAAATAGTCAATACTTACCCAGAACTTGACCAGGAAAAAGGCATTTTGGGGTCCTTTGCCAAAGAGCTCCTTCAACCCCCCTTTCTTCTCCGGGAACTTGTCATAAATCTGACGGATGTCCACTGACTCTAAGAGGGCATCGCTGTGCGAGTGATTTGTCTGACCGATGTGCACAAAGAGGTGCTTATTGTACTGTGAACACAAGCAAGCAGACACAGAGAGAGAGAGAGAGAGGGGGGAGGGAGAGATGGATAAAGATTGAGAGAGAGTGAGAGACAGATACATAGACAGAGAAAGAGAGAGAGAGAGAGAGAGAGAGAGAGAGAAAGGCAGAGAGTGAGACACAAAGGCATAAATGTGTTCCTGCAGGAACCCAGCAGCATTGCCAAATAGCCTCTTGAAGACCTCAAGTCTGCCTGCCACTTCATCTTTCTCCGTCGCAATCAAACAAAGACACCGTTCTCATTCGCTGCAAGACCCGTCTGGTTTACATTACATTTCAACAGTCGCGCAAAGTGTGGCCAGTGTTACGGCGATCCGTTGACCTTTTATTTACATCTCCGCAGCTGTTTATTTGCGCGTCGACTGCGGACATCAGGGGCCGCTGCTGGCGGCCAGAGCTTTATCTGAACGGAGGAGTTTCAAAGTCACCAGTGACCTTCAGCTCAGAACCCCACTGATGTTATTCACAGTACCATGGATTTGTCTGAATACAAATGATTACACCTATTCACAGCACATGAAAAGTGTATTTATAAGATTAATGGTGCCTGTCACTCGGGATCAGGACAAGTAAACAAGAACACAGAAATGCTGACAACGTGATAGATTGTGTGTGTCAGTGTGTGTGTGTGTGTGTGTGTGTGTGTGTGTGCGCACTCGCTGCTGCACGGCACTATCGCCGAGGCGACTCCTCCATTAGAGAGCATGGCGGTTGGATTTTTAAGCAAGCGAGCGGTTCGAGGGGTGGGGGTCCTCTCCGGCTGAAGTGTGTCTGGCGTGTGCTTTCTGCACTTAGGCCCGTTTGGGGATGAGGCTCTTACAGTAAAGCCTGGACCTAAGCAGCGGGAAAATGTCTTTTTGTTCATTTGTAAAAAATGGAGGGGTTGTGTTTATTACTCACTTACATTTTTACATTCTTTACATTCTCACAGTTTCATGAGCTGAATATACAAGACCTGTATATGTTATGTGTGAATGTGTGTGTGTGTGTGTGTCTGTGTGTGTCCTGTGCTTGGACTTACCGCGTCTGGATCCCGCTGTTGTTCCAGGAAGGCAGAAAACTCTACCAGTCGGAGTTTGGTGGTGCCGATTGAACGGCCCTGCCAGGCTGGGGTGGAAGGGGCTGTGGTGCTGGAGGGGGGTTCATAACCTGTCAGGACACACACACACACACACACACACGGAGTGAGTGAAACCATCAGAGAGAGGTGAATAGATGGTACTGTGCATCAGGGCTCCTCACATTTGATCATTAAAGAAATCTTGATGCAACAGAAATTTTGAGACAACATTTTGACCAATTAGCAAACTGAATGGTGTAAAGCAGTTAACCGAGAGGGGCTAAAGAAAACTCAATCGGAAAGTGAGTGTGTGTGTCCTATTTACCTAGTGTCAGCTGACACTTATCTGTGATGTATGGTGTGTAAAACCCTGCCTGTGTTGTATTACATTTTCAAATTGTTTTTCCCACCAACAGAACTCGGTGACCTTAAACTACTAGAGCTAAGGTCTGATACCCTCCGAACTCCACCCTGAATTAAACCCTCATCTGTGTGCTCAGCCATTCAAGCAATGCTAACTGATTCCTCTGCGCTCGCTGTGCTTTACCTGATATGGCAGTAGCCACCGCTGATTGGATGGGGTAGGCCTGCTGAGCAAAGGGCTTGATGCTACAAGGCAAGAGACAGAAAGTCAAATACACAAACACACACACACACACACTCACACACACACAGAGTCTGATAGCCAGACGTGTGCACGGTGCAGTTTGCTGGCGATGCAGATGGAAAGTCTGCTATTTTTTTACTAATGGGCTAATGGGTCTCACTGTGGTGTGAATCAGACACGATGTAACTGTTTATGGCCACTCACTCTTGAGAGGACCCCGGCTGGCCCGTTGAGATCATCCCTTGCCAGAACTAGAGTGGGGGAACGAGAGAGAGAGAGAGAGAGAGAGAGAGAGAGAGAGAGAGAGAGAGAGAGAGAGAGAATTTAACTACCGGTTAGTGTCATGAAATATGTGGATGCTAACGCTTGGTTTGTTTTTATTCTTTTGTTTGCTTCCATTATTGTCGGATATATTTCTATTTGATGAGGGAATAGTAGAGCTAAATATTCAAAATCATACCACTGCAACCTGCAACACCAACAAAACCAGGCTCTTTTTTAAGGCATATCATCCTTGCTCATCCTTTCCAGGCGCTCAATTAGAGGGATTAGATCAGTGTGTCCACACATACTTCACACACACACACACACACACACACACACACACACACACACACACAC
>JAGFZM010000701.1:153663-181957 GCA_017657215.1 Limnothrissa miodon
ACACACACACACACACACACACACACACACACACACACACACACACAGGATAACAAAAAGGCACACACACATACACGTCTGTGCACTCACACACACATGCACAGGACACAGACACACACCACTAATGACACAAGAGGAGAGCAGAACAGAGAGCCTACCTTGAGTTTGGACTGAAACTCGCGGGACTTCCGCCGGGCAAGGACCTGAATGTGGCTGGAGACCTGAGAGGGCGGGGCGGGGGGTGAGGGGAGAGAAACAGTCTGTTACCATGGCAATGAAAGGCTCCCCCTGCCACCACTTTTTTAGACCACCCCACCCCCTAGCCCCAACAAACACATGAACACACACAAACACACACAAACACACAAGGATATGGCAAAAGTTTACTGTCACATCCATGTAGATACCATGTAAAAATTAAAGGAAATTCAATGCAATTTTTTTCTGTTTGTCAGACTATTTTGTGTTCACACATGCATACAGACACACACACACACACACACACACACCTCCTGACCATTGAAACCCCCTCCCGCTGTGGCAGAAGCAGACTCATGAATTGCAATGGCACTTTTGAATAGAGTCGACTTCTCAACTCGCCCTTTCTGGGCTGGGAGGGAGAGAGAGAGACGGGGCACCCGGACACACAATACACCACACTGGGTTGGGTAAACAGCCCAACAGGCACTGCCAGGCCTAATACACCACTGCACCATCCCCTTGGGGGGGTCTAAGGATTAGAGGTAAGAGTTAGGGGTTAGGGTTTATGGTGAGGGGTTAGGGATAGGGAGCTAGGGGGCAAGGGTGCAAGGGTGGCCTGGAACTAAAAACAAACTACTGACTGACACGTGTGTGGGTGCTCCCACAAACACACACACACAATCACTTCTACAAACACACACACACACATGCACAGAAGCAACCAAATAAACCCACTCTTGACACACACACACACTCATAGAGAAACAAAAAAAGACAAACACACTCTCCCTTACACGCACTCCCTCTCACACCCATAAACAGAAACACTCTCTGTCTCTCTCTCACACACACACACACACACACACACACACACACAGCACTCAGCTGGCTGTCCCCACACTCCTGCGGCGCCACAGTGAGCTCATTAAAGGAGGACACGGGGTGCTCGAGTGCGACCGCCGCCAGCAACCTGCCCCAAAGCAGGCCAGCTTAATCACAGCAGCCCGGCAGCCACACACTCAATCATTATGGGCTCCGGACAAATAACTTCTACAGAATGAGGAGAAGGAAAAGAGAGAGAGAGAGAGAGATAAAGAGACAGACAGAGAGATGAGGCAGGAGATAGACAGAGTGACAGGTGAAGGAGAGAGGTAGACTGAAAGAGAGAAAAGGAGGAAGAGAGCGAGAAAGAGACAGAGACTGAAGAGAAAGAGACAGACGGTGACAGACTTAAGATGAGAGGTAGACTAAAGGAGGGAGACGGAGCAAGAGAGAGAGAGTAAGAAAGAGACAGAGACTGAAGGAGAGAAAAAGAGAGAGAGAGACTGAAGAAAAGAGAGAGAGAGTAAATGAGAGGGAAGACAGAGGAAGGCAGAGGGCATGAGAAGAGGTAGTGGACGGACAGGTTTAACAAGCTGCCGTGACTGGAGGGAGGAGCCATCAGTCATCAGGTCAGAAGTGAGGCCAGGGCTCGGTGGACCTGTTGGGTCTGTTCACCCACTCTACTAGTGGGACTGCTGGGAGCCCTACTGTAGGTGCTGCACATGGGTCTGGTGGCAGCAGCGCACAAATACAGCACTGAGCCCCTTTTCCTTTACGCAATGGACTCATACAAACAAGCACGGATGTGTGTGCGTGCGCGTGGGTGTTTGTGCATGTGTGTGGGTGTGCACATGCTTGTGTGTGCAACTGTGTGTGAAAGAGAGTCACACACACACACACACACACACACACATGAGTCAGTGGCCATGAGGAGGACTTCTGCCTGAGAGGAGGCACTATGACAGCAGGGTCAGCACTCTCCTGGAAGCCTCTTGACTTTGATATCGGAGGAGGGCTATTTCAATATCACCCTGAGCCTCACAGCCTCCCCACCACATGTGGCACCAAGGGCTCACAAATACAGCAGGATGCTTCCTCCCCCCCTTGTTTGCCTTCTTTTATCATTTCTTTATTTGATTATTTTCATTTTTTTTTTCAAAAAATCTCTTTCTCAGACTCTCTCTCTGTGTGTGTGTGTGTGTGTGTGAGCTTGTAAGCAGGAATAAGACAGGAGTGTAAATCAGCTCTTTTACCTGTTTCCTTGTCCTTGTTTTCCCCGTCCTCAGCTTAATGTACCTGGCTATCAGTTCATTGCGACCTGCATGGGGACAAAGAGAAATAGACCTTGATGGGGGCTGAATAGAAGAAGCCATTTGCAATCTCCAGCAGCCAAGAATGAAGCCGTCGCCGCGCCACATTTTGGCGAGTGCGGGACTGTTTCATGAAACAACCATTGAACGCACCTTAACTCTACCATCCCTTACCGCTTTGTGAATGACTGCAGTTGTCATGTTTGTTTGTTTTTATTATATCGTTTTACTCTCCTTACAATGCACAGGGCTTACAGTTTAAGACGTGTAGAAAAAAAGCATCACATTGCATTTTCAAGTAAAAATATCCCTGGTAAAAATAACTAAACATATATACAGGCAAGATGTATATATATATATATATGTGTGTGTGTGTGTGTGTTTAAAAGCCTACTATGATACTATCCAATACTAACAAATATTTATCAATGCACATACAAAAAGTGGCTTTTGGAAAATTAACATGTCATTGCTGTTTCTGTGATTTCTAAATAAGAAAGATCCTAAAGATTACTCACAATGGCTAGTTGGAATGAGCTGTTTTATGTTATAGAATGTAGTGCTCATTTTGATAGGTTTCCATGGACGCAAAGCTCCAGAATGTAAATATTATTACATTTAATATCAATTCAAAGTTTTTTTTTCTTTTTCAGAACGCATTCATCACAGCAACTAGTGGCTAACGCCATTGAAAAGCCCAGATCACACAGTATCACGTGATATACAGGTCATGTGTTTTGTTGGTGAGGAATTTAGCAGAGAACGTGCTTCTCCGATTCTCAGTAGTCTAAACCCCAGCGTTGGGAGTGCGTCTGAACTTCAGCCACCGTCGACAGAGCTAATGACGTCCATAAATAGGTCTGGACTGGACGAATGCATCAAGGCGTTCATGCACAGGGCTCTAACAGTGCCTGGGTCTCATGTTCAGTTCCCTCAAATGGCAGAACTGGAGTTAACAGAACCAGACCACACCAGCCTACTGTCACCCCTGCTAATACAGTAAAACACAAACAAAATTATACAAGTCCAAAATCATCCTAAACAATACTCTCATATATATATATACACACACACACACACACACACACTCCTGACTCAGCTATCGAGCTCTGACAGGTATGATGTGGTGAAGGCTTCCCACTGATGGGTGGTGATGGCGGGGGGGGGTGCTTCATCACTCTCTCGCTCTTTTCCTCTCACGTTTTGTTAAGGCCACACGGAGCGCAGCAGCAACATGTGACCCCAGGCAAACAAACAGCATCTGGGGATTTTCTGCTCGGGCCTCTGTGTGCGCGGCCAGCGAGCCTGCACTGTAATCTCTGCCCCGGCTCGGGCCTCCAGGCCCCCTATTTTCAATCACTCACACACTGTGTACACATAACATGACAATACGGGCATTCATGCAGACGCCCCGTTCGCAGATCAAAGGGCCCCCAAACGGCCAGCTGTAAGCATGCTTACTGCTGAATAATTCATTCTTTTCAGCGGCTTGAAAACACGCTCAGCGGGACTTGGCAAGCGTGCAAAACAACCTTAGGAGAAAAAAGAGGCCGGAGCCTCTGGGTGGGTTTTTTTTTCCTGAAACGTGAAAATCTCTGAGATGAAAACAAAAAAAAAAGAAAGGAGGAGAAGTGGGGCACAAATCCCCCCTCCCCCCTGCAATGTTTCTAAGAGGGCACACTTTTGAGCCTTGTAAAGCAATCACAACGCTAGTTTGTATGTTTCCATGAGGGCACACTTTTGAGCCCTGTAAAGCAATCACAACGCTAGTTTGTATGTTTTTTTTTCTTCAGGGTGGAGGGGAGGCACATCACTCTTGACTGCCACATTGACAAGAGGTCCAGAGTGGTCAACAGTACCCCCGTGTAACATAATGCACCAGAGCCCACCCCCCCTGGGCCTGGGTCACTCAACTATTATCAGTGCCTCTTGAACTCTGGGTTTGGGGAGGTTAACGCGTCTACATTTAGGCCAATCTTTTCCGATCTTTCTGGAGGGGAAATGAGGCATGGCCTGCACTGCCTGTGTGCAAATCAGAGGCAGTCACATGCTGATGTCTTCACTGAGGCAAGCTGATTCAGTGCAGACTTCAACTGCTAGCTTTCATATGGCTACTTTAAAGAGCTGCAGCTCTTGGAGTCCTGTAATCACAGCTGCTTATTTCAAGTCAAAGGAAGAGAGGGGGCAGGGGTTGTTAGGGGTGTTATCTACACAGTCATGTGTTTTTCAGATAACCACTAGACCCCCCCAACCTCTCCAGCCCCTCCCAGCACACAGCCTCTAAACATCAAAGTCAGGCTCCACCAGCCCCTTAGGAATTACAACTACCACAACAGACAAGAGATCGGGTGAGATGACAAGCACAGTGCCGTCTCTCTCTCTCTCTTTCTTTCCCTTTCCCACGCTCTTTGTCTTTTCTTTTTTCTCTCTCTATCTTTAACTCATTCTCTTCTCCTGTCCCTGCCCTTACACCCCCCCCCCCCCCCCAACAGGGTAGAAGGCGTGACATGCAGTCTTTCCCCTGTGGTTATGGATGTGTGCATCTATCGTCAGTGCCCTCAGAGCAATCTAGATGCCATCAGAAGCTTGTCCCCTCTGTGTGTGTGTGTGTCTGTGTGTGTGTGTGTGTGTGTATGTGTGTGTGTGTGTGTGTGTGTGTGTGTGTACGGGCGTCTACGGGTGGATGGATCCTGCCTCGGGAGTCTACAGGACCACCCGCCAACTGTGACTCGAAACGAGCCTGATGGATGGCCCTGCCTCTGACCCTGGGCGACCTCGCCTGACCTTCTGTGACCTTGTCCTAGCCCGTGGCAGAGGGCATGGCAGGCTACAAAAGCTGGCAGTCCCTAGGAGGGAGGGCGGATGGGTAGGAGGTTCGTGGCCCATCACTCAAACGTGCTGACAGTGCGGGCTCTGGCGGTGACATCGGACTTCCATCCATAGCTACACACCAAAAACACACACATACACACACGCATGCGGGCATGTATTTGCAGAAATCAGCGCTTCTGCTTGGAGCTCCTGCTCGCGGGTTAAGAGTTGGCCAGGAGAGAGACCGACACGGGCAGATGTGGCGTGACAGTCGGCTGTGTTTACCTTAAAGGGGAACTAGAGAGATCATCGGTTGCTAGGCTCTTCTGCTTGATTGGTGCTGATGATAACATACAGGAGAGAAACAGATTAGAGAGAGAGAGAGGGAGAGGGATAGAGTGAGGGATAGAGAGAGAGAGTGAGAGGTTGATGGGGATGGGCATGAGAGAGGCTCATTTCTTTTTGGCGGCATTTAATGACCACACTCCCATGAGTCTCGGTGCGATTGAGATGATGTCAGCGGATCTGGGTGAGCGCGGCCTGGCGTGGCGACAGCCCACAGATCACACATACACACATACACACACACACACACATACTCCCTTTATGTGGTTCCTTCAAGAAAGGAGGGGAGAAGGAGGGGATTGAGAGAGCCCGGGCCTTCAACATTATTTCAGGGACGTCAGAGCCAGAGAAATGGAGGGTTTTTTCCAAATGGGACGGACCGCCGGTACCCACGGCTTCAGACCCCCATCAAACAGATCTGCACTTAAAAGCTAATTAATTAGTTGGCTCATTAAGTGTCGTTGCCTTGCTTCTTAAAGGAAATATGGGCAGGAACCTTGCCAGGGCTAAAGCATGACTAATCCCTTCAAACATGGCCATGAAATAGGATTTTTTTTCCCTCCACGTGAAACGTCTGTCAGTGTAACACACTTGGGATGAAATATGTAAAAGACAAGTGTGTGTGACATAAAAGGTGTGCTGCTGACTCCAGTGAAATTCCCCCACCCCTAAGCAGGTGTTTTATTAGGGTGCCGCTTAATCAGCGAAAAAGAGAAAGAAAAGGAAGGGGGTGGGGAAAGGTTCTTGTACAACGACTTGATTAAATCGAGGCAGGAATTATTTTGAAATATCCTCTGTAGACCTGCCACTTTTTTGTCCCTTGGATTATTCCATATTTACACAGTGACAGCGGCCCTAATCCTTTCCGTTCCCTCCTCCACCCCCGCCCCCCATCCCCCTGCCCCCCCTCCCAAAATTCACTGGGGTCTGAGGCTGGGCCTCCAGCGTCTGAGTGAGGTGAGGGCAAGAGAGACCCAAATCCTCTGGACAATAGCCCTGCCGTCCCGCCAGCCATGATGGATGACTCCAGGGTCTCAGGCGCGCATTAGCATCACAATGGCCTAAGCCAACAATATGGAGCCTTTCAACAGGAGGTCCCTCTGCAAGAGAGAGGAAGGGAGAGGGACTTGCTCACCGCAACTCTACTACTACTGCTGCTACTACAACTACACTACAACTCCAGCCCTCCTACTCAGTTGCTATGACTATAAAACTAAAAGAGTTTTATACCTTATTGTTAACACATTTTTTTTCCTACAGTATTTATGGGAAACTAGCAGGTGGATTTCACAGTAAATAGTTTTGCTTTTTTTTCTTTCACAGCAGACAGCGTCGACGGCTTGGCTTTAACTGCAGACATCTCAGAAGGGTAAAGGAGTTGACAACTTTCCCCACTGGACAGCTGCCCCGGTGCTCAGAAGAGTAGTCAGCAAGTTTATCGGAGGTTTCCTCTTAAGTCCCCCTCCTGCCTTCTGGTAAAATACGGCGCCTTTTGGTTTGGCGAGCCGATGGCCGGCAGCCCGAAGCAGATGGTGGGCTCAAGTTGGGGGAGCTTAGACTGATATGATCAGCGGGCAAAAATGCAAGTATCACCCCAAGAGCACGGGTATTAGGAGTCAAAGGGTGAGGCTGTCTTTCCACTGCCAGATAAAAGCATCTTTCAAAACACACAAGCACACACACACGCACACAGATGAACAGACGCACGCACACAGCCACACACAGAAACGTCTGCTGTGCATCTGATTCTTGCCCGGCCAGCTGCCTATTGTAGGTGGCATAACCCGTAACATTTTGACAACCCTCGTGTCCCACATTGTGGAGAGTGGAGGAGAAGGGAGGGAGGGGTGAGGAAGAGGGTGGGGGTGGAGGGTGGAGGGGGGTGAAGGGGGGGTGAGGGGAGGAGCTGGAGGGAGACTTCACGGCCAAAGTCAGATGGTGGGGAACCATGACGGAGGCTGTTCTTCTACATCACAATGACCGCCCGCCCCAGACTCACCCCCCTCCCTAAACACACACACACACACACAGACAGACACACACACACAAATACAGGCTCTTTATTAAAGCAAAGGGCCAACTGGCCAGGCCTGTAGAATGACAAGCTGCTGCTTGCCAACCCAGCAGCAAAAGTTTTTTTGTTTCTTTTTTTTGGAAAGTGCTTGTGTCTTTTTTTTCTCTCTGCAGCTATTATGGCCACCGTTGTCTTTTAAATGGGTGGATTGGATGTTACATGCACTGAAAACTGAACATAAAAACAAAGACTAGAGTTCAGAGTTAATTTGTATCTGTTTTCAAATGGACAAACTGAACAAAAAGTGTGCTACTCTACGATGAACCAATAAACAATAACAATAAAACAAAGAAAAAAGAAACAAATGGTCAACAAGTGGTCAACTCTAACGTCATTGTTTAATCTTCTGGGTCATGTTGTGGGGGTTGTAGAAGAGCTCTCCACTGAAACCAGATCTGTTCCGATGGAATCTTAGGATTTAAAAACGGCAGCATTTAGCGTCGACTTTAATTACAGCAGAGAACAACCTGTACAAAGCTACACAGCTAGCCAGCCATAATAGCCTATTACTCTTTGTCGGAAAGGTCAAAATGGCCATTTGATCTTAAAATTAATTTACGATACACTCGCTGTGAGTGCGTGTGTATGTGTGTGTGTGTGTGTGTGTGTGTGTGTGTCTGTGTCTGATCGTGGGTGATTGAAATAATCAAACAGGAGGTGAAACTGTTGAGTGAGTGTTTGGGCATTTGGGCTCGGAAAGAGAGAGAGAGAGAGTAAGGAAAAGCCAAAGTCATTAGAAGTAAGGGAGCGGAGTCGCGCTGCAGCCGTTGGACCTTTAATGGGAGTAATTAGCCGTGCTTCCTGTTAGCGAGCCTGCCTCGTTTGTGCTCCGACGGCGGCGGGGTGAAAGGGAGGGAGTCCAGCTCAGTGCAGCACAGACGGGCTGGGGCTGGGGATGGTAGCTGGGGCTGGGGCTGGAAACATAACACCCAAATGCTGGATATCACACTCAGAAAATACAAATGACCTCCCGTAACCTCTCCTCATTATGACCAGAGCAGCTGCCACTGCTGTGCTAAATGTACACATAAAACACCATGTCTACGCCAAGACCAGGCCCCTTCCTCTGAACAAACAAACAAAAAATAACAGGCCAAAAGAAGACTGGGCAAATCTTCTAACCTCAATGAAAAAAACAACACGAGTTCTTATTTTCTTCTTTAAAAAGCCCCCAAAACACAGAGGTTTTGAAAACACAATTGGCTCATTATTTAAAGCATTAAATTATGTATGTGCCTGCAACCTTGTTGATTGAGCTGGGCTGAGTTATGTCTCAGCGGTGACCGTTGCTTTTTTTTTTCTTTTTTTTTACACAGCTTCCACTTGTTTAAAGGGATTTAAACAGTAATGAGGTCACTGCAAATAATGTTTATTGAAATTTTGTAAATTTGAGAATTTTACTGGAGCCCATAAAAGTCACAAAATATGTGTGTGTATTCAGTCAGTCCCTTCTTAGGGCATTCGGATTTTCTGTTGCGGTTCGTCTGAGAGCTTGGCATTATGACGCAGCGGCCATTTGAATCTCGCTGGTTAGGGTTTAACTGTAGGGAGGTTGGCATGTGCTGAATGGGCAGAGTGATGTGTTCTGCCACTCTGCTTCTGGTCAATCAACCTCCCAAGCATGTGCCTGTCAGAATGTAATCAAAGGACAAATCCATCTTATTTCTGCGGTGGTAAAACGCTTTGATTGCCTTGAGCCATGGTTATGAAGGCTATTGTCCATTCTGGCAAAGAGTTTAAATTTGGAACAGCTTGTTTGTATGTGTATGGGGTTTTAGCAAGAACTACACACCCGGTTGTCACAATGTTTGATGGAAAGGTACCACCCGAGTCATAGATAAGTAATTCGATTGTAAGACAGAATTGTCGTCTGCCAGCTCCATAGGTTTTAGTTTCACTTGCTCTAACGTTGAGCTGGACCAGCACACAACATCTGGCCTTGTTCAACGCACCCCGAGTGGCCGCCTAGTTTATCAAGTCATTAGGAGTAAGAAAGTATTTTGCGACGGCTCTGTTTTCACCTTGAACATCAGACATGGAGAAGGAGGGGGGGGGGGGGGGAGAGAGAAAGAGAGAGAGAAAAAAAAGAGAGAGTAAAAGCTTCTTCAGTGTTTACCCCATGCTTTAAAGAGGGACTTGAACAGAGGGCCTGACCTTGAGATTGTTCAATAAAACATGAACAATTGTGGAAGAAAAAAAAAGTTGCTGCAATGGAATTTAACTAGTTCGCTCAAATGTTTTTTTTTTCCACCATCTCAAGGTGGTCATGGTAAGGGTTCCCATTGTCACGGTGGGTCCTGATAATGGCTGTTATGGATATGAATGGATACAATATTAGCTTCTACCCTTCAGCACCCATCCACCCTCTCTCTCTACCTCTTCTCCCCCTCCTGATGGAGGGTGTGAGTGGGGGACAAGTACAGACATGCTCAGTGTGGTCACACCTCATAGCCCTGCTTTCCATCACACGACTACACACGTTACACACACACACACACTCAAGTACACACATGTTTATACACACTCTCAATGCACATTAACACTCTTTCTTTCTCTCTCTCTCTCTTTCTCTCACACCCCATCCTTCTGTTAAGCACAGACACCCGCACTCTTGGCCAAACCCCCAGAGGTACGGTTTTGACATTCTCTCTCTCTCTTACTCACACACTCTCTGACACACACACAAACACACACACACACACATACGCTCGCCATGTGATCATCTCACTATTTCATTTTTTTCCGCAAGGAAATCACTGCTCTGAGCCAAAGTGCTGACGGCGAGAGGAGTCGGCACTGGAGGCAACAGGTGCGGAGAGAGAGAGAGAGAGAGAGAAATAGAAAAAGAAGGAGAGAGAGAGACAGATGAGAGAACGCAGCGGCCTCCATCCAGCAAGCTCCTCCGGGACACCACGGTTCCCCTTGGCCACGGCCGCAATTTGACGACAATTTTACCGAGGTAGGCACAAGCAGCGTGTGTGCTCTCGTCAGAGCGCTACCGTGTTCCAAAAACACGGCTCTTTTTGTCATTTATTTATTTATTTTATTTGTGATTTTATTCAGCTGGTGCTGCTGCTTTTGCCCATTTGCACAATGCGCTCCTCTTTTCACGAAACGCAATTCACCATGTGGATTTCCCCCAAGAGAGAGACATTCTTGCCATTATTCAGCGAAGGCCCTTCCCATTTAGATTTGGTGACCTTTTTTCATCGGCGCTGAGAGTGCTGCTTCCTCCAGCAAGCTCATTTCAATCCCCCCTCCTGTGCTGTGTCACGGAGGGCGACCTAACCTTTCCCTTGTATCACACGTGCTCTCAAAGGACCGAATACACTACCCCCCTCCACCAGCACCACCTCCACCTTCCTCACAACTCTAATTTTAATATGCTTTCTCCATACACTCTCTCCCATGCTGTTTTTTCCATGCAAGTAGGTGTAGTCGCAGGACATGGTTCTCTCAGCCAAACATAAGGCCATGAAGGCCATGCCTAGAAAACCAGTGTGTAATAATAATGAAGCAGTCTAAAGGCTGAGGACTCAACAGCTGGCTCAGCTCAGGACAAGCTCTACTGTGTCACTACATTATTTCCAAATCAGCTGCACTGACTTGCAGCTCAGTACGAGAGTCACATGCTGGTGTGATTGTTTGTGTGAGTTTGTGTTTGAGCTATGACTGTGTCTGTGTGTGTGAGTGTGTGTGTGAGTTTGTGTGTGTGCGATGGGGGTGTGTGTGTGTGTGGGTGGGGGGGGGGGGGGGGTGCTGGTGGTTTGGCTTGTAACCGATTCCTGCCAGCTATACCATAACTGTGCAATAGCTCAAGGGTGACTGGGACCCTGGTCATTCCACAGGCCTGTTTGCTTCCCTTTGGGCAGTGGAGACGGCCAACATTCACAGCTTGTACCCAGACAATGACACCCTCTTGGGCAAACATAATGCCTCCTTTGCATGGGGGCGAGGATGGAGCTGAACCAACCCCCTTTTCTATCTTATTTTGTGAGGGAAGTCTGATTACCTGCTTGTTGCCTCTGTAAAATGGATTCTGCTAAATCACTGCCTTTACAAAAAACACACACACACACACACACACACACACACAAATTCTGTTGTGATTGTACCGCCACCTAATTCCATCTCTAATTCCATCTACAAGTAAATTAAAACAATCTATCTGTGTATTTTGAGACATGTAATATACAACCAGCTCAAACCAACATGGCAGTTTCATAACTGGCACAGCCATGCTTTCTGTGGCCTATGCTGCCAAGCTAGCCGCTTGCTTTAATTTGCCCATTCACGACATTTGAGCGCTCCCAGAGATGCCGCTAGTGGACGTGAGCGGTGTGGCATCTGAGCTTGTGCTGTCGCATTTGAGCTGTGTCTAGAGTCTTTAGGGGGGCTGAACGAAGAGCAACTCTAATTCCCCGGCCCAGCGGGTGAGAGCAGGTCATCAGGAGCACCTCGCCTCGTTCCCTGTCTGCTCTAATGACCTGAGAGGGGCAGGGGCGACGCACTCTCATATCGGGTCAAGGAACACGTTAATTAAGGGGGGGAGAGAGAAGGGAAGAGACAGAAAGAGAGAGAGGGAGGAAAGGAGGGAAAGAGATTTGGTGTTTGAAACATCTAATTTATTTGAAGCTGTCCACAGACATCTGGTAAAGTGTCAAATGACATTTACACTGGGAAAAAATGGAGAACTGATACAAAAGATCACACACACACTGTACTGTTGGAGCGATGGGGGTGGTGTGTGTGTGTGTGTGTGTGAAGGGGGCGGGGGTTGATGAAGGGCTTGGTCAAAGAGAATGGAAAGCCTCTCTGTGGCCTTATTCAAGTTGGGTCCGTGGCCACTTCCTGGTGCTGGAGAGCTGTGCTACTGAGCGTGCCCGTGCTGCAGCTGTCGCTGTGGTTTTCATCGGCTTCACAATTAAGTGTCCCCTCCCCTCCCCACCCCCCACCCCTCTTCTCCCCTCCCCCCGACTGGGCACAGCGCCAGGCCCAATGAGACTCAAAAGCAGCAGAAAGCCCCTCAGGTAAACAGTGCTGCGATAAGCTTAGCCGTGGCAGCCGAGAGAGAGAGAGAGAGAGAGAGAGAGAGAGAGAGAGAGAGAGAGAGAGAGAAAGGGAGAGAGAGAGAGAGAGAGAGAGAGAAAGAAACGGGAGGGAAAAATTACACATTGTTTTGAAGTAAGAGCCAGTTGCTATAGAGACTGTTGCTAATTAACTGCATTGAGCAAGGTGGAAGGGGGAGAGTGAGAGGGTTGAGGGGCACTCAGGACCTGTGTGAGTGTGTGTGTGTGTGTGCATTTGTGTGTGAATCACACACAGACACACACACACACACACACACACACACACACACACAAACACACAGATCTCTGAGCAGCCTTTGGGAGCAGAGATACCTGGGCCAGCGCCTGCTCAGAAAACAGATGGCTTGATGGCGCACGGAAGGACTAGACCAGCAAACCTGTGGCAACAAATTAAGTTGTTGAGGAGAATTACGTTGTTTTTGTCCTGCCCCGCAACTAAAGCGAGAAAAGTACCACCATTTCTGATGCATTCAACAGGCTTAATCTTCTCCAAACACAGCTCCGGTAATTTCTCTGGTTTTACTGGTAGCGGATAACCAAAGTAGCTGCTGTCCTGCTGTGCGATGGGATATGTTTGATGGGTGTCGTAAGAATGCCGCCACAGAAACTTTGATAGTTACACGGCCACATGGGGTGGATTGTTCTTGCTGCAACGCTAAAAACCTTTAGACATGAGTGCTTTAGCGATAGCCACAGTCTGATTGTTTAGAGTGACAGCTCATAGTTGTTTGTTTATTTGTTGTTGTTTGAATATTTGTCATATTTTCATTCAATTGAGCATATGCAGGTGACACATTTATGCAAATGCTCCTTTATTTTACTGGAAGCAACAATAGTGCAAGATGTTTTCAAAAGTGCACAAACAGACGGGAAGATGTTCAGTGCCATATTTTAGCTCTCATGAATACAATAGTTGAACTTCGGTGTTGAGGAAAAAATCAGGGACAATATCTCCCCTCTTTCCATGACATCATTTGGTGATGTGTGTGTGTGTGTGTGTGTGTGTGTGTGTGAGTGTGCAGTGTGTGTGTGTGTGTGTGTGTGTGTGTGTGTGTGTGTGCCGGGGGGGTGGGGGTGGCTGTGGGGTGCAGCGCAGCTGGTGGCGGTCGGAGGACCATCTGCTCTGCACTAATGGTGTGCACTGGCTTTACGACAGAGTGGCTGCTACCCCTCCACACAGCTCAGCACAGCACAGCACAGCACAGCACAGCCCACCCAAAGCAACCCCACCCAACCCCGCCACCACCCTTCATCCAGCCGGCCAAGCGTCCCCTGCTCCATCTCCACCCTCTCTAAAAGCCACAGGTCTCCTCTCCCCAGCAGACCAGGCCCTCCCAAACCTCCACAGTCTTAGGCTCCATTAAGGTCATGATACACATTGTGGGCTAAGGTTGCCAGGCGATTGCTTTTGGACACTTTTCTATTGAGATTGGGCCGCATAGTGTCGTTCTGGATGTCTTTGTCTTTGTCGCCTCCAGCTACTTTTTGAGATAAGCCAATCAGAACACGGGTAGCGAGTCATGTGACTTCCTGTAAGCTTCAGATCAGACATTTCAATGAGGTGTCTACCACAGCAACAGTTGCCCCACCAAACACCAAACCTCCTCGTTAGGGGCCCTCTCAGAAGGGTGGTCGATGGTGAGGGGTGGGATGAACTTACCGTACATCTTGCCCTCGTCGGAGAGGATGATCTTGCGCCGGCCGCAGGGTGGGTAGATGGCCAGGGCCTCCTGGAAGCTCTGCTCGATGTCGGGGCTCCACACGCCCTCGGCGTCGTTGTCCATGGGCTTGTCGGCCGAGTCGCTCATGTGCTCGATGTCCTCGGCGGGACTCTCGCTGCCGCTCCAGCTGCTGGGGTCCATGCTGGTGCTGAGTGTGGAGCGAGGGGAGGGGGTCTGGGGGGAGGGGTTGGGACAAGGGGGGGGGGGGCCTCCAAGCCCGAGTCTGGAAGCGTAGTGGGGAAGAGACGGGGACAGAAACCTAAGGAACACAAACACACACACACACACACACACACACACACAGTCTGTCAGTCAATGAAGCGCCATGCAACACCAAAGCTGTCCTCACATATCTCGGTCAGTGCAAAAATGTGAATTATGAATAATGACAAAAAAACAGGTAATGACTCAAAACAGACAGCACACACACATAGCTAACAGCTGTAGCAGCGACAACCATGCCAACTGAAACATTCTCAAATACAAACAGTGATTTAGATTGAATCTTTTACTAGCCATTTGCCACAAAGCATTAAGCTTGGGGACACTTTCAATTGTAAAGGCATATATTATAAAACAGATAAAGTCTTATAAAATAGATAAAGTCATGAGAATCTATGACGAATAATAATGTCATTAGTGCTAAGCCTTTTGGACTGCATTCTAATGTGTTTATATGTCCTGATTAGTACTAGGTTTTGTTTTTGTTTTGAGCCTAATCTAGTGGAGGCCAATCATCCTCTGCCACCCAGCCAAAAGATAATGGTCGGTTAGCAGAGGCACATGGTGGGAGAGGTACACAAGGCAAAGGACAGAGCCAGAGCCAAGTCCAGAAAGAAGTTATCGTTGGCGTAATCCAACACAGCTGCTGTGAAAACACTTACAGGCTTTCACTGTTGTCTCCCAGCCTCTTAAAACTTGGGCAAGAAAAAAAAAAAACATGGCGGGAAGGGATTGCTGAATGAAAATTTTCGACGGTCAATGCCCGCTGTGTTTCCTCTCCAAAATAGATCACGGAGGATCACATCAGGAACACTTCGGAGGAAAAAAGGGCTTTTCAGGCCAAAGAGACAAGCTTTGTGTTTAAATCCCCGCACTCTCCTCCACATGTAAGATCGCTCCATGTGACTGGAAATTTCTTTCACAGAGTGTAAACAATGTGAAACCATCCCTCTGCTTCACCCATTGTTAAATCCTCGTCGGAATCAGCTGCTCTTGGAAAGCCGTGCTAAGCTAATCCAAACGTCTGACTGATGGACACATGACTTTACAGATGTTTGTTTAAACACCAGAGGTGCTCATGCTAACATGACTACACGTACATGTTCAAACCAAATGTGACCCGCAGCTATGTGTAAATACTCAATATTGTTCCCAGCTGATTTACAGTGCTGTAGATTCTCTTTTTGCAGTGCACTAAGGTCTGTACAATGGATGTTTTGTGGATGGCTGTGGATTGTGTGTGTGTGTGTGTGTGTGTGTGTGGGGAGGTGGGGTAGAAAACTAGAGGAGGCTGGAGTGCAATCATCCACAGAACAGGCTGTAGCTTGGGGGTTGAATTTGGCTTTTGTGTGTGCAGGGTGCCACTGCTGACGCTGCACAACTACTTTGTCCTTCTGAAGGCCTGGTGTGTGTGTATCTGTGTGTGTGTGTATCTGTGTGTGTGTGAGAGAGAGAGAGAGAGAGAGAGAGAGAGAGAGAGAGGGAGAGACAGGGAGAGAACAATAGAAAAAAAGGATATAGAGGGAGAGAGAGAGAAAAAAGGAGAGAGGGAGAAAAATAGAAAAGCCCTCTCATTCCTGGCGCTAAACAACTTGGGGGCCCTAATATCATCCCCCTGACTGCATAATCAACTCGGCCCCTAATCGCTTCCAGCGCTGATATGGCACACTCCGACTGTGTGTGCGAGTGTGTGTGTGTGTGTGAGAGAGAGAGAGAGAGAGAGAGAGAGAGTGTGTGTGGGCAGTAATGGGGGTTGGGGGGACATGAACTCAGGAGAGCAGCTGAGCTCCAACAGGCAGCATCACACTCTACATGGACAGCCCCAGGTGTAGCTGAGTGAATGAGTCTGTGTGTGTGTGTGTGAGTGAGTGTGAGGGAGTGAGTGAATGTATGTGTGTGTGTGTGTATGTGTGTGTGAGAGAGAGAGTGAGTGGTCTAAGGGGGAGCCAAGGTTAACTGACAAAAAATAAATCCAGAGAGAGGCCATCTGTGAACAGAAACAAAATCTGCCTGGTCTGGTCCCTGTGACATTTAGACCCAGAGGTGATCTGCGACTCTAAGGCAGGGCGACATTTTGGGGGGGGTGGTGGGCGCTATAGTTGGCGTGCGTGCCGCGTAAATGCAGCAGCCGATTCCCAAAACGTCTCGCAAGTAACGCCTTTTAAAAAAGGAGTGTTTCAGCGGCACATAGATTTTCTCAGGATCACTGGCAGTTGACAACAGGCTAATCCATGCTAGACAGCTGTGCATCTGTTGGCCCCTCTGTAATTTACAAGACAGCGCAACATCAAAAGACCTTGGGGGGGGGGGGGGGGGTGCAAGCAAAGCAAAAAGCAAAAAAAAGCTGTGAGTCTGAGAGAGAGAGAGAGAGAGAGAGAGATAGAGAAACCAAACGTACAATCTCTCAACTTCATTTCCATCTGCATTGCAGCGTTAATAAGCAATTCAACTCCATTTACAGCCTGGTAGAATGTTGTTGAATGCTGAGTGTCAACATGGTCTGTTTTAATGATTCAAATCCATGACAGCTCCGTGCTATGGAATATAACCCAACCCAACCCAAGCCATTTCACCCAACTGAGAAATTACTGACAGGACAAATGGGAGCGAACGAGCCGGCGCAATCACACACAAAGGAATAATGTGGGTTTCGTTGATGATTCAATTTCAGCACAAGACAAAACCGCTACGAACAAGGGATCTGCTGTGTGTTTATGTGTGTGTCGGAGGAGGGGGGAGAGCACACAAAAACATGAACACAAAGTTGGACAGAGACATCAAACGTGTTTGGGCATCACTGCACTACTGGGAGTTCAGTTATTGATGTCTGTGTGTCTGTGTGTCTGCACGCATGGTGATAATTCTTGGTGGTGCGATTTAACACATCTCCATGAGCCACCCCCCTAACCCCCACACACACAGACACACGCACAAACACACACACTTGTGCAGGGCCACGGCAACATGCAGAAGGTAGAACAGCCAAGCCCCGTGGAGTCTTACGCTGCACCACCGCATCACTGCCATGGCAATATGGCCGCGGCTGATGGCAAAGTGGGGACAGCTTCGAGCGGGGGCCCTGAACCCAAACCCAGGCCCGGTGGCAGATGGGAAAGGGAGATTAGTCATGCAACAATATACTGTGGCTACACTTACCCACCCCGTACCTCCATGGGAAAAAAGGGAGCACAGCATTCCAAACAAATGGCATGGCATGGCATGGAGGGAAGGCCGCACACACACACACACACACAACAAGGGGACACATATCCACAGCCCGAGCAGCTGTCGAACTCCAGCGCTGCTTGCATGTGCGCCCGTGCCAGCCGCTGGGGTTGTGTGTGTGTGTGTGTGTGTGTGTGTATGTGTGGGTGTGTGTGTATATAAGAAGTAGACACTCAACTGCCAGGTGGATGCACACACAACATGCACAGCACAGCGCCAACTAGTTGTAATTGAATGTAATGATAGGTATTATGTATGAGAGCTTTGCATGAGTGTGTGTGTGTGTGTGTGCGCATGTGCGCAAGAAAGAGCAAGACTCGGTCTTCTATTTGACTAGCTGGGAACATTGCGGTAAAAGCGCTCACATTACAAACTCCACAGATGGTTCTTAACGCGATCAACAACAACAACAACAACAAACGGAAAAAAAAGAATCACCTTTATTAAAAACCATTACGTTAAAACATCACATCACGATGAACTACTGATGCTTAAGTCAATAATTAAAGAAGGGTTTTTTTCTCTCACAAGCTCCCTCTAAAGACTGCTGTATTGCATTGTATTGCACTCCATTCTATTGGAGGCGGTCCGCGCTGCTGAACATTGGAAGTGCTATATCTACCACTATAGGCCACGGGGGCGCATTCGCCGCGCAATGACTAATTTTAGCATCCTAAACAGTATGAAACGGATTAATTAAATGAAAAATGTTGCATAGTGGGCCTTTAATTCGTAAATGATGAGTAAAGATACAGTTTACAGTTTCTCTCCAGCACAACAAATTCTTCACACATAGCAGAGCTCGGATTAAAAGCCAAGACTCTAAAAGGAGTCATTCGCAATGGCTGACAGAAATCAATCAACAATCACTGAAAGTTAACTTCAATGACATGACGCAATGGAAAATAATATTAGTGCATGAAGAAAAGCGCACACATTGTTGCAGGACACTTTCTATTGGATGTGGTGCTGCGTAGTACAGTCGTGAATGAATGGAGTAATTTACACAGGGACATTTTCAATTGGGCAAATTTATACAAGGCTATCACGAAAAAAAACAACATGCAATCCGACTAATGTAAAAGTGAGTTTCCCTAAGGGCTTGTGTCTTCTCCCAAACACTCAGCGTACAGTATACCTCCACTAAAGTACTACACGAACGTAGGGAAAAAAATATTTCCTGAGGATCCTAAGGACAGGGTCTGCAGATGCTCCCTAATAAATGCTGACCTGACGACAAAAGAGTCTGTTTAGACAGACGTGGCTTCTTCAGACAGCCAGGTCAAGTATTGTCCTCGCCAAATAAATAAATAAATAAACAATCAAACAAACAGACCTATAATGAACAGCATCAGATGTTTAAAAAGCTGCAGTTTCTAGGTAACCAGGACATGACTTTCATATTTCCATCCCGGCTGTGGAGGCAGCGGGTCTGTCACTCCTAGTGCTGTACGGCGGGCTGGCGTATTACTACTCATAAAGTCATTTCAGCTCAACAATATATAGATAATGACGAGCTTGCTTTATCATGTTGGCAAGGAGATGGGAGAGGAGTGGGGAGGGAGAAATGAAAGGGTTCTGAACATGTCCCCTTGGCCCATGAATGATCACAGAAGCAACAATATTCTTCTCTCTGCTATTCAGTGCCTAGTGACATGAAATGCTTGTACAATGCCATTAGTCCCAGCAGGCCTATTAGACTATCATCAGGCAGGAAATTCAATTAAGGATGACCTAAAAAAAAAAGCCCTTCCTTTCAAGCTTTTCTCCAACACAGGCTTTTGCATTTCAATGGCATGCATGGTGAAACAGTGAGCACATCTTGTGGTCCCCTGTATGTGTGTGTGTGTATGTGTGTGTGTGTGTGTGTGTGTGTGTGTGTGTGTATAAGCCAGGCATTCGCCTCTGTGCGAGACACTTCTCCTTTTGACGCAAAGGACCTCACAGCGGTGGAGTCATCGCCACAATGCCCCCAATATCCATTTCAGTGAGTCTCATTAGCACAGTGTCCACGCCATTAACACATCCCTTTGTCTCCTTCATCTTTATCAAATGCACTTATTTCATTCATTTTCCTCTCTCAAGGAGCACAAATTTACCCATGAAACCCTGCCGCTCCAAAGACTTCGCTGCTTCAAGAGACGTGTGTGTTTAGCATGGATCCATGTTTTTATATGAGCTGACACACACACACACACACACACACACACACGCACACACACACATTACATATAAATTGAACTATTTGAATAACTAACTGTAGTGCTTCCCTCTTCCTGTTCCCACCAGGGATAATGAATCAGAGGGTTAAAACAGCAGATGCCTGCAAAGCTGAGGTCTAAACTTCAGACAGCACTTAATGACTCACAACCCTAACAGCAGTTTTTCATCATTTGCATTTATAATTCCTTTATGATGTTGGGTATATAAGGAAGCCTTCTTTCAACCCTAGGTTCATACAGAAAATACCCGTGTAGCAGAAATCGTGAGAAAAAGAACTGTGTAATGTAACATTAATTACATTTTTACACCTAGTCCGCAGCACTCACAAATCAACTGTGATGTGACATGATCTGGGCAACATTCACTCAATCAAATAAAATAACTAGGCAAGGCACTCTAAAGACCTTTTATCTAGAAGGGTTTCGTAAAGGGGTTCTTACTTCACAGGCCTCAAGCCAAAATGACTCAGATGAATCACTTTTTAAATGCACCCCCCCCCCCCCTTCATTTTTTACTGTGTTCACCAATTCCAGCAATACTTTCAATTGCAGCCAAGTCAGCTCATACCAGAAATGACACTAATACAGTATGATGCATCAGCCTCATCATTCAGCCCATGACTTTTTCATCAGTTCAAGGGATATTCCACGTTCCACTTTTCAACCTAATGTCTAGCTAGCAGATAAGATAAGTAGCCAACTGATTGCATGAGCTATATTTAACAAGTGGACAAATCTGTTGATTGCAAACATTCGTATCAACCAGGCAGTCACACAGTAGCGCATTAAAAAAAACCAAACGGTATACCCTACGCTAGATATTTTAGAGTATATATATTATTTAAAAAGCTTAATCTGTTCCACACACTGTCACAGGCAATTCCAACCTGCATCAATGCATTTTTAGCTTTTAGCATGGCTAACTCCATGCCCCACAGGAAACCATGTTTAGCCCATTTTCCAAATAGTGTACCGTGAAAGGATATTTTTTAAAAACCCATATCATATTTTAAAAGAATATACACTACAAAAAATCCCTGAATGTTTAAGAAAATATTCAGAGAACTCGAAATCCATAATATTTTCTTTATGTTACCTCTGGGTGGATGTAGTTTAATCAGTTTTAGTACGTGTGCCTCACGCCATACAGCCCTGGGCATAAGACATGGTTTCTGTGAGGATTATTTGAAATATCCAGCTGCACAGTGAGACACTTCAAAGATTCCCTTTCAATTGTGCCTGGTGGTCATGGCTGACCAACAAACAACGAAACCCCCCTTCACCACCACCGCCGCCGCCGCCACCTTCCTCCAAGTAGCCTATTGTGAAACAATCTACAGTTCCAAGTTCCCCTAGGTATTGTGATATTGTGTCTCTGTTATAATCCCCTGCCACCTCAATGCCCCCTTTTTCAAAGAAAATAGCCATTTTTTTCTTTTCTCCTTTTTTTTCCTTTTTGCTGAGTCAGACCCCAACCATTATCGGACATCTTCCCAGGGCGCCATCATGCCCCCATCGGCCCCAACAATACCCCCTCCAGGAAAAGCAAGGGGACAGCATGTTCAAATGAGTGTGAACTCGCAGGCAGTGTGGCCAATATTTATCCATGACCTTTCTGAGGCCCTTAACGGGGGGGACACAACTGGGTATCAAAGACTACCATGAACTTCACCATGGCTCTCACACAATCTTTAATGGAAGGACCCAGAAGGCATTTTTTAAGAGCAAGGAAAAAGGTAAAAGGGAAAGGCAAGGGCATATAAAGAGCAGATACAAACTGGATGGCTACAAAAGATCTTTTTTTCTTTTCTCTTTTCAAGGAAAATACAGTAAAAAGCAATACAGACAGAAAGCTATAGCATTTACACACAGCAAAATCCTGATTTCTTTGTCCTATTCCTTCCACTTTGGATGCAGTACAGTGCTGAGTTTCCTCTCAGCATTTAAGCAGCCAAAAAAAAAAAAACAGAATCTTTCAGAGATTAAATGAACTTCTTTACCATGAACTTGCTGAAATGAAAAGCTAACAAGAATACCAGACAATTTCTTGAGTTGAATGGGCGAAAGTAGTAGCCTTGACAGTGAAAAATATTAGCTGTGCTGTTGCAGTGCCTCAGGGATGTTAGCAGGTATTTTTGCAGGTCTTTGCTGCTCGGCTGGGCCAACTACTGGCAAACTGAAAGGCTCAGGTCACCTGATGGAGATTTTCTACAGAAATGTGTGTAACCTGGCAGCATTTAGAATCAATGTCTTGGGCCATAGACTGTGCCAGTGTCACGGGCACAGACTGGGGGGGGGGGGGGGGGGGGGGAGTGCTGAATCTGTGCCCCTTGAGGACTACAGCGGGTGCAGTAGGGGTGGGGAAAGTGGTTGAATATTTGATTTCTGACTTTTCACTTTTGTTTTAGTTACACTGCTTGAGTCATCTGATGACTGATGGGTTGCTTATTGCGCGACACAAGCTGAGCCGAGCGGAGATGACATGAGAGTTTCAAGGTGAGAACTGCTTCCCACACACAGGGGCTTACGATGGGGAAAGGTTTGGGTAACCAGTGCAATATGGCAGCTGAGATCAATGACAATGGGGGAGGGGCTTACACGTTTTTCCAAATGAAAACATCGGCACTCTTTACTTCAACACTACTGGAATACTGGACTTGTTTTTTTTGCAGACTAAGTAAAAAGGACATCAAACGTCATGAGTGCTGCAAGTTTTCTTCTTAACCACATCAAATAAAAACCAACCATCATAACCAGTGCACAAAAAAAATATTAAAAATAAAACATAAAATACAACCGCATGTCCACAGAACAAAGTTCCCCTCTGCAAGGCACATGAAACGGACTGGAAAAATCTCTTCCATTCATCCTCAAGGAAATAGGGCAGTGCTATTCGAGCCTTTGTGAACATGAGGCACAAGCGCTGAGTCATATCGTCCACCGGCGAGCAGCGAAACAACTGAGGAATTGTGGTTTTTGTGTTTCTCTCTCATCAGGCAAAAGCGAACGTTGGAAGAGCGGTGAATAATACTGGCTGCTCAGAGGAGTGCTGCTGCTCTAGTCAAGACGGCACACATAGTCAGGGAAGCAACATTCCCCGGCATCTAGTTCTCTAAAATGACATGCTGCTACAGTGGCTGTCAGAGCAGAGAGAAAGACAGACCCACTAGAGAGAGAGAGAGAGAGAGAGAGAGAGAGAGAGAGAGAGAGGATAGCGGCTGTCACTGGGGTTTTGATTATTTTGTGGCAGCCATGACAGAGGGCTCTAGTGATGTCAGCAGTGCCATGGCAGTCTTTCACTCGACAGTGCTGAGGATTTACAAGCAAACACACACACACTGTCCACGGCCTGGCAAAGAGCCAGTGAAAGTCTACCTGAGCAGACTCTGCTAAAAGCTACCTGTTTTCCCAACTTTATACCAAAACACACACTCTACACTTTACCCCTAAACAACACTACGAACCCACACCTTCCTGTGACAGTAGGAAGGGACTGGTGTGTGTGTGTGTGTGTGTGTGTGTGTGTGTGTGTGTGTGTGACTGGAGGTGGGGAATGGTAGGGGAAGAGGAGGGGGTAGTTTACCTCAGGGCACAGTCAGAGTGCTGGCCCACCCGCCGCCCTGCCTCAGAGGACGAGCCATTGTTCCAGCACTCGGCAAACAAAGGCTGCCCCCCCCGTGCCCCCGCCCGCTCTCCAGGCCTGCTGTTCCATTGTTGCTTTGACCCACCCGCTCCAAAATTTCATTACATATGAATTTTCATTTATTCCCTCCAGCACACACACTCTCTCTCTTTCTTTCTTTTCTCTCACTACCTCTCACTCTCTTTCTCTCCGACACACAGAGACACAGGCTCGCACCCTCCCGGCCTCTCTCTCCCCTATTGGTCGAGCCGGCTGTTGCTGTTACGGCCGTTGTTTAGGCATGCTTCCCGTGCCGATGATCAGAGGGGAGTGTGCTAATCGTGTATGGCAGAACAGGCAAGAACTGATCGGGCAGAGGGGACCTGACACAAATACATCAGTCATGATTATATCACAGAGTTCATTACCTAGTTTCTTTTTACAGAAGGTTCTAGACATTGACTAGACGGGGCACTGCAGCACCTAAATAAAGTGAGTTACCAAGGAGAACGCTATAAACTTAAATCGAACAAGAAACCTTCTAAAACTACAGCCAACAACCAACACCCCCCCTCCCCCATTCAGTGCTGATCTCTCCAGTAATGAGTGGCTGTGTGCTTTCACAAAGCCACATTACTGGAATGGTTGACATATTTGAAGGACAACCTGTTGCTCAACTTAGTAGAGACTGACAATGCTGAATCTCCACCGACACCTAATCTGCAAATGCAAGTGTGGGACAAATATTTGAGGAATGGATTCGTGATGTTGCCAAAATATGTTAATGAATCTCTTTTCAATAATCAGATGCAATTTTTCACCCCCTTTCAATGCAAAAGAACAGCTAATTAAAGCTCAGTAATGAGTAGCTGGAAAAACACAAAAGCAAGTGCCTTTTGAAAGATTAATATTTCAATCTCCTACATCACCAACACACCAATACACCTTTGATGTTAAAACATCCAAATTAAGATTTGGTTAATTACTATAAAAAAAATATCCATCTGATTTTTTAATACAATCTTTGTATGGAATAATTAGTCACAACTAATAACTTAAAGCTGGTAAATATTTATACATTGTTTGCTAAAGTATATGATTTAACAAAATAAATAATGACACCAATACCATTCACAACATCCACAACTACTCTACGCCAACCCAAAGGGATCTAGAGGATGTGGAACAAGAGTATGATGCAGTACACACACTATGACCAGTGGAATGAGCCAATGTCTGCCCTTATCTGCTGTGCTAGGTCCAGTGTTTGGTTAGATAGGAGAAAATGGAGGGAAGAGACTGTAAGAGTGTGTGTGTGTGTGTGTAACGAGGTGGGGGAGGGTCCCGAAAAACAGGGAGGATGAAAAAGGGGGAAAGAAAGTAAATCAGGAAGACAGTGTGATAATTCGATGTAGGTTGTGGCTTGGCACAAGCAACCTGGGTAAAATAGCAGACATAGTAAAAGCAGACCAGTAGAGTGGTCAAAAGTAAGAGGGGGAGGCATACTCTAACGACACAGCACAGGCTGCCTGAAAACATTAGAACGCTGCTGATAAGCTAAATTAACAGATAGTGAAGAAGCATACAGGAGCCATATGGTGCCTTGGCTGCTACCGCCTGTTGCTGGCATAACAATGGGCCGGCTAGACAGTGAGTGGCAAAGCCAGTCTCACTAACGCTTGTTCTTATGAATTTTCCAGGCGGGAAGAGCTCGGGTGAACACACACACACACACACACAGACATGTATTTGCATTTTCCCTACAGGTGGATGAGAGTACTAAACCAGATGTCAACACCAGAGAGGGGGCCTGTCTGCCGTCTGTGGTTCAATAAGTCCACAAGCCCTCTGCCTCAACGGCAGAAAGAACAATACGTGCCCCTTCCCCCATTTTCCCACAATCCCCCATTCCCAGAGGTAACCCAATCTTGTGAGCTTTGCGTCTTTTCTTTTCCTCTATTTTTCTCTCTGAACACTGAGCCTGGCTCTATAACATGTCTTGATTAGCCTACTGTGTAACATTAGGCAAAATCCAATCAATGAACACAGAAGAGTACAATCAACAAGTGCATAGGCCGTTTAAAAGTAGGCTCTCCAGCAATATCATAAACTTCAAAAAATAGTCACTTTTGTGAAGCGTGTAGCCTACTTTAATTAAAAATGTGACTATCCATTTCAGAATATAAATAAAATAAAATAATGCTGATTATGGCAACATATTAGGCCTAAGCTAGAACACACACACACACACACACACACACAAAAACAATTTTAAACACAATTTTACACAAACACTAATTTCACACAAATACTGCAATTACTGAAAAGCAAATGATGGTTGGCAATACCATCTACTTTGTCTGTGGTAAAATCACATAACCTTTTAAATGAGTGAACTCGCAAAATAATGAAATAAAGTTTGGAGAATTTCATTGCAGAATATATAACTAAAGCTCACTTTTCTGGTGTGCAAGTTGACAGGGTGTTTTGAGCGCAGAAAAGAAAAATAAACTCCTTGACAACTGTCAACTCTCCAAATAAATTTTAAAACATACACGTCCACCACAACTCATTCTTTTTACAAAAATGAATATTCCTATAAATAAATGATTAACACCAGCCATCCTTCTACAGTGGACTTTCTACCGCCCAGATTTCTTCATTGACATAATGCTAGCCTACTTCCCAAAGTAGGCTAACATAAACCTGCGCCCATCGTTCCGGACAAAACAATCAACTTAGGAAAGCTATCGCTAATTTCACGTACAACCAACGATGTTAAAACCGCCCGGGAAAAATATTCCACTGTTAAAAAGAAGGATTCCTCAGCAAGGATGTCAAACAAACGATCCCTTCCTGTGTGAAATTTAGACGGCACTATCAAATCACTGCGTATGGCGATGTAGGCAATTCTACGGGTGCAACAAGTCCTCCCGAACGCTTTTGTTAACCAAGTGTTCAGCTCAGTTCGGCAGCTCCCAGTCGAAGCAATGCGAAAACTGCATGTATGCGTATACATTTCCGTAAATTGATATATTCATTCCAACCAATGACCTATTTTTGCATTTCTTCTATTTTTACAACAGGTCTAATATCGACAACAGAGCTTCGTAACACCGTAATGACAACTACTCTACTCAATGAGTTCTCAGAAAAAGTGAAAGAGCTTCAGCAAAACATGTCGAAATATATTACTGCCCTAACTGTGCCAATAAACAATATTAACTCTCCTCTTTACATATATCACTAACATTAATGTTGTTTATGCTTCAATCGAATTTAAACATTTTTAGATTGTAAGAAAATAACTTAATAACTCATTAAACAAACTTACCTCTGACAGCTAGGTTTATTTAATTTGGAACACTTTCGAGCTGTTTGATACGTATCAGTGGTCTGGCTTTCTATACAGCAATTGCATTTAGAGTGTTTGTTTGTTTGTTTTCTTTTATCAGTCAAGAATGAGAACGTAAATTTTCTCCGTATCTACAGAGATGCGAAGTATGCGCGGAATGAGGGCAAGAATGAAATGAACGCGAAGATTGAGTTTGCAGCTGGGGCGGAGCGAAAGTGGCGTCATCCCAAAACTCCAGAGCCTGCCGAGGGAGGAGGAGGGACCACGGCCATATGAATTACCTCACTGGGGAAACAGAAGGCTCTCTGTTAGACTATGGACACCCAAGTACTCCGTAAAACATCTTCATGGACTATCAACAGACCTTTTTATCAACTATGTTGAACTTTAAACCTGGGTGAGCGCATAGGCAACTAGCCCACAGCAAAGATAACTAGACAAATTCAAGGAGGGATTAAGAAAATGACCAAGTAGTATAACTGAAGTTGTCTACTTCTCTTTACTTACCCCGAGTAGAGCTAGGCCTACCTCAATATAATATCTTGACTGCAAGCAATGCAGAATCCCACATAGGCCTTAACCTACGATTTCTATAACATTACACTGCCCCATCTGTTGGCAGCCTTGGCATCTTGTCTGCAATCTCGGCTGCTATGCTTACATATGCTATTTCATATGAAATGTGTCGTAAAAAACGTTTGTAGCCTATAATCTAATGGTTGTCCCTGGGCACGCTTGCTCAAAAGTGACCGGTGTAGGGCACCATAACACAGACTAACGAGTCGCCATCTAGCGGTTAGAGTATGGGAATGTTTAAGTGTCTAAAACAGTGGTTCTTAACCTTGTTGGAGGTGCCGAACCCCACCAGTATTCATATGCGCATTCACTGAACCCCTCTTTAGTGAAAAGTAAAATATGTTTTGTTTTGTTTTTTTTTTCAAATTCAAGACATATATAGTTTTTTTTTACCGGTGCACAAAATGAGCCGTGCAAGAACATCACCTTGCTCAAAGAACAAAACAAACACAATGCATGAATTTGACAACAAATTACATAGGCCCTACGTGCAAAACAGTCAGATTACATACCTGCAAATCAGTCTGCCGAACCTCTGAGACTCACCGACCCCCAAGAGTTCAAGCGAACCCAGGGTGAGAACCACTGGTCTAAAATAAGGTGGCAGAAGATGATACCATGCTTTCACATAAAGCTCTCAGGTCTTCCATGATTGTACCGCAGAGATTTGCAGTCATTTCACTGCAGCCATGATAGGC
>JAGFZM010000701.1:192657-208456 GCA_017657215.1 Limnothrissa miodon
GGTGGGGAAAGGGAGGGCAAACTAGTAATGGTAAAAGGTGAGACTGGGTACGGCTACACCACACTACATTACACTACACTAAACCACACCACACTACACTACATTATACTACATTTACATTTATGCATTTAGCAGACGCTTTTATCCAAAGCGACTTACAAAAAGAGGATAACAATCAAGCTACAAAGCAGAAGCTTAAAGAGCAAAGTGCTAGGGAATAGTGCTTCAGTTCAATTTAGTGCTAGGATAGAAGATGTTTTCTGAATAGCTGGGTCTTTAAGAGCTTTTTGAAGGCCTCCAGAGATGGCCCTGTTCTAATTGTTTTTGGTAGGTCATTCCACCAGCGTGGGACGACACATGAGAAGAGTCTGGATTGCCTTGGGCAGGGTGGCAGGACTGCCAGTCGACAGTCATTGGAGGACCGGAGTTGACGGGGGGTAGCATGAGCCTTTATGAGAGCGCTTAGATAAAAAGGGGCGGATCCTCTAAGCACTTTGTAAGTCAGCATCAGTGATTTGAATTTGATGCGAGCCGCCAGAGGCAACTAGTGGAGCTCGATTACACTCGATTATTCTACACCAAGCTACACTACACTACACTACACTAGTTGGCGGTTTGAATCCCAGGTAACTCATAACCAGTCTTTTCTCATGTCTGAATTAAAGTCTGGGAGAAGGGGGCCCTGTGTTGCTTGAGTACCTGTGGTGGTTTGGTGGCTCACCTGGTGAGAGCACAGGCTTTGGTGCAGAGTTGGTGGTTTGAATCCTGGTTGATGCATTACTACACAACTTCAAGTGCTACGGTAAGGGGGGGGCCAGGACAATGGATGGGGGAGTTTTTCACAACCCCGACCAAGCAGCTGCACCCTGCTATTTTTATATAGTGGTAATGATACTATAGTGCAAGTAGTCTGTGATACATACTGTACTGAAGTAGCTCTCTCGACTGTCTCTGTATGTCCAAGCTATATGATGTGAAGAACTGGGGGACTACGACTACAGACTTTTATCTTATAAAGTATCTTCAGTATTGAGAATTTTTTTGTCTTTTTTAAATCAAAGAGAGTGATATATGAGTACAGAGCTTTTCAATCATCCATCAATTTTATCATGCACCAATTGAAACAACACATTTCATTTGGGATAAGGAGCCATTTAACCTGCAGTCAAATGTGAAATATTTTTAGATCTTATCATTAGGCCTAACTCATAGGCTCTTGTAAACAGATTTTCTGTAGGCCTATATGTGAACAGGAAATACAAGAATGAAGTACCAAATAAACCGATGAATGGCAATAGAATCTGTTGACCAAACAAACTTGAATGAAATTAAAAGTCAGTGTAGCACCAGCAGAATTTATTTAATTTTTAAAGAACTGGAGGTGGCCAAATAATGACACATGTAAAATTGATGCAAAACTGCCAAACCACCAAAAATATTCAAAAACTTTCAAGGACTATATCTTTTTATGCCTATTTTCAAAAACTTTCCAGGGCCTTGAACTTATTTTTTTCAAAATCACAAACTTTCAAGGATTTCAAGGACCCGTGGGAACCCTGTAGTAGTTAAACATTACAAATGCTGAAATGTAAGCTTGTGATTCCCAGGCAGTGTCTTGGATAGATCATGCAGTTTGTTTTGGAAGGCTGAAGCACACATGTCCTTACAGCATGCTCCACAACATTATATTCCTCAGTCACAATACCACCCCCTCCCAAACCCCCGTCTCCTCTATAGCTTCAAGATGTGAAGATTTGTTGACCTGGCTATGTATATCCACAATCTAATATCTATTCTCCTTCTTAATCTTTTACCTACACTCTGACAGTCTGTCACACACACACGCACACACACGCACAGAGTGCAGGCACACAAGAGAGGGAGAAAGAAAGAAAGAGAAAGAGAGAGAGAGAGAGAGAGAGAAAGACAACTCTTCTTTAGCGCATGAACATGTGCCCATATTGTGCTGTGTGGATCACAAGTCACAAAGTAAACATCAGCATTTTAAACCCTTAAGCCAGTGTGCAGTAATCAGCTCAGTCAACACAGGGGGCTTAAACCTCAGTGAATTTCACAGATAGTTTTGCTGTCTGGATCTGTGTTGGAGTGTGTGTGTTTGCCGTGTGGGGGCAAATGTGCACGTGCCTGCGCGAGTGCTTTCGCGAGCGCTTGTAAGATTGTGGAGCTGGCCAGATCTCCAGGACAATATTTGGATGAATCTTAGAAGAGATCAGATAGAACGCAGGGGATTAAGGAATAGAGAGAGAGTCACTTGTAGCCAATACTAGCTGGGGGAGGATGGGAGCTGACGGGAGGAAGGGATGCAGGGATGGGGAGATGGAGGAGAAGAAAGACAGGATTCCTTTAGGCAAGACGTTGAGTCTTCTCCAACAGTCTAAACTTCTACTAATCTCCTCTTTAACTGCCCTTACTTTTTCCTCCACATTCTCTCTCTCTCTCTCTCTCATCTTCTCTCCTTCTCCCCTTCTAGCTATTTCTCTCTCATACTATCTCTCCCTTACACATACACTCTCCTGTTCTCTCTCTCATTTTTCTCCCTCTTCCTCCCTTTCTAACTCATTCTCATGCAAGCTATTTCTCCCTCACTCTACCTCTCCCTCACACATTCTCTCTCTCTCTCTCTCTCTCTCTCTCTCCCTCTCTCTCCCTCCCTCCCTCTCTCTCCCTCTCTCTCTCTCTCTCTCTCTCTCTCTCTGTATTAGCACTAATCTCCCAGCCACTTATTGATTTTCCTGTGCAGAGGCAGATTACAGATGCGTCCTTGTCCGTGCCCATCCTGCCTGGCAGAGTCCAATGGAAGGGACCCAGGTGAACAGAGCCCTGTGTGGGGCTCGAACGCTGCGCTCGAGAAAAAGGAAAACCAGACCAGATCCCGCACACTCGCTGCAGCAAACATGCAGTGATTTGTTCAAAAAGACTACAGCTAATTACAACCTAACCGGCAAGTCATGAGTCATGAGTCTCTGAGAAAAAAATGAAATGAATTGAAGTGTACCTTCTGATCGAAGTTTTCAGGAGTAAGGAAGAAATTGTAAAGGGAGACGAAATATCCTTCTAACAACCCCATCAGCAGGACGAGATACACACCATCTGCAAACTGGGCATGAAACACAAACATATAATGCTTTAAAAACAAAAACAAACTAAGTACAAAATTAACAAAACCAAAACAATTGAACACATACTCTTTCTCTCTTTGTCTGTCTATCTCTCTCTGTGTGTGTGTGTGTGTGTGTGTGTGTGTAGAAGTATGGGTTACCTGAGTTTCCAATTCGGTCACCTCCAGATTTAGCTTATTCAAATGCTTGTTTACAAAGGTAATCAGAGTCTGAAAAAGCCAATAAAATATCCACTTTATTTCTTCATTCTCTCTCAAGTAATAGCAATAATGTCTATAGTATCCATGGGTTGAATACAACCAAAAGACACTACTACTACCTCTGCTGGGAATACAGCTATTATTACTAGTATTATTATTATTAGTAGTAGTAGTAGTTGTAGTAACACTTTATTTTAAGATTCACATGTTGGCCACTAATATATACCCAGTTAATGTCTGTATTACAGACTTATAATACAAACCTTAAAGGCCCACTATGAAACATTTTTCATTTAATTAATCCGTTTCATACTGTTTAGGATGCTAAAATTAGTCATTACACGGCGAACGAACGGTGTAGAATGCACCACCGTGGCCTATAGCGGTAGATACAGCACTTGCAATGTTCAGCAACGCGGACCGCCTCCAATAGAATGCAGTGCAATACAATGCAATACAGCGGTCTTTAGAGGGAGCTTGTGAGAGAAAAAAAACAGAACGTTGCTCAGCCCTTCTTTAAGTAGAGGTCACGGCCTTACAAGTCATATATACAGACATTAGGTATGTATTAGTGGCTAACATGTCTATCCTTAATATTAAATGTTGTATATATATTATAGCAGTATTTATAAATATACTTATATGTTACTGCAATTTCACGCTGTATAGCAATTCACTAGCCGTATGTAGCATCTCAGTCACAAGGTCGCTTTCCTCTATAAGTTTGTTTGCAATGGTACATAATACTCCTTCAGTCATACAGCCTGCACCTGCTCTTATTTGTCAGTGCCATTTTGCTTGGTCCTCGCTGACTCTGACAAACACACGCATAGGTGCTATTGACACATCCGTGTCACTTCTGTAGCCCCAATAACAATGGAAGCCCTTTGTGCTAAAAGAAGAGGCAGGAGAGCTGCTTGTACCTTCTTTACCACATTCAGCTTGTCAGGAGCATGGTCAAACAGCGTGTCGAAGGCATCTCGCTCTGTGAACAACACACACACACACACACACACACACACACACACACAGGGTAGGAAGAGAACAGGCTAATCCCCCAGAAAGGGTCCAGTGCAAAACACAGGGCAGCCAAAATAGAGAGATGGCAGCCACGCACTTATAACTAATCCATTTGCCTCATGTGTTAAAAACACACCCACACACAACACAAGCCTGTGTGTGTAGCCCAGTTATCTGCAGATGATTATCAAAACACATACCGTGCCTTCCGGACAGAGCCCTGAAAGCGAACAAAAAAAACACGCCAATTAGAACATCGCAGTTTTAAAATGGTTGGCTCTATGGGGACACAATGAATGGCCGTGACACACACACGCACACACACAGACATTTTCAGAGCAAGACAACATGCCGGTGCTGGCAAGAGAAAGTCATATAGCAACTGGAAGTGAATGCGGAGAATGCGCTAAGGATGCTATGGTAACATAACAAGCTGGCTGTCCAGTCGTTCAGCAGATCATTATGAGGCGGACACAATGCTGAGGTGGGAGTGTGTGTGGGGGGTGGAAGTGGGGAGTGGTACTGGTGTGAATGTGTGTGTGTTGGGGGGTGGCGCACACAAAAGGCTTAGAGTGGAGTCGAGGGTGGTGGCAGGGTTGGCGGACGGATGGATGGGGGGTGGGGGTGGTTGTTGGGTTGTAAGCGGGGGGTCCCTGAGGCCGGGCGATCAAACGGCGACGGCCGAGGCTGGACACGGAGCAGAGAGCCCCAGAGAGCCCGTCCTCCTCTCCCACCTCCTCCTGCTCTAATCTCTGGTGCCAGTGGCGAGCCTGGCCAGCCGCTCCTGCCTGTGTGATAACAGAGCCTAAGCAGCTACACGCGCACACACACACACACACACTCACACACAGCAACTGCCACCACTTCAGCCCATATCCCCCAGCTGCTTGGAGCCTGCTGGACCACAGCACTGTGTGTGAGTGTGTGTGTGTGTGCGTGTGTGTGTGAGAGAGAGAGAGAGGGGAAAAAAAACGGCGAAATATGCTGTTGTATAAATAAAGTTAACCTACTACACTCGGCATGAATATCCTTATCTTTCAATGTCACAAAAGGATCAAGAATCAGTTTCATCACAGCAATTAAATGACCATTTAATTCACCATTTATATTTTCTGGACGCAATTTCACAGTTTTGTGGGGCTGACACACATAAGAGAGACGTATGGCGACACCGCTGACTCCTGAGCGAGTCCTAGCAGGTGATGATTAAGACAACATCCACTGAAGGCAGGGAGGCCTGCTGATCTGCAGAGCTCAGGGATGACGCATAGCAAGAGGAAGCTCTGTGTGCTTTCACAAGTCAGGTTCCACAGGCTCTTTAAAGAGCAGTCAGGATTGAATTATACCTACAGCTGCTGTCATGGACTATTACCAAACACTGAGCTCAACTGAACTTTGCCCAATGACAAGCAAGAACAAATAAAGCAGACCATCCAGATTGCTAGCTGCCTATATGGCTCAGTAGTCTTGCTGTGGTTTGGGGTCTTTTTTTCTTAACTGCCTACGGGTGCTAGCAGCCCCATCTTGTTCTGATAGAATTTGTCATTTGAAAGTTGAAGCCATCATGTCTAATTGTATGGAGAAAGTGTAAGTTTGCCCTATTCGGAGCCATTGTAGTTGAGACCCATTATTTGAAGAGGAGTGTATGGGAAGCAAAAGTACCTTATTGATTTGGCAGTGAGAGTGAACTGTGATGTAAACTGTAATTCAGGCAACCGAGTCAACCTTGAGTACTTCCAAATAATGCACAGGGCATTGAAACGTGGGCCATAGTGACCTAGTGCGTGTGCTAAAAGGTGTATTATCTCTTGCCTTCCCATCGGCATCATCATGTGAACATGAGCCATGACTTACTCAGTGTTCCCAGTAATTTCCTCCTGAATCTGACGAGACTGCAGGATGCCCTCCCGTTTCTGCCGCAACAAAAACAACATCAAATTCTCAGAGGAGTAGACTTAAAAAATATCTCTAACAGATAACATGACATACAAATTGAGAAAAAGCATATATATATTTATATATATATTTTTTTTTTTACTTTTTGTTTCATAAATAATTCTAGAGTATATTTGAAGACTGTGGAATAGTCACAAGATCTACTGTGTGGCACCCACCTGAACAATAACAACTTGAACTGAGACATGGTCAGGGAGTCTGATGGGGGCTCTGAAGTGCTGAGAAAGCGCCACCAACAGGTGAAGAATGGCCACAATGCTTTTGGCATGAACAGCTAGCAGGAAGAGAAACAAACAAGAGAAAGATAAAAAAACATTCAAAAGATAAAAAATGCAATCTAATATGATTACCCAAGCAAAACATTTAGCAAATGTTTGTACAACTTAAATTGAAATTACCTCTTTGCAAGACAAACTTTAGTCTAGGTAAGAAAGGTTTTTGTAATCAGACACTGACAAAACGGTCAAATTTACCATCCAACTGATGATTTGTTTATATTATTTACGTCATTTACGTTATCTGTCTGAAATCATAGACACTTCTTTAAACCTACATTTTACCAACATTTAGAAAATTATTTCCAATGCAGCAGTGTTTGACATTTGTCACTTATTTCTCTCCCAGGTCTATACCTTAACACCATTCAGCGTAATCTTTAACCATGAATGTGCATCTAGAAACCTTCAGACACGTACAATCGACGTTCCACTTAATGCTCCTGGAGGACACCTTCAAAGCGTCATTGATCCTCTCCAGCACCGTCTGCAACTTCTGCTTCTGGGCTATCTCGGACTGGGTGACCTCCGCCACGTTTAGCTTCTCCCCCTCTAGTTTTTCTGAGGTGAAAAGAAGGAAAAAAACAAACAAAATCCCATCAAGAATGAATCATGATGTTGAAGGATGGGGGCAGTGCTGTGTTCAGTAGAGGAAATCTTGTGTGAATCAATCCATAGCCCGATTGGGCAAGGTCACAAGAACACTATTTGTAGGAAGAACAGGAACATGTGATACAACATAGACTGAATAATAAACAGCTAGCTAACACTGACTGAATGGGCCATAGGAAAATACAACTGAAAACTGGCTGTGTTTAATTTGGTTAGTGTTGCAGCGTCAGTATTTGGTCTATGTTGTATGACATCTTCTCATTCTTTTTTCTTTGAGCAGTACTCGCTGACCTCACTTTGAACAACAAAGCTACCAATTGAGCGACGACAGTGAATTTCTCCCTAAAGTCAGGAGGAGGAGAACTCACCAAAGAGTTTCTGAAGAACCTGCCCATCGTACAAGTCCTCTGCCAGGTCCTTGACAATAATCCTCTCCCCGACCAGCACGTCGTTGATCCAATCAATCAGCACCTGCCGGATGGAAAAAAATCAATGCTGATGTGGACCTACAGGCCAGCTTCTGCTTCCTTAAGCAGGCTTTAATCGCCATGCACATCCTCTTCCTTTACCACTTGCTACTTGCTATATGGCATTTCAGTGTGTTAAGACTCAGGCCTGAAATGGAGGGGCTGCAAGTCTATGGCAGTCTATGAGTTCCTCAGAGGTCACACATGTGGTTCACAAAGATTTACATTATAGAACACCACAGAGGTATTATACATACTACAGAGATATATTCCTGCTATTACTAACTGTCTGATTCTTCTTCATCTTATTATTGTTATTCTTAGGTTCCTATATGACTTTTTTATAAGGAAGGTCTGTCATAGCCTAATCACTGTATAAAAAAACACTGGTAATAAATTTAGTCTAAGAATATAACAATTGAACTGTGCCCACTGCAATGAAAAAAATACAATTTTATTAAAGAAATACTGCAATAAAATGATACATACTTTCATCAACTCCTGTAGCTTGCGATCATTCTTTGAGTTTGGGTCAACCATGGTGCGGACCTCATTCTCCTCTAAGAAAAGGGGCAAATATTTAGGGTCACTGTCAACATAGCATTGAACATTTGCAAAGATATGGAAGAATGATTTTTGCTTCAGGCAAAAGATACCTAGCAGAGTGTCCTCTGGATGCACCTCATAAGGTGTAGGGCTTAGGGGAAGGTTAATGGCATTCATCCCTTCCTCCTGGAGATCAGACACTGAAGGAGATGGAAAATATGAACATGTTTTTGCAACCAACAAATACTGCATTTAAGCAATAAGACACGAGAGGCTGTGCATATACGCTGGTTGTAGAACAGCTGAGGGGTGAGGTTAAACCCCTCAGCTGTTCGAGTGGCTCATTGCTCATCTAAAATGGTTTAAGTAAATTGTTTATAAGATTTCATTGCATATCGAGGGCTGAGAGCCAAAAGGGCGTAAGTGACATTTCACCAACTTTACAGGACAGCCAAAACAAAAAATGACTTTAGTTTGCTCTTACTTTCTGTACTGATTTCACCTATTTTTAGCAAAATGATTCATACACATGAATGACAAAGTACTTAATGAATAATATTATATCTTTCAGTCCAAAAAATATTTTTTCTACATTTTTAAATTTCAGTTTTAGTGACATACGCCTTTTTGGCACTAAGGATTTACTTCCATTTGGATATAATTTATGGGCGTATCTGACTATTTCATAAACAGAAAAGAACATGCATGTGCTTTTCAAAGAAAAAATGTCATTTTTACTCAATAAAACAATATTTATATTAGCTTTTTTAATTTAAATGCTATCTATTTTTTAGTTGTACCATCGACAGATTATGCAAAAAGCTATTACAATGACAACAATAAAAAGGAACATCAATTATTTTTTTTATGTCAATTTCAATTTTTTTTATGTCAATGTTATTTCAATATGTATTGATGATTTTGCACAACACCATGGATCCCCTGCAAAAGCTCATATCTCTCCCAAAACAGTTTATCCATGTGTCAAAACTAAATATCTTTCTCATGTAAATAGTCACTGCCCCCAAAATGCATTGTCCCTTTGGCATTGTGTAAGCAGTGCAAGTCAAAATGCTTAGATGTTTTGTCACTATCGCAAAGGTATAACTGGAACTGCAACTGGAAAAATATAAAGTAACTTCCATCGAAGAATGCCGTATTCTGTGCATGCACAAATATAAACACAAGAATAATTATGATGAGCGGTTGAAATTCACATTGTCCCACACGATGACATAGAGTATACTGTAAGACAGGCCCTTCAAGATCTCTCTCATTTCCTTGGACCAGATCAGTATAAAGTGTAAAGTATACTGTGTAAAATGTTTTGTAGGGGTCTAAACTGGGGTTGTGTATGGCTACATCATTCTCAGATATGACAGCACACATTGTTACAGTATATTGCGAAAGGTTTGGATGATGGAGAAGACTATAGAGGTTGGATGATTGAGAAGACTATAGAGGCTGGATGATTGAGAAGACTATAGAGACAGGCAGAAGGCTGCACTCAGCAACCTACCTCTGCTATTGTGAGGCGATGGTTTACGACATGGTCTATAATTATAGCCTGAATTTTGTCCTGGACGGTATGGTGTTCCTCTGCCTCTTCTCCCTATTCCACCACCTTGCATCCTCAGATCTCTCTATTTCTTCTTCGTCTTCCACGAGCAGGAAGTTGCCCTTGTTCGTTTACTTGTTCAGGTTGTTCTTTTTTCTAACTGCAAATGGTACTGGCCCTGGCCACCTCTATATATACGTGTTTGGCTGCATTCACAATCATAAACAGCTATTGCATGGTAACTAAACACATTTTTGGTCATCTGAGATCTGGAAACCTCCTCAATTGCTAAAAGGACAATTCACCTTATTGTCAATTGCTGTCACAAATTTTTCAAATGCTCCATGAAATTCATACATGAGGTTCATGGCATTATATTCTTGACTAATTTGACAATTGAACAAACTATTGTGCATATGATGACTTACACAATGAAATCATGCTGATGTGTTTTGGAGAGAGCAACCATCACACTGAAAAATCAACTAATCAACTAATAATAACTGTAGGCTACTTGTACATAATCATTTGCAAAAAAGCACTGTGCTGTCTTTATGTGCTGCCCATCATGTATTTCTCAGTGCCAAAAGGGCATAAATGCACTCACGCCCTTTTGACTCCAAATGCTTCAGTGTGTTTACAATAAGACCTTTGGTTTTTGTTTAATAACTCAAAATTTATTTATATTTCACTTACATAGTTTTGTCAGTTGAAAGGGCTCACAAAGAGCTTTCCGATGATATATATATATCTCAATTTTGACCAAAATGTCACTTACGCCCTTTTGGCTCTCAGCCCTCGATATAACCATGTACTTTAAAAATAAAATAGTGTATTGTAATAACCATTAAATATAGTTCCTTTTGGAGAGTGGTTGCCAGGCAGCGCTACACGCTGCTTCGCTGAGATGGGCTATGTCAGACCATTGAACAATTGTAACAGTTTTTAATTGACGTTCGATTGCGCAGTAATGCGGAAGTGAAGAGGCACCGGTGTGTCTTTATTGTCATTTTACAACGGCTTGAAACACAGAATCAGCCCATCACAATCAAGAACCAAAGAGGCAGTTTTAGATGCCCATTTTAAACATGTTACATAATGATCTGTGACTTCAATTTGCTTCAAGAGAAAATAAGTAGATTCACAATTTAAAATAAGGTTAACATCCTGTTACAAACTATTTGCATTTTTTCATTGAAGGTTCTGGAGAACACATTATTTCACATTTGTTCAAATGAACAATCATGGTTTAAATCAACATGACATACACACAAATAGCATACACACAAAACCACTGAGCAGCCCTGTCAGTCCATCCCAATCTAATGGTACACACTGTTAGAGAAAATGTAGAGACGTCAAAAATCATGGAAAAGATGCAAAAACATGAGTGAGTGTGTTGAGTTAGTATGCATGCATTGAAGTGTTGAAACTGAGTACGGAAGTTACAAGGCCTGAGTGTTTGAGATTGAGTTTATGAGATTTTGAGTTACTGAGTCAATAGTAGTGTCGACCATGTTTGCAGTGCGCTGGTCTGAGAATTCTAATTAGGTGGGAAGTGGCGTCATGCTTTTGCAGTGCTTTGAAACACTAAGGCACTGACCATGCTTTTGCAGTGCTTTGGAACATAAAATTCTGTGTGGTGTGCTTTACATTAACATGTGTCATGCCGGTCCTAGAAACTAGAGGTTTCTATTTGATGAATAAGAGACGACTGAAGTAGTTGAATTGAGACGGTTATGTGAGGATACACAACTGGGAGTGGGAAGCGCTGAGGCTTTATTTTTCTGTTGCTGTGAATACTCTGTGTTGTGTCACACATTAGTGTGTCTGTCATGTGTATGTCTGTAAATGTAGAAGTGATCATAGCTGTGGATGTTAAGCGGTGGAAATTATTGTGGGGACGAGAGAATATTACACCCAAGTGGGTGGTGGTCAGACAAAATAACTGTGGTTTAGAGAAACGGAACAAAATAATAAGGAAAATAATATTTCTTAATAATAGGGATTACCAATTAAAATAATGTTGTCCTCACCAGGCAGATGAGATTATAAAACTAGCCAAGTGATGTACAGAAAATAACACATGATTTTGATTATTTTGAAAATTACAGGCAAAAGCTAGGGCCTGACGCTTGAGTCTTGTGGAGAATTGGGCTGTCTGATTTTAAAAGGTGGTTAAATTCAGATGAAAGACAATTTATACCAAATGGTCCCAATCATTCAAATTATTTTTGTGACCTTTTTATGAGTTTAAGGGGTTTGCCAAAACAGGGGATTGAACCAACTGAACTAGCTAACAGTAACAAGACTAATATTAAACCTCAGCAGTCTGGTGATTTAAGGTCAAAACCCTCAAATACATACATACATAGTTTTGTGGGTGGTTTAATAGCAGAAACAGTAGAAATAGTAGAAATATTAGATATGTGTAATTTATATTAGGAGCTGGCCGACGTATAGTTATGTTTGGACATATGATTAACTTAATATTCCAGCAGGTTGCAGCTGCAAGCAGTGGCGAGGAGGATTTACCTGGAGATCTGAAACATCTAGTAAGTGTGGGGGACACATTATAAAAAAAAGACTAAAGGTCGCCCACACCGGGCAGAACCTCAGTGGACTAGACCCTTAAAGAGCTGTGCTTTAGCCAAAAACAGCACAGAAACAGCACAGCTCAGTTTGAGCAAGTGTGTGTGTGAGTGTGACTGATACATTGTGTGCGACTGGTTCAGGGAGTGAGCAAGGCTGAGAGTTTGCGTGTGTGTGACGGTGGGGCTGAGAGTGTGTGTGACTGTGATATCTGCTGAAATGAAGTTTAGATCTAAATTGGGATTAATGATGATTTGGATCAACTCAAATTTAATTGTGGGAATGTGGTTGCTACAAATGGAAACAGCAAATAGCCAACAGTTAACAGACACGTGTGGAGCTAAAGTGATTTTGAATGTTGACGAAGACCGGTACATGGTAAGAATTCACATGGTGTGTTGAATGATGCAGTATAGGACAAGCTAGAAATCCCTAATGAATATAAATTAACAGATTAGCTTTTTAGATTTTCTATCACAGTAAATAAAAATGTTAACCATATCAACATGCATTATAATGTACAGAGACAATGTTTTTGTTATTCATGTTATTGATGTTATTCATGAACAATTATTAATGACTTTGCAGACTTGTATGGCAGTGTTTGCTGAGAGGTGTTTTCGCAAGTGAATTGAAGGCACAGTCAGGTGTTAGTAACCTGGTGGTGGAATGGCTAAAAAAACAATTTGGAAAGTGAGGTGCATTTATGGGACAAGTATTTATTGGGGTAGCAGCCTGTCCACTATGGTAAGATGTAGGGGTGGGCAATATAGACGATACCGTATGCAATATGCATTTGGCCAATGATAGAGATTTTGGGTCATATCGGCATACCGTGATAGGCTCATTGCGTCTCCACAACCATGTGGAAAAAATGTTGACCTGTAGCTTCACCTTATTGATAGCACCTTTTTATTCTTACAACAAAACTGTGTAAGAGCCTATAAATTGAACAGCTACTGCCTGACACAAATGCAGCTTACCAGTTTACTTCTCTGTGAATTTGAGAGTCCAATATAAACCGATATAAACCTCCGAACAATGACTAAACAACTGTTGTACATATTGACTTTATGCTATGGTAACCATTAAGAAACTGTTATGCTGTAAGTTACATACCAAAGTATACCGTGATATATATCATCTACCGTCTATGGTTCAAAATATATCGCAATATAAATTTTAGACTATATCGCCCACCCCTAGTAAGATGTGGGTGGAGTTGCATACCTTGTTTGAGAACTCTAGCTACACGTACAATTGAAAGAGCAATTAATGGTAGAGATGAGCCACTACTGAAATACCAGGCACCACAAGTAGGGGCAGAGTACTTTTAAATTAACTTCTCTTGATCTTGTGATAACAAAGCTTGCTTGACTCTCCCATTCACCCAAGACCCATGTTGCTAGCCCTTAGCAGGAGGTGCAAGTGAGGCAGCAGCTAGAAGTCATGCAGTTTCAATAACAATAGGCAATTTAAATGTATGTTTAAACAAAGGTCCCACGTTGGCCAACTCTAATGCCTCTGGTGTGAATGCTCATGCCAGAAATGTCAGGTCGAATCTGACTTTTGAATCTGTTTAAAAAGCTATGGATTAATGACTAGATCAAATGCTAAGATCTAAGTTCTCTGATGACACTGCAACTGTGGGGTCTATCAGAGATGGATATGAGGGGCAGTATTGGAGCCTTGTGGACGACTTTGTGGGATGGTGTGAGAGAAAATCAACAAAATCTTAAGGGCAAAAAATATAAATGATAAATGGTCTAAATATGGCATATATATATTGACCAAACCGATATATACACCAGTCAACCTCTGCCGTTCATGCACCAGAATGCAGGAGGCAATATTACAACATTTATGTGGGATGTCCCAGAAACGCCACCAATGGAATATTGGCATGAAGAATTTTAAGAAACTTTTACAGAAAAACAGCAAAACATAACCTAAAAGAATGAAGCAAAAACTACTGTCATCCTATTTCAGAACTGGACTGAGCAACAAGCACAAGTCCAAGGTGATGAGATCCATATATAATGCTTGGCTAAGATAAGCTTGGCAGTGGGTTAAATAGGTAGATACATGGATAGACTGTAATTTCTGCATGAAATTCTACAAATAATCATATCAAAAAGATATTTAAGTTTGACTAACCCATCGTTAACCACCCCACCCCACCCCCTACATGCAAATATTTCTGTGAAGCAATGAGGAAACAATTACATGACAAAAATAAAATAAACCTACCAAAAGGGGTTGTGGTGGACAACGGGACATGCATACAAAAGAAAATATCATTTTTTTAATGTAAATCAATCCTGCAATTCTTAGAAATCTCCTTAGGAATTGCCACTGGTCTTCCAACATGTTTCAGTGATGATAGAAAGTGATCAAGAGACGCCTTATTCTCGCCTTAAGTTGAAGTCCGCCCATTCATTAGTATTTCACACTCACACTCAGAGGCTGCTGGTGCTGTAGTGTAATGCACAAACCACATGAGATTTGCACATTCCCAGAAATCTCTGCCAAAGCAGCACAGCAACAACAAAAGCACAGACGCTATATAATAATATGATAGTGGAGCCTCTTGCTGCTGTTTCTAGCCCAGCATGCACCTCTGTGCCACTTCAGCGACGCCTCCAGGGATGTCTGAAGCTGCCGCAGGTTTCCAGGGGAGAACGACATCCTGCTAATCAACACCATCTCAACTTCTCACTCATGAACACATACACACACACACACACACACACACACACACACACCGTGACACGTAACTGATGTCATGCTTTCCTTCACGGTGAGGATAATCCACAGGGTTGACACACACCTTCAGGAGCCCATGAGCACAACTGTTTGCCTTCTTAACTGTTATCAGGTTTGAAAAAAGGCAGGTGAGTGGGAATAGATGTTCAAATGACACCTCCAGTGTGTGTAAAAGGCACAGAGGACACGTTACGAAGATGTCCTACCTGGACAGAAGGCTCCACATCCCATCACCCCCTCTCTTCCCTTTATCTTCTCCTCTCCTCTGTGAGGGAATCAGCATCTCCCTCACCACATTCCCTGCAGACACACCCCCTCTGCCTTTCTCTCTTTCTTTTCAACCTTCATCTCTCTCCTCTCCTCTCTATCCCCCAATCAGCAGGCCGGTATTGGGTCCATGTCCCCCTCCCCCTACTGTTTTCCTGTCCACAGTCATAAATGACAGAGTGATAAATTAAAATTATTTCACGAGTCTCCCTGGACAAGGGGACAGCTCCATCAAATCACGGCAAGCATCATGGCAAAATGCACTCTCTCGACTTGCACTTGTGCAAGCTTAAACGGATGGGATGGAAGAGTAGAGAAAGAGAGGGACAGACCAGATGTGTGTGTGTGTGAGTGAGAGAGAGAGAGAGAGAGAGAGAGAGAGAGAGAGAGAGAGAGAGAG
>JAGFZM010000703.1:0-16882 GCA_017657215.1 Limnothrissa miodon
CAACATTATCAAGGTCCACACAAAAGAACTCTGGAGAATCTCTGGAGAAAAACATTATCAAAGGCCACACAAAGGTAACAATATTATCAGGGGCCACACATTATTACCTACATGCTTCTGCAAGAGCACAACATTATCAGGAGCTACACATAAGCACAACTATCACAGGAAATACAAGCCCCTTATCAGTAATGTAGTCTCAGCAGGACATAACTATGTATGCACAGTGGAAGTAACTAACTACTTATTCTTAAGTCAAACTTTCCTTATCTATGATATCTAAACATTTATATCATTGATCATTAATATAATGTAAACATTTAGGTCATTAAATTATTTAAAGGCCTTAAAAAGCACAAAGTCTGTATTAAAATGTAATCTTTTCTCACCCAGTGGGATGTTTTGTGAGGTGCCTGTGATTCCTCAACAGCATCTTCTACAGGGGTTGGCAGCAAGAAGGACGCACTTCTGCTATTTTCTTCAGACTCAATTAATGTTAGTGGGTCTCTCCTTTTAGGTCTTCTTTCTGACCCATTGGCCTTTTAAACACAAACACCAGTAAAACAGACAGTAAAACAGCAATCAATACACATGATAAAAAGTGTTAAAAAAAGATCACTTTAGATAAAAAAAAATACATACATATGTTTGTTGATTTAGTGATAACTTTTGACAGGTCACAACATGGGATAATTATTTAAAAAAATAAAAAGTGTATCTATTTTACACCGTTACATGGAGCACCAATGTAAAGTACACTAGGTGCATCCATCACTGACAAAACCAACAGATCCACTTTACAAAGATATCTAACTGAATATATACCAATCAAAAGAAGACTTCTGGCCTAAACCTCAACAAATCAAAGTAACAAAAGGAAAAGGCTTCCAATACTGAAAGATAACCAAACATCTAAGTTTACCTGTGTTATGAACTTTCCAAAAGGCCACAAAAAATAACATGATAACTTCCAGCAAAGCTTGCCTGTAATGACACAGAGAAACCGACACAGTTTAATACGTTCATGCAGTTATACAACAGACATCTGAATCAGCATGAATGGGGTTTAAACTGACCATGTGGAATCCCAATAACAGTACTGAACATCAGAAGACTGACCACAATGTACACCAGGGCAAGCCACCATCCGAACAGAAACACATACAGGACATTGCCACACGAAATCAGGGAACCTGCAAAAATAACACTGACGTTCTTACTTTGACAACATTTATGGATGCCATTAATATATAAGTTTCTAATTAAAGACTGTTTTTTTGTATGTCACACATACACTGGAAACACATTCATATTTGTAATGATGGTGGATGATGATGCATATAAAATGCATCTTCATGAGCATATCACTGACAAACCTGGATGAGCTTTGACGACATTCAGCTCTGAATAAAGCTCCTTCACGACCTCTGACCTGTCCTCAAACGGCCGCTCTGTCACATGACTTTTCCATTTCCTGAATCCAAACTGAATGCAAAGAGGCACATAAAAGGGGGGGTCTTACTAAAGGGCATAGTGGGGACGGTTAAAATATAAATGGACATAAAAAGATACAGTGGAGACAGTTATAATATAAATGGGCATACAAATACAATGGGCATAAAGTGACATAAATGAATGGCCTGAAACGGTGACTAGGTCGAAGGGCTGTTTGGGGCAATGGCTGGTGGAAGGTTTAGTCACCTTGTAATTGTTTGCAAGTTTCTGGGCTTCCACCTCATTATCTGCAGTGATGGTTGTCTTGTGACGCCCCTCCTCCCTCGCATCATCAAACGCAAGCAGACTCTGGCCTGTGATAAAACCAGAGAGTGTTTAATTAAAGCAAACAATAACTCAGTGTAACAGGCCTAGAGCCGCCACTTTCCACAAAGTTTAAGTGTGGTGAAATAGTGTTCTGCACCATTAAGAAACCAGTAGTTGTGGGAATTATGCGCTCTTCTACTTCTCGTTTGTCTTGTCTGCACAAGAGTGGGAACATTACCAGCTTGAACAGTTGTGTGATACAACTTCTTTGTCTTTCTCTAGAACAAAACCTTTCAACTGGGGGTTCGTGTGTGCTACTTATAACACAACACATATCACATCTGTTACATCCGCAAAAACTTTGGCACACACTTTACCCAAACTCAGGTAAGACAGTGTAATTTAATTTACTCAACCTCAGGTAAGACCGTGTAATACATCAACCCCTTACTTCTTTGCCTGCATGAGTAGGGGCCCAGTGGTGGAGAGGCACAGGGGAGGGAGGAGTATCCATCCAGGCCATCGCGAGGCAGGTGTGTCCCACATACGCCATCACAATACAGCCTTCTACCCCTCAAGCTCTGCAGGTCTGATGGATCTGCTAAGAAAAAACAGACAGCGAGTACCACTGTAGCATCTACATTTGTGTTTACATTTACATCTACGCAAAGTTGTCGCTAGCAATTTTGTGCCCTATGACAAAAAAGAATCCCCCCACCCAAACATTATTATTATAACATTAAAATGTTCTTTAGGGCTCCTCATCAGTGCTAGGGCCTTACTATCATCCGAGCCAGGACCCAACAATCATCACAGCCCTGCATGTGTGTATTTTAGCCAAAGCAACTCCCAAAGGATGAACAATCAAGCTGCATAGTGCAGCACTAGTTGTAAGCAGGAGGCTTTCTGAGGGAGACAGTGCAGTAGTGTGGAAGAGAGTGAAGATGGTAGATGGGATAGCAAATGGTAGGAGCTAGCTAGGACAAGAGATACTAGGCTACTGCTTTCTCTCTTTCCCATTCATCAGCAATGGGTGTTCTGCTACATGTTAGCTGACATTATGAAACTGGAATGGGGGAAAAAATGGGAGCTGGAAATATCCATTGCATTCTCCTCAAAGATCTGGTCATTGACGATTACAAAGGTTCACAGAAAAATCTGATGCATCTAAATCTGATCATCCACTGTGCTGCAGGCTGACATCTAGCCTAATTATCACAGAAAATAATCCGCAGCAAGATTTACTAAACACAAACGTGCGTCACAATTCTCAGTTCCTCCTTCACACATCTCGCAGCAGACATTTCTCCCAAGAAGGCTTACAGGTTAAACACAGGGGCACCCAATATGGTTCTGTTTCAATGTAGCAGAATCAGACACTGAATGTCATAAGTAGCACCTATGCTTACTCTGGGATTTCTTGGAAAAATGGCTGTTGAAATAGGCCCATTCTGTGGGTCACACTACATGCAGTGTGCGTGCGCGCGCTCTCGTGTTCGTCTTGACATACTGAGACAGGTGCTATGGCCGAGTGCCAACGACATCACATGTTCACAGTCACACATTATAAAAATGCATGCATGTGTCATATGTCACATTAATTTAAACATCTTATATACTTTCCAAGTATGTTTACTAAAAATGCGTGTCACTCGGTTAATTACGCTACTGTTTGTTAGTAGTAAACTAGACTATGTTTCTGCGCCACGCTCTTACTTACTTACTTCCTCAGCTTTTTCTGTGCTACCAGTATTTGCTTATCTTATCTAGAGTAAAAGACGAAAACATAACTTGAGGCTAGGTTCAAACTTACTGTCGTGAGTGCAAGCAGTGTGTAGACTACACAGACGCCCCCACAAACTTCAGCCGTTCATTTGACTTATGCAGAATTATTTTGTTAATTTATGACTTAACACTGGTCGCAGCTGCATGCGACCATAAGAGTGCAGTTAAAAAAATAAACATATAACAGTCATGGGCCTTTTTTGAATTAACCTAGATTTTTAAACCTAACCTCAAGATCTCTTGATTTCCAGTACCGTCTTTTCCACGGCTTGAACCAAAAAAGGCTAGTCACGTCTAACGCGTGAAGGTCTACCTGCTGTATCATCAGGACTGTCAGCAGCAAATCGTCTTCTTCGTGTTTCACCGTCAGCTGATAAATGTACACTTTCAGAAGACATCTCTGTTACTCAGCATAATGGTTCCGATGTGATGGACAATTCGCGTTATCCGTGAGCGCAGTTAACGTGAGCTTTAGTGAGAGCGCATGGAATTGTGGGAAATGTAGTAAGCACTTCAGACACAGGATGAACTGTCTTAGGGGAGCCCATTAAGCTCTATGTGAATTCTGATGTAATCCACTTGCAAACTGGTGACACGTTTCAACTCTTTTTTTTTTGTTCCGATTACATTATCAAGGTGAACAGTCTCTTCCTCTTAAATGCCACTTATACAAAAAAAACACTATAAACATTGTACACTGCATAGCCTACGCTATTGTAAAACTTAAATACTTGCTGATTCCAATTCTACAATGATTTGTGAGAAGTGTAATGTTATGTCTACATTTAAATGACACTGCATAACAAAGACACACTTCATAAACTATAAAATTGTTAAGTTTATTTGATTAAAACAATTCTTAAGCATTCAAATGTGCAAATCCCTAACACTATAACTTAAAATAAATAATTGCATTTAAATATTTACTACACATGAATATCTTGGGTTTTATCAGCTTTGGAGTTCTTAGTAACAAATTGTAAGAACTGAAAGAGTATGTTGAGAGGGTACATGTCCTCCTAATAATACTAAATATGGTTAACATACATTTCATTTTAAACAATCAGGATGCCTTTATAATTTAGATCAAAAATTGTGCAGTTCTTTGGACAAGTAAAACCGGTTTTGAACAACATACTACTTGGAATGTCTTCCTCCTATTTTCAAGATAGCTTAATTAATTTCTGAAGCCACCTACAGGATCAATTAGGCAACAGTGTTTTGCTTATTTTCTTGGTAAAAAAAACACTTGACAAAAACCAGGGGCCGAACTGTGTTATAAGCTGTCGCTGTCAACTCCAGAAGGCACTCCCTCGGATTTCCTTCTTACTTTCCTAATTCATTGTCTGCTCAAAAATCTTCCATGCTATGCAGCATTAACAGATCAATAACATTGGAACACACAAGACACAAAAAAATGAGAAGAATCCTGTCAGTTAGAAACACATTCTCCATGCTAAGGCATGCATCTAGACCTGAAAACATTCCCTTTTGTAAACCGTCTATGGCAGGACACACTGGTGTCAAAGGCAATGTTAAATGTAAGTCTCAGTAAGTCTCAACATGACTAGCTCCAGTCCCTTTTCTGTCTTGCTAGAGGGTCTTTTGGGTGTGTGGGAGGGAACACCTGATATCTCAACTGACATTCAAATTCCCTTTTCACTTCACATAAAAAAGGGGGGTTGGCAGTGTCGAGAGCCGAGAGAACTAGCACACCGTGTGGGCATATCTGGGCTTAGGTGGCCTACAAACACGGGTGAAAATGGCAGGGGGCTTGGGTATGAATTTTGGGCATTTGGAGGGGAGGTTTTATCAGAGACACGACCGGGTCCAGCTGGCAGGTTATGAGGTTACGTGAGGATTTTGGCCACCTGAGTTTTTACTTCGCCATCGGGGTGAGAGAGGAGCTGTGGGAGTCTATGGTGCAGCTGAGAGGACTCGTCCAGGAGCACGCAAAACAGCGAGTCCTGCTTCCAGCGCAGCGCCTGGGCCACTTGGGCCGAAGGATGCCAGGCACGCAGGTTCCCCACGAAGGTCAGCAGACGGAGGAGCACTGGGACGCTTGTGCGGCCGTCAAACAGAAGAACCAGGGAAGCTGGAGCCTGCCAACAAATGAACACAAGAAAAGACAAATTACAGTTAAATAATTCATGAATCTATTCCTATTAATATTGTTTATAAAAAATGTAATGGTCTGACGACAATTAATTGTAAAGGAGACAAAAAAAGGAATGTTGACACTTCTGTTTTTAAGAGCACAGCCAACATACTTCAGCATTCTGAAAATATATGTAATTTGACAGCATTTTTTACACCCCTAAAATGAATGCAAGCACAAATTACACTTTCTTGAATCCTTAAATATCAGGTAATTATTATCTCAGTTGGTAATGTATCTCTTTAACAACATCTAAACAGAGTGTTATGTGCTTTGAAATCTACTAATAGATGTACCTATTTATAGATTATGACTTCAGAACAGTTGCCAGTTGTTTTGTTTTTTTACTTGTACCACATACAACATTGAAGATTACAAAGTGATCATGGGAAACAAGACTGTTTTATTTTGGTATTTTCTTTTGTGTTCTGAATTAAGGGTCTATGACCTAAAACAATTATCCCATTTCTCTACTATAAAAAAAGAACTGTCTCAGTGAACAGTGGCAGAAACAAGTCAATAGTATTTACTATTTCAGTTAAAATAGAAACAGCACACCTACTTCAAAATCCTAAACCACTGCAGAGAACAGTAAATAAACAGCTGATCCATTCTTCACAAACATACTGTAGCTTTACCTGTGCTTGGACAATGTCTTCAATCATATCTGGATTTGAGGACAAATTCACCAGAACCTTTAAAACTTGAACCTGTCGGATATAAATAATAACCATATAAAGAAGACAAGAACAAAAATAAAACACAGAGCAAAGTCTACAATTATACTATTTATTCATGCTTTTAAAAAGTTAGTATTGGGCCTTCTGAAACAGATAGTTACATGATTTTGATTTGTTCAATCATGTTCCATGGTGTTGTAATATCCATAACATTAGGCATTTCAAATCATCATTACAGAGGTACCCAAGGTCATATTGTGGACAAAGAGTCAATACAGTCATCTATCAGACCTAGCTTTTTGATACTGTCTGAAAAACAGGAAGAGAAACATGACTGATGATTGCCAAAAAGGAACGACTGAAATCTAACATTTAACTGAAAGAAGCCAGCAACACAGCAACGATATGTCACCAATACGGCACCTGTGACAGAGCCCTATTTATAAATTGCTACATTTCTCGTTGTTGTGCCTTCTTTTAACCATGAATCCATGGCCCAGTACACTTTGTGCCACAACTTCCCTTAATAATAGTAAAAACAGCATAACTCACATCCTCTCTAGGCTTAATATTTACACAACCAATTTAGCTTAAGGACATACAGGCAGATGGAGTTTTACTGGTTGTTGGGGTCAAATATTTAACGGTTTCTCAAAGTTAATTGTAGACAACTGCAGCTACTTACCTGAAGAACTTCATTGCTCACTATAAGCAACGACAGGAACAGAGTGACTGAGTTTCTCATCACATGTTGGTGTTTGTCTGTGATGGACATATTGGTGAGCAACCTCAAGGCTGCAAGCTGCAGGTCTGAGTTGACAGGTGAAATTTCTATCAACTCCAAAACCTGAGGGATATAAACCTGCACAAAAGATCGAGTAGATCACATTGAAACTAACGTTAGACGTTTAGTTTAGAGGCAAACACTGTGAAGAAAAATAACATTTGTAGTGCTGTACCTTCAGATGTTCTTGATTTCTTATGTTCATGCTCAGGTTGTTCAATGCATTTAAAGTTTGTAGTCTAACATCTGCACAGCTGTCTTTAAGAAATCCCGCAATTATGTGAAGGCCTCCAAATTCGCGGATGAGATCCTGAAGGAAGAAGTGCAAAAAAGTTTTGCATTAAAACGAAGTGATCAATTCGGTGTTGGAGCTTTTCTACCAGTATGCCAGTGACCCTACCTGATTTACTGTGAAAGCAGCGCTATTACCCAGTGTAATAAGTACTTGAGACCTCTCTGAAGCATTAGGACTGCTCTGCACGAGGGAGAGAAGCATCCCTATATGCCGAGGCTCCAGGTTATCAGGAGATGTCTTCAGAGCATCTTCTGATAACGTTAAAGGAGAAAACACAACATGCACATAATGTTAATCAGAAGTTAAAGATAGTTCGCTAAAATGGCGAATATTGTAAATTGACAGCATTTTCCAAAATGGCTTTGTTGTATATTTTGGATCTCACATCTTTACATTATCATCAGCAGGCCTGATTGATAGTGTGTTATGGACTAAGACACCAAGCTTGGGTCTAATAACGTTAGACCAGACTCTGAAAGTAGACTCAGGCTACTTGAGCTAGAACTTTCTTCTTAAATTAACATTAGCAATCAATGCAACATAAACTCAGTGAGTACTGCGAGGTTTGAGGCAATTCCACTTATATCTATTTGTGTGAACACGTCAAGGTGGTCTGTGGTCTGTGACTAGTTAATTAGCATTCCATTGAGCAAAGCTAACAAGCCACCTAGCTAGCCAGCTAAAGGTTGCTAGCCTGTCAACAATTCTTACTTGATGCCTCAGCGGTGACCTGAGAAGGACTTTTGCGTCCTCCAACCACATTGAATCCTGACACTTTAGCCATTAAACTCCCTGGTTCGAGAATTACGTCTCCACGGGCTCTGTTGTCCTGGCCACTTCTTTCTATCGTTTTCGCCCTGTTCTTCTTTTCTGCATTTCCTCCTCCAATACCGCGGACAAGTTTGTATAATCCATAAGAAGCACCCGCTCCAGCAAGTATTCCCAATACTGCTTTCATATTACCCAGTTTGGGTATAACGCTAACATTTCCATCTCCCATTCTGACAGTCGTTTCATGAACATGAAGACAGAACAGCGCACTGAAGTCCTTTAGAATTAAAATATCTTCCCCATGCTGTTTGCCATCCTCAGCGTCAGGCCAACCAAAACCTATCCATGGGACCACCACTGACAGCCTCGCAGTTGTTCAAACTATAGTAGACGGTAGTGTTAGGAGACATTATGCGCTATATTTAAAAACGTTTAAAGAGGGAAATGCACTCATCAGTCACATTTTTTCATAAAATAGGTACAATACTCTTTGAAGGGGACAAATATCGTTAAAAACTAACTCCGCCTCCATCCTGTCTGGGATTTCCCTGCGATATCTAACGTTGGGCCCAATTTGCTGCGCAGGTTTTTGTTACTTAGTAACAAAAACGCTATTGTAAACGAAAAGTTCTTAAAGTCTGAAATATCAATGGAATCAAACACAGCTTAAATAAAAGTGGCACACTTTCTTTATAAGATATGCGTGTTAATGAAAAATTGTAAAATATATATTATTAAATACTATGGCATCACTGGAAAATGCCGACCCCTCGCTGAGAGAATATATTTTGAAGAATTCTCTTCCTCAGATTTTTCAGGTGATTTCAATGTTTAGCTATTGAGAAAAGCTACGTTGTACCTGTCAGTTCCCTTGCTAGATGTGGTTAAGTTGATGATTGTTGCTGCAGATGATCAATGCTGCTTGTTACATTTTTTTTCAAGACTCTTTTAGCTGGTCTGAGCATAACATGTCCAGAGAACCCCCTGAATTACATTGAAGAGAAGCTTTTGGCAATCCAGAGGAGCAGAGAAATTGATATTGAGTGGTGGGTAACCTTAAATGTCTAACATTGACGACCCAAATGCTTACTGTCAACATTTGTAGTGTCAAAACCAATTTTAGGAATTGGATGATAATAAAGATAGTCCATGATTATTAAAGAAGGCTTAACTTTAATGCTTCTAAAAGAAAAAAAGAGAGAGTTGGGAGAAAGGTTGTTAGCACAAGAAGAAAGGTACATGAAGAAATGTGGGTGTTGGAGAGAATGAGCATAGTGGTGTTTGAGGTGCTGTTATAAGTGTGGTGGTGGTGGTGCTGAGAAAGGGGGGGGGGGGGGTTAACAATATGACAATTTAGATCCTAATCAGCTTCTTTTGGCACAGGGATACTTATGCTGCTGCTGAAGATGATGTGGACGTTGAAGGTGATATGGTGCATGATATGATATACATTTTTGAGACCCACGATGATGAACTTACGGTAGACAGTGCATAATTTTAGTTTTACTCTTCATTTTTGAAAATAGAGTGTTTAAGTATAAGCATCATGTACATACTGTAGGTATATGTGGCTGTTAAATGTTTCTTTGGTTCAACAGAAGTCACCATTTTTTGAAGAGGCACTTCACTGTTATCGGAAGAGTCTCATGAAGATGTGTTTCACGTAAGATATTTTATTGTGAACAAGGAACAGGACAGCTTAGGAATAGCCTATAAATAGATAGGGTGGCCCATGTAGAACACCCAGTGGCTGTGAACTAATCCTGTAGGACTAGTCACTAGGTTTTTAATTGTTTACCCCACCACAAGTGCGTCTAATGTCTCACGTAAAGTCTGACTGTAAATATGTATGAGTATGACCTTAACACTCATTAATTTACTTACACATGTAAGACTACCAGCGATTTCCCTTTGACCCTGGCCATTCTATTGTAGCTCGTTACTTTAACAGAATTTGATCCAGACGGATCAGTTTCATTTAATGAATTCTAGCCTGAAGGTCAGTGTTTCTGCTTGAGAGAGGAGTCTTTTGTTTATATCGCTGGTCTGAAGTGGATTGTGCAGTTCTTCATGAATTAATAAAGTAGCACTTGTGGGTAGGGCCTGGAAAAAGTACATTGTGAAGAGAAGATTGGAAGAGGCCATACGACGCCAGACCATGGAGGTGGCCAGGAGGCACTATGCTAGGAGCATCCTGCTCCACACATTTAGAATATGGTTGAAGTGGGTCCAGTCCAAGAAAAGGAGAAAAAAGGGTATGTGTTTTCCCTATCACTTTTGGTAAAGACCCAGCTATTCAGAGAACATCTCCTATCCTAGCACTAAATTAAACCAAAGCACTATTCCCCAGCACTATGCTCTTTAAGGTTTCTGCTATGTAGCTTGATCGGGTTGAGCTTGATTGTTATCCTCTTTTTGTAAGTCGCTTTGGATAAAAGCGTCTGCTAAATGCATAAATGTAAATGTAAATAAATGTAAATGTAAATAAGTTAGTTTTCAAATATACAGAGTCTCAAGAAAGAGTTGATTATATCTCTACACAATTCTTCAGAAAATACAATAGAATTGGCTAAGAGGTTTGTGGAAAAAAATGTTATATCCTAGAAATGAGTGTTGAGAGAATGGTAATATTTATGCCGATCCCAAAGGAGAAGACAATTACCCAGGAATGTGGGTAATTGTGTAAACTAGATAGATCATGACTTAAGTCATAAAATGACTCAGCCAGGACACTAGACAAAATAAGAGATGGGTTCTAGAAAAGGCAAATGATCACAATCCTCGTTAGCCAATGAACCCCCAACATTTTTCCCACAGTTGTTTGACCAACAGACTTTAAGAATGTGTGGTTTTGTTTAAAATATTTGTATGAATGTCTACGTGCACCTCATTGCTGCCCTGTGGTGAATAAAACAATTCTGCCATCTGTTTTATTCAGTGGCTATCAAAAAACTCCAGAGAGTGTATGAACTATTGCAGTACAGATACATTTTTTCCGCATGGCGCTTTGCGGTACAGGACTCTAAGAAAACACAAGAGTACTTTGAGGTACCTTTTACTCTAAGATACTTTCAGATTGAGAGATTCTGAGACTGTGTTTTCAGCAAGAGCTGCAAATCCTAACTATGCATCTATTGTAAGGGCAGAGGTGGGAAAATGGCCGACTGGAGAAGTGTAGCCAAGAGGTTTCCAGCTCTGAAATGGAGGAAAAAGACATTATTTCAGCGTTGCCGGGCAAATTATCTTTGAAGGTCAGTATGGGATTTTGTGTTTACTGTTGAGATGTGTAGTAAACTTCACTTTCAAACTTTACATACAACTTAAGGACGCACTGCTGTGGCCTACAAGAGTTGGTGTTTTATTGTTTATAAAGAGTCTTTTATTGTCATTTTGAAGGTGGGGTGTGTTTGGTGTTAGATCTTTCAGTATTTAGAAACAGGAGACCTGATGAGATGTGCTGATGTATGTGATTCATGGATGGCCTTGACCCAGACATGCAGTCTCTGGAGTAAGGTAAGACTGTGTGTTGACATTTGGGCAGATTTTATAATGCTAATATTTAGCGTTTTTTTTTGTATTGTTTTCCCACAGTTGCTTATACATAGAGTTTTCTTTCTTTTAAGATCAACTTTTCAGCAGAAAAACACTGGATTCAGAGCTGTGATATAGAAAAGATACTGAAGAAGTTTCGTCCATTTGTGGTCCACTTGAATCTACGCGGTTGTTTGTCTATGCTGTGGCCCACGTTTAGAAGTATAAGTGAGTATTTCTTCCAACCTCAGTTATAGGAGAAATTTGGTGTGAATCAATCAATGGTCCTTTCAATGGTCCAATCAATGGTCCTTGATGGTGCTGTGAGCTGTTATGGGGTGACTAGAGTGCAACATACAGTAGACTAATAATAAGTATGAGCTGCTAATGCTAAGGCTAAAGGGGGCACAAGAAACATGGTTTTAATGTTGCTTTCCTGTACTCCCATCAGTTCTTGCTATTTGTTCTGTGTTGTACCATATTCATGTGTTATCAATGTGTGTCAATGGCATCAGTGGTGGGGTGGACTGTAATGACGACGTAAGCTCCATCTACATCTGCACATGCTACTACCCTGAGCTGACATTTTTCTTAAGTTGACATTTTTCTTATGTTAACTTAATGAGGCATAGCATAAAGAAACAGAAAGTGCGTTACTGTGACCCATTCACTCCACTGAGTGACTGTAGTTGTTGGGTCTACGTATGCGTCGTCTACGTATGTTGTACCAAATTTTCTCACTCTTTTTTTCCCCCGAATGATAACACTTGTGACCTTAAACAACCGGGTTTTGGATAGATTGACATCAGATTTCTCCTTCCAGGTAGAGGTAATGGAAAGTTAAGAACAACTTTCTAAGAACAGGCTTTACGAAACTGGCCTCAGGACTATTGATTAATTCACACTGGATGCATGCTTTAAAATACAAGAGTGATTGTGAGTATAGGAAGCGCTTTCACAATGTTTTATTTCAATCCTTCAGGTGAATGCCGAAACCTACAGGAGCTAAATATGAGTGAATGCACCAACATAGATGTCAGTGGTACCACAGAGTGAAATGTGAAGTGAATTTGGACCTCAATGTGCATTGAAAACAAAACAAAAAACTAACAAACATTCAAACAAAAAAATATCCTCCTTTTTTTGTCAGGATGAAACCGTGCGAATAATTGCTGGGAATTGTCCGTCACTACTCTACCTGAATCTTTCACACACCTACGTGACAAACGGAACTCTGAAAGTACTTTCAAAGTAATTTCCACATCAAATAAATCTGTTCTGAGGATTCAGACACTTTAAAAACTTTATGTGGCACAATAAATAGCCAAGCCTTCATTACCAGTTTAGTATTGGAAGTGGAAACGTTACTAAAAGCATCTGCTTAATGTACAATATTTTGTAAAGGTTTATCATTATTGGCAATCAAATAACAGATACATAACAAAGGCCATGACTACTTTGCTAATGTGAAGCCTTAGCAAGTATATGAGTAAGTAATGTAGAGCAGAATCATTTTATTTTCATATTATTTTATGAGTTTCCATTCTTCAGTCCTTTGTTGAGTTTACTTCCTTCTACATCCATTTGTCCATTGAAATGGCGTAAAGGTGCTGTCTGAACCTACAGAACCTGAGTCTGGCCCACTGTCGCAAATTCACAGATAAAGGTCTGCAGTTCTTGGCTTCGGAGAAGGGCTGCCATGGGCTTGTTTATATTGACCTCTCTGGCTGCACCCAGGTCAGTACAGAAACTCACTAGATCTACACACCTACCTGTTTGACTCCAGCAACATTAGACATGTCTTGTATGTGGAAATGCCTGATTTTACTACCATAGATAACCGTGGATGGGTTCATGCACATTGCTGATGGATGCACTCTACTGCAGCACATTGTGTTTGACAGCATGCCTACATTTACAGATCAGTGCTTACAGGTTGGTATTTGAGAACACATACATGCATTTTTAAAGTAAAAATGTGTTGAAATGTTTGTTTTAGTGATGCAAGAGTGTTGACTGTGCATTTGCTGCTCTTGGCACTTAGATGCTAAATTGTATTCCGTTGTCCTGTATTTATACATGTACTATATAATTTTGAAGCTGAATCTAATCTAATCTAATCTTAAAATAAGTACTTCCAAGTTATGATCAAAAATCAAAATGCCAATCTTTGGTTACAATCTCCCTTATGGAGTCCCCTCACCTCACTGATGCAGCACTGAAAACCATCGCTGAGACAACTTCGCTCCAAAAATTACAAATAGAAGGTCAGCTTTAACATCAAAGCTGTTTCTGTGATTGTTTATTCAGCACTGTTTCATGTGAATGTCAAGGAATAAAAAGCTATTTTTTTTTGTGTGTGTTTTCATTTGGCACAGGCAACAACCGTATCACAGATATCGGCTGGAAGGCTGTTTGCAAGAGTTCTCCGGACCTACGTCACCTGCACGCTGCTGACTGTGCTAGGATGACCGACGCCAGTCTGAAAAGCATAGCCTCTTTAAAGAACATTAGTTACCTCGACATCTCCGACTGTGTGAGGTACAGTAGGATTCAGTTATCTGCACTGATTGAATAGCATCCCACTCTATGTAATAAACACTGACACCGGTCACTGGTCCGCTGTCCTGCTGCTCTTTCCGTCTGTCATCTAGGGTCAGTGATATTGGCCTCCGTTATATAACAGATGGTCAATCCGCTGCCAAGATCCTGGAGCTTAATCTTAGCAACTGCCGTGTCAGTGACGTGGTGGTCATCAGGATTGTACAGAGGTGGGTTCACAGTATCTCTTTGGACCCACTCATATAATATAGTATAAATCTCCCTATTCATTTTGTGCAGTTAAACAAAAAATAGCCTAATACTGTGTACATAATTAGCATGTTTGACTAGGTATGCTTCTTTTAATGTTTATATTAGACACTTTTATTTTTAGTCAAATAGTTTTTATTTTAATGTAACTTTTGATGTATTTTTATTTTATTTTAATGTTTTGGATTGAATGTCGTTTTTGATTAAAGCGTTGGTCCATGAACCAATAAGCTTAAACAATAACAAAAACATGTAAACATAAAGATTTTGTGTTGGTTTATCCCCTGATAGGTGCAGCGTCCTCACCAGCCTAAACCTGGCGTACTGTGACTCCATAACTGACACTGGTGCTGAGTTACTGAGTAACTCACAATGTCTGGTCAGTTTGGACATCACTGGCTGCCATGTGATGGACAAGGTAAGCTGCAGTTTGTGGCATCTTTGAGGCGTCAATGGAGAACCAGTAATGCCTGTGTGCAGGGCTGAAATGACAATAAAAAACACTTGACTTGACTTGACCCTGGAAACTGTGTCCCAGCAAACATTGCATGTTGTACTAGTATTATGGCTCTGGTAATAGCTCTGTGCGTCTGTTAACCCTCAGGGACTCACTGCAATAGGGGGGATACCGTGTTTGAAGAAGCTCAGTATATCTGAATGCCTTTGGATTACTGACATTGGCATTGAGGTAATTTCAATTCATTTAAAATGAGATTTATCTATTGTTTGTTCATTATCTGTTATTAAACTATCCATCTATTTTGCTACATTTATTTAAATTAGTGCAATGAAAAAGGCCATTGGAGCCAAGAAGTAGTTTAGGTTCTCTCTCTCTCACCCCATGTTCTTGGTCTATCAGATGTTCTGTAGGCGGGCCAAATTGCTGGAGGACATTGATGTATCCCACTGCGTGTCGCTCTCAGACCTGTCCATCAAAGCGCTGTCCTTCTACTGCAGAGCCCTGTCAAGACTCATCATGGCCGGCTGTCCCAAGGTACGCCTGGTGGAATTGCAGTGTAGAATAGAGTGTGCATCTTTATGCCCTGTAACATGTTTGAGGACAGTGTAGAAGTGTGCAGCTCTACGCCCTGTAACATGTATGAGGATAGAATAGAAGTGTGCAGCTCTACGCCCTGTAACATGTATGAGGATAGCGTAGAAGTGTGCAACTCTATCAAAGATCTTTTAGAACACCGTCTCTGTCTCTGTGCCCTGTAACATGTATGATGAGGGCAGTGTTGTGTAGAAGTTTGCAGCTTTACGCCCTGTAGGGTTACACGATGTAACATGCATGAGGTTAGTGTAGAAGTGTGATGCTCTATGCCCTGTAACATGTATGTTGAGGGCAGTGTAGTGCAGTGAAGAGTGTGCAGCTCTACACCCTGTAACATGTATTTATAAAGCGCCACATGTCTGTGAAAGCAGATGACGGACGCAGCGCTGCAGTATGTGTCGGGCTCTGGATCCTGTCTGAAAGAGCTGGACGTTAGTGGCTGTGTTCTCCTGACGGACCGGGCCTCTCGTATCCTGCTCAAGGGCTGCCCAAACCTCACCTCCATCACCATGCTCTACTGTAGGGGCATTTCCAAGTAAGCCACACCGAGTACCCTCTCCACACAGTATCGCTATGATAACTTGCTTTCATCAAGGACTGTGTATTGATTTTGCATTAATATTCAGCACTGAGGTTAATACATTTTGGCGCACCTTTTTTTCTTTAATCTACTTCCTTCGTTTTACATCACAATCCACTTGTTTTTTTTTAAGTTTGATAAACTTTGTTTTTAAATATAACACAAGTATACAACTGTAGTTTGTTTAAACTCTCCTAAAACGCTGTACTTGGTGGTGCAGCTTCAACAAATTCAGCAAGTCGCTGTATGTACCAACTTTAATTGTGTTCCTATTTGTGTCTGTGGGCCAGTGTCTTGTTTTGGACATTAGGAATACTTCTACAGTCATTTAGCATCAAGTCATAGTTCTACAGTCATTTAGCATCAAGTCACACTTTTACAGTCATTTAGCATCAAGTCACCTTAAGTAACCCAAAGTAATCCTAGGCCAGTGTCTGTTTCTGACATGGACTGTATATAAAAACGGATAAAAAAAGATCCCTCTACAGTTATAGCGTCTTCACTGTGTCAGTGGCTAGTGTCTGTTTCCTATATAAAGGATCCCTCTAGTTATAGCGTCTTCACTGTCAGTGGCTAGTGTCTGTTTCCTGTATAAAGGATCCCTCTACAGTTATAGGGTCTTCACTGTTTTATTTGGCACTTTGTTTATATGAAGGAGCAAATAGATCCCTA
>JAGFZM010000705.1:0-12500 GCA_017657215.1 Limnothrissa miodon
TTAACAAGGGGCCCTTTAAGAGAAAATAGATCAAATCTCCTATATTTCTCATAGTGGAAGAACAACAAACAAAGCTGATTGAATAACACTCCACCACCCCATAGAAATGGTATCACTAGCAATGGCCAGCAGAATGACTGCAGGACCAGTAATGCTAAACCGCAATGCCTCACCTGAGACACGTAACCATATGTTCAGCGAAGACGCACACAAACGGATGTTTCAGAAGCGTATCACAGCACGGTGTGCACCAGGCAATCACGTCAGTAATAATGTAAAAACCTTCATCATGTTCTCATATTCACACATAATGGGATCGGCAGAGACAACTCTGCTACTTCCATCTCGTCCATTACTTTTATAAAACAAGGAGAAGAATAAGAAACCAGTGCTTGATCTCTGGTGTCACTTTCATTTTACTAGGACAACCAGGGGCAAGGCTGGGGCCCTAGGAATTAATGGATTCAGAGGCCAATCTAGCCAGTGCTGACGAGCAGTTTATTGTACAGTACATAAACTGGTAAAAAAAAAAAAAAAACAGTATTTTTTTTTTTCTCTCCGAGATGTAATTTTAAGAGCTTGTATTAGTCCTAAACATATGCATAGAAACAGAGTCTATATTAACGGAATGCAGAAGCCCTGTTAGTTTGTGCCCCTTTTCCGCAAAACCTGCTCTACACTATACTACTCATCTTGATTTAGTTTTGGTACCAGGGTGCTTTGGTTTTGCATTATAAGTAGGAACTACTGGGACCAGTTAAGTGGGGGTGGTAAGTAGGCTTGAACGTCACAGGCAACGACCAAACACCTTGTTCTATTTCTGTAGCTCTAAATGAACCCAGAAACACTTGCAAATTGTAGGATTAATGGGAAAAAAAACAACTCCCAAAAGACACAAAGTTGTCTAATACACTTATGTGGAACAAAGCTCAAGTAAACAAATGTTGACACATCTCATTTCAACACTCTCTGATGGCACTATGTTCTTAAAAGCCACTCAGTATAGTTTAAATTCATGGCTTGGAATATTTTATATCACAAGGAATAACCAAATGACATCTGACACAGCCCTCTTGGACCAATCAGTGGCTGTCAGTTAGTTCACATCCTGTTTTACCCATAGACTGTATATAATACAGTTGATGGTTTTACCAAGCCAAACTTACCCTATGGTGTCATATTAAGCTGCACTTAACTGCCTGACTGCAGAATATTGATACATTGTATGATACACAAACTACTGCTAAAAAACTCACTGCACTGTATGCAATACTTAATTTACCATTATTTTAATTGTTTGTATTTTTTCTTGTTTGTGTTGTTGCTTCGGCAACCCTGTACCGAACAGTCATGCTAGCACCCTTTGAATGTGAAATTGTATAAATGTAACGTCTTCTACTCACAGGCGTCTTTCTAGCATGAATGGTCACAGAGACCTTGCTTGCTGCCTAGAACACTGAATGTCAGGTTTACTGCCATCACTGTCATCACAAGGCCAAGAGGGTTAGCTGACTATTGGCTTACTGTAGGGGTCCCAGACACAGGCCTTATTTGAGCTCTGCACCTCGGATGATACCATGCGAGCACCAAACAGATTCTGGGCATGAATTATCTGTCTTGTGTTAATGTGTATGCTTCTCCGGTTCCTCTGTACTGCTTCAACTGTCTGACGGCATATTTACTGAGTATCCTTATCTAACTCTGTTTCTTTGAAGTCTCTCTCTCTCTCTCTCCCTCTTTCTCTCCCTCTCTGTGTGTGTGTTGTGAATTTGTGTGTACACATATTAGGGTGTGTCTGTGTGTCGTTGTGCATGTGCCTGGTCTGTTGAACCTCTCTCCAGGGACGGGAGTCACGCTGATTCAGGCTACCTCATCAGCACAAGCCATATGGAGGGGTTAATGATTAATGTTCACCAGGCCAGAGATGTCACACACACAACACAGTCTACTACATCACACACACACACGCTTACTCACACACACACACACACACACACACACACACTCACAGAAAAGCAGAGAGAGAAAAGCGAGTACTCAGAGCGAATCATTTGCATGAGCATTAAATATCATCCAATATTAAATGTCTCCCAAGCTGTGTGTGATTTTAATGTGTTTAAATATTAGTCTGATTCCCTGCATCGCTTTATGCAAACTAATAGCACTTACTTTCATTTCCATTTGTCCACAGACTTATTATTATTATTATTATTATTATTATTATTAGTAGTAGTAGTAGTAGTAGTAGTATTATTATTATACTAGTTGTGCATATGATGTATATAAATAATTATAATAATAATAATAATAATAATAATAATAATAATAAATGTATTGTCATTATTATTATTATTTTTTTTTTTATTATTATTTCATGGTATAAAGATGCTTATATGGCAATTTTAAAGTTCGATGTTACATCATTAGAAGGCTAATGACATGGCACTAATGATACTGATAATGACCTTGATGATGATGATGATGATGATGATGATGAATATGGCCTTGAAGTAGTGGTGATGCCGGTAAATATTGGCCAGTGCATGTTTGCCTTAAGAAATCTGTAGTTAAGTGCTTAGTGTATGTGACTTTAGGACTCAAAGAGTACAGAGAAGTAGACTCATTGTTCTCTAGGTGTCCTTGTGCTGGTCTCTGAAAACATTACATTTGGTATTTTCTTTGATATGGTAAAAGACTTCGCAGCTTTTTATACAAGTAGACCCTATTCTTCTAACTTTTCTTGATGTCTATTGCTTCTGTGATTTGCATTTGACCAAGGTGAGTGATGTCATGGTTGTCATAGTTTTTGTGTTTGAAAAGAATGAGAAGACTTCATCTTTGTCTTCAGGTTGTGAGAAAAGGAAAAACAGCTTTGGTCATGGCCTTGGGAGAATATCTATGGGGCAGTGCTCTCTACACACTTCACTTTGAAGCAATGGCCTGTTTGTAGAATATATAGAATATTTAGAACAGTTTTTCTACACAGAGCAAAAATGACTGGAGCTACATAGTGAAAATGCAAATTGGGGCTAAAGGCAACAAGACTATTTTTCTGTCTTTATTCCCAGGGAGAGTCTTGTACTTCTGGGAACAGATAGTCCTGATCTAGCAACTAATGTGCCATTCTATTTCCTTGGCCTAGTGTCTTGTTCCTCTGTGAACAGATCTGTTTTATCGAATCTAATGTAATCCAATCTAATCTAATCCAATCTAATCTAATCTACCGATTAATGCGCCAGTCTGGTTGAGATGAAGGATAGGTAGATGGAGAGACTGCTTTATTTTCCCATTCAACATTCAATCACTACGCTGGAAACAGAAGTGACGTCACATGTTTCATATTAGTACTGCCAAACGCCCTTGGCCAATATGTCCTGGTGCAACCCTCTAGAATTTGAATTCTCATAGTAAAAGAATGGTAACATTTTACTTAGTGGTCCACATTAGGGTGGCATGAGCCTGTTATAAACATGACATGGCACATATTATATGACAATTACATAAAAAGGAATTAGGTGTCAATAATTTTAATGATATGTGTGATATGTTTAGAACAGGCTTGTGTCACCCGTATGTAGAGCCTTTCAAATGCAGTGTTACATACAGAACTTAGTCTATTATGTTTCTCTATGACTGAACATAGCAATCAAAAGGACGGGTCACTTCCTCCAAACCAAATACTATATTCATCAGTGATTCTCATGCCAGGGCATCCATTTCTGTGAACATGCTTGGAGAGGGACTCCGTGCTGGAATAAACTTCAAAATCACAACTTCGCCTTTCCGAGTCTTTTCTACAATATGGTGTTGTTCGGCAATGTCATCACGCAGCGCAATATCCAATCTAAACATAATGTTTAAGAAGATGTCCTCAGCTGTAGGGTGTGATAGCTGTTCTAGGAAGCAAACTCAAATTTAGTCATGTCTGCTGCCCGCATTGTGTTTAGCAAGTAATCTGACAGGCTGGAACACGTTTGCAGGTATTGCAGCATTGTTGCAATACTAGAGAGATTCTATGCAAAACATTTTTTACAAAAGCTTTTACACACTGTTGTGTTGAAGACACAATACACTGTGTCACATTCGGAAGACAGAATCTGATGTGATTATTGTTGTACAGATGCTTTGCCATTATCTACTGTTTGAAAGTGCCATGTGGTATAAAGAGTTAGCATCACTAAAGTACCACTATTGCAACGGCAACACCGACAAAGAAACAACCTCTCTCACTTACTTGTTTTTCTATTTAGACTGCGTCATGGACTCTTTTTCTGTCTCTTTCTTATTTTCAAATACATTTCAAATACATTTACTCACTTGAGTTGGTGAGATTAAATTACTGTAAATTACTGTAAATAGAAAATATTTATTGTAGGCAAGTATGCGTTGAATAGCATCTCTCGCTTTCAAATGATCAGTGATAAGATAGCTGGGACTAAATATGTGGCTCCAACCGATCTATGAAATAACTAATGACAACTAAGACTAAGAGACAAGAACATGTACTGTAGGCAATGATCAGATGGGCCTATAGTGTACCCAACTGCCAACGATGGTGGTGTGTTTGTAGTTTTGTTATTGCATGAATAGAGGCAAATGCTGTATGTCAATAGTTAACTGTAATTTGTACTTGAAGTCTTCACAGCCCCATATGAACAAAGAGCGTCTCCATTATTTCATGTCAAGAATAAGAAGAGCACAAAACGGAATGTAAGATTGTGTGTTTGCAGAACGTTCTGCGAACAATCCTAGAATGGATAGATAGAACCTCTGCATTTTCTCATGTAGGGAATGAGAAGTGCTTAGGTCGCTTTTGCAAGCTGTTTTGTACAACACTACAGCCTCATTTCAGAGCATAGTAACCCATGCATAATTCATCCTGCCCACCACACAGAGTAGAGCTCCCAGAATCTGAAACTTTAAATGAGGCCTCCCAACTGGGTAGGGCAACAGGCTCATCACAGAATAAATATCTTAAACACAAGCTGGTGCTGTGCAGCATTCAGTGCTTGGGGAGATATGGTCCAAAAGAACGAGAAAGACCAGACACACGATCACAAACTATATTTGTTAATGACCCTGTTTAGATATTTATAACATTTCTAATATATATTTTAAAATAATTTACAATGATGTACAAAGAAACAGATATTTAAATACTAAAATGAAATAATTTTAATCATTGTCCTTGCTTAGTAACAGTACTACTGCTTGTAGTCTTGTAGTTTGAGTTCTACGGAAATATGGTAATAAACCCAGGCTTTGAAAAGAGACATGTTTACATAACTAAACACAGAATTAATTGACATTTCAGTCAAAAATAGAAATAAATAAATAAAATAAACACCCACCCACCCACTGCAGCATTCCATTATTTTTTGCATCAATTGCTGCAGACTGTGCACCGTGGGTTTGCCGGTTTCTTTTTTATGAGTCAACACTGCATGGAATCCAAAGGGCCGTGTTGAATTGATGAGAACCTGAATCTGCAAATAAATTAAACTCTACATGTGGCATTTCGACGGAACACAAGTACTTGGTACTTCCATAAAATTTCAAAGCACTAAATGAAATTACCACCTTGACAACTGAGTGATCTGTGCTGATAAAATCATATCATTTGTGCGGTATAATTGGGACGGATAACCCACCTCAGCTTGTCAAATAGACCAATTGGATTATAGGTTATGTTCCCAAATCCAGTTGTTTGGTTGTGCACTGGCTACAAAACCATCAAAATGCATAAGTGCAATGTTTGTGTGTGTACAGAGTTCATGTTTGTTTATTTCATATGATGACAACTGCTTGTACACTATACTTAGACCAACATCTCATCTATTGTGTCCTATAGATGCTTCCGGGGTTTTTCCGCAAAAGCTACACACTATGGCTACATTACTGGAGTTACATGTCCTCCAAGTGTCCCAGGAATTACTGCACACAAGAAACAGTAAGAAATGTGGACAAAGTGTCTCTGTGAATCTGTGTCACACAGTTATACTCCAACACCAACAATGTAGTATTGAGTCAACATACACCATTAAAATCTCTTATCTGTTCAATTATCTTATCACAACAGCATAGCTCTCTCTCTCTCTCTCTCTCTCTCTCTCTCTTCCTCTCCCTCTCCCACTCTTTACATTATCTCCCCAAACCACAAGCATCTTCTTCCATCTCTGAATTGCGTTAGTCCCCTTGGTCCTGGCCTGTAGGCTAATATAGTCCATGCTAACTTGGAGCATGCAATCCTTTTGTCCTGTCCATGGCTGCCGGCACAAATCTCCAGACACCAGCAAGTCTAGTTCAGTCTCTCAGGAGGCTCAGACGGTAATGCAGCACAGCATCACACCAATATGGCACACAAAACAGTTCTCAACTGTGTGCTAATTAAAGTTTTCCATTTTACTCAGGTTCACTCGCTGCATTGTCTATTTCTTATCATTTACTCCATAGTATCTCTTCTACCGGCTACATATTTATGCTGGGCTTATACTGCCATCTACTGGTCAACTAATGTAACAACATCGTAATTACGGAAGTCAATGGCAACCGACTCAACAAAAAGACAAAAAATGTGGGGCGCACTACACTCTCCCCTTCTATACTAAATGTCGTCCTGGCATTTCCCATTTGAGTTCCTTCTGTTTTTGACAGCCTACTTCCATGTATGAGATATCTAAGACATTTATCTGATAAATGACTTCACATAACAAAAATCTCATATTCAAGATCATGTGTCAGATAGTGGAAGTTACTGTGCAACAACCACCTGCCAAACACAGATGAGCAGTCTGTCATGACCTTTGACCTGAAGCTGGACTAAGTTCTGGACTCCGATCCTGATGATCCGGTCCAGGTTTCTGCCCCATTCACCATGTGCTGAGCCAGTCTGCTCGTCCTAAGTCTGCTAATGTTTCCCATCCATTGTGTCATCTAAACCCTGGTCTTTCTCGTTATCTTTGTATGGTTTTTGGTCATGAGTGGAAGACGTGATGTCATTGTAGAAATCGACTGAAACTGGAGTGAATCAACTAAAACATTTCTTAAATGGCAATTCTAAGCCTTGACTAAAAAACTTCACAAATCTAAATTTAGGCGGTATATACTAGAAAATTTTTGTCTGTCTTGTCTCCTGTAATATACAGTATTTTGTTGTGTCTTTTGCAGTGACAAACAGCAATGAACTCTACTGGAAATGAGTTCAAGCATGTTTACTGTATCAGGTTGCCGATGGCAAAAAGTGGCCTGTTTAAAATTCAACATCATTTTGAGACAGATCACAAAATAACTAGTCAATAAAACATGTTGGTACATGGAACAAAAACTAACCAAATCATTAATTTAGCTTGAAACATTTAAATATATATATAAATAAAAAAAAAAAAAAAAAAAAGTAACCAAATCGTTTTGCTTGGAACTTTTTAAAATGTAGGTTAACCGAACAGAACCCCCACAAGTTAAAATGCAATGTTTTTATTCCTTTCTGCTTGCAGAAAACAGAGAAAGGGCAGCGTACCCAATTCCAAACTCTTAATGAAGCAAGACTAAAGGGTAGTGAGAGGGTTGTTAGTCGCAGCACTTTGGCTATGACAAATCTCCTGCTCAAACCCCAAACAAGTGATTGTTTCTCCCGTTATGCAAGTCAGCTTGTTCATCTATGAATGACTTATTCATAGAAACTAAATAGATTTTTTATGTGAGTGTTTGATAAATGACTTCAACAGCTTTGCATAGCCTGAATGGATTCCACACCCTGCTGTGTAATAAAAAGCAGTTAACCTGTTGATTGGCACGCAAACGATCGAGACCATTTATTATTGGCATGCCAAAAAGGTTGCCGACCACTGCGATGGGTCTATGAAGGAAGGAGCACAATACAAATACCCCTTCATCTGCTTACGGTACATATGGCCCATTTCAATGTTAATAACTCCATCTTACTCTAGTGTAGACCGCAAATCTTCTCTGGAGCGGAGTGAGCAATCCGTAAGCAATGACCCTTAGCTTCCTGTCCTTGATAAAGCACCCCCACCCCAACCTAAGTCTCTCTTGAAGTGCAGCACTATGCAGGACGAATCGTTTTTAAAGTCTGTGTAGCTCAGGATAGGGGCACGATAGAGGTGTGATCGATAAGCTGACAAAGTACTGTGCTGTGCTCATCTGTCCGGGTGATACATTGAGGTGAGGGCACCTGGCTTCACCTTTCACTTTTCCAACATAGCTTTTCCTTTTTGCTGTCATTCTAGGGGTCATTACATTGTTCATTTCTGATATGGGCCTAAACTACTGTACGTAAGGCTGGGCAAACACTGTGCGATTTTTTCAATCACGTCATTCAGCTCCTGAACCAGCACCTCAAACTGTACGACTCAATCGCAGGGGTTAGAAATTTGTAGCTTACGATTCTCTTACGATGTTCTCACACTATACGATGCAATACTCTGATGCGACCTGACTGCTCACATTGTGCGTCCTATACACGACACTCAGGGCTCTTCTGAACAAAAGAAGAACACGGAGATTGATTATGCTCACCAAGAACAAACGCGCTGCCTTGGCAGTTTGTTCCATTCTGTGCGCAGACGCTCATTAAAAAAAAATGAAGAACGTCAACGTGTATAGGCGAGATTGAGAACTGGAGATAAGCAGCGAGAGTATTGGAATCAGAACATATAAATTATTTTCCTAGGCATATGCAGGTTATGACTTCATGCCACAGTTCGTACGTACCAGTTGTGCCTCCATCGCCTGGGTGTTGCTATGCTGTCCGACTTTTTCATTTAACTTTTGTTTTTGCACATGCGCTGTGGGATGGATTGCGTTAAATCGGCTTGTGGCATTGCTTCAACAGTGCGATGCCCTCACGACGGGCGACCAGAATTTCAAACAGGTTTGATTTACTTGCGATTTCTGATCGGGAGCTGGTCGTGAGGTATTAATCGGTTCTCGTTACCCCACGTACACTACACGACGCCCGACAAACGATGAAGGCAAAACTCGGGCCGATCCCAAAAATTGTTGCACAACTGAAAAATCGTTGCAAAATGGGCCAAAGATCGCACAGTGTATGCCCAGCTTAAGGTGAAGCAATGGTATTCCCTCAACTCACAACTGTAGCTGGTTTTCATTGCTTCATATTTTGGACTGGGCTACTTCTGCCATTCTTTTTTGAACCATTTTGTCATTTGGGAAGAGCTAACATTTTTTTTGATACCATCTCTGCATTTCAGGTCATGATATAATCCTTCTCACAACCATTGCATTCTCCTTACTGTACATGCGTTCTGTAAGTTGTCATGGTGATGTCTGGACATTCTTCCTCACCTTCCCTCAGTGGTTTGAAAGTATCCATCAGCTCTGTTACTGCTTAGCTTTCTCCCACTGTTCCCTTTTGACCTTTGATATGTAGCCCCCCTTAGCCCTACCCCTGGCAATAAAGGGCACTCCCAGGTATGTTATATTAATTTTAAAAGGATTTGTGGTCTTGCTGTTTCCTACAGGAACTCTTTTCCCATTCAACTATGAATACAATGACTCAAAACCAGTTGTATAAATGTAAATCAAAATACATATACTTTACTTAAAGAATGAGGAATATTTGCAGAAATAGTATCAAATAAAATAATGGAAAATGTAATGTAATAAAATAAAATAACACTGCAGTTTAGGAATTCAAATACAAATTCAACTTCAAATGTAAAGAAAAATAACTACATTCACTGGTTCAGTTTCAGTAACCAAAAAATATACTCCAAGTTCATAATTGTCTTTTAACCTGTTTTCTTAAACCAATATCACACCTAATAAACAATAATAGACCCACACACCTAGCTTACATTATGCGAACATGCTCACTCCTTCACATGCAGGCGCGCGCACACACACACACACACACACACCAACCCCAGCCGGCTTAACCCTGAAAGTTTCTGTTTCAGGCCTGATGATGCTTGGGTGCGGTGTGGCCAAAAAAACAGACCCCTTCACTCCCACAGGAGTATTAAACAAAAAAATCACAGTACCTTAATCCACCAGAGCTTCAAATAAGATGACGATCAGAATCTCCGCACACGATTTAGTCCCCAGTCGCCATGACACTCCGTTATCTGAATGCCAACGTTGGTTCCGTTCACACGGCGACAACAGGAACTTTTCCGTTGACTTGCATCACCGTAGCAAAACTTCTCATACGAGCCTTCATACAACTTCATACGAGCCTTTAACAACACGTTTGTCACGTACTGCTTTTTTGTTTAACTACAATCAACAACAATGTCACTAGACTCACACTCTCCTTCTCCACTCTCCTCAGTTCCTCCTTCTCTCTCCCGGGTTTTTTTTCACCTTTGACTTCTCGGTCACTGTTTAATGCATACAAAATAATACAATCAAACTAATAATACTCTATGACATCCAAATACTGTTTTATACATTGCACATTTCACTTAACCAATGAAATTGTTTTTAACAGTCACATTCAAACATTCATGCAACATTTTAATGTAAAACTTTATATTCCTATGAGCTACATTTCCCAGAATTCCAACAATCTCCAAAGGAAGGAACTCAATTTTAACTAAATGAATTTATGTATTTCTATAGTTATATTTATAAATCTAGTTAAATAATCTATCAATTTTAATTGTGAAATCTTATCTTATCTATTGGTGCAACTATATGAAATGCTAAGTTTCACTGTGTTACAGATATTTGACTTTTGACATCGGCCTTGGCTAAAGGTCTAGGTAAGTTGATTTGTGTCTGTGAGCAACTGGACAACAGATGTCTCAGCTTCTAACTCACTTATCCAAGTTAGTTTGACTCATCCTCAAGTTCTGCTGTGTCTCCAAAGTCAATATTTATTTGATTCATTCATTTATTTATTCATATATTTTCTTTTCTATCAAAGTCTCATTATACACTCTTTCATCATCCAGATAAAATTTCAGTTGGAGTTATAATATATTATATGATCCCACAATAGTCCTGTGTTTAGTGACCTTAGCTGGAAGGTTTTTTTTTTTTCTGAACAAGATCAAGGGCAAACTGTCATCAGTCTTTTTTTGAGTTCAATTGGACAAATTTGAATTTTTTTTTGCATCGAGAGTTTATTATTATGACAACAAGTCTTTTTAACATATGTGTTATAGGCTACTCCTTTCTTTAAAACGAGCTTTGGAAATTGTCTTTGAATGTGCCAGTGTCAAATTCGTTTAACCTTCACACCTATCCCTTAAACTAAGACCTGGAGTTTTGACCTGGAGCTTTGGCTATTCCTGCACCACTCTCTGCCTTACTATTTCCAGGGTCAATTTGATGCATGAGATTGGTGTTGAATAACTTATCCTTTGGCCCAGCTTGTCTTTCAGGCCGTTTACCGTCTATTTAAAACTCACATCTTATGTCCACTTCAGCGGCTTAAGGGGAATGGAGAGAGTGAGGTTTTGTGGGTGAACTTTTTTTATTCACTTCTTTATGGGCGTGGATGTGCCTGTTTGCCGGGTCTGGAGAAACAGATACATATCATCTGGCTGCTGAAACACAAGCTAACAGTAGCTTGTCTTTGAAGACAAGACAAGGCAAGTTTATTTATATAGTGCATTTCATACACATATGAGGGAAATCAAAGTGCTTTACAAAGTATAAAGGCAAACAACAATGAATAAAAAATGACAAATAATTACATAAGCGGTTGAAAATGAAAACATAGTTGATAAAAATAAGGTAGTAAAATAAAGTAAGAAAAGAAACATTAAAGGAGAAATCCGGTGTGATTTGGACCTTGACTGTACTGGAAGATGTTACAGAGTACAAACATATATCCAATGCCCACCTCCCTTCACCCCCAGCATTCTGCATTAAGCCATTTCTAGCTTTCATTAACCTTACACTGCTACCTATAGGGGCACAGCTTTGCCTATGCAGCTAAATCACTATTTTTACACCATTAACAAGGTTCAAAATAACTCCACACTTCATTGGTAGACTTCTGAGGGCCCTGACATTTAAAACGAGACAATGAGAATTTATTTAAACACAATTAGTAATGCTTTGAAATTAATTCTGTAACTTACAGGAAGCCAATGAAAGGACTTTAAAATTGGGGCTTTTTGTACTTTTAAAACCCTGGCAGCTGCATTTTGGATCAGTTGAAGATGTGTTATGGTCTTTTTAGGAATGCCTGTGAAAAGACCATTGCAGTAAGCAACCCTACTGGAGATAAAGGAATGGATACGTTTTTCTAAATCATTTTTTGACATTAGAACTCTCAGTTTGTTGATGTTTCTTAGGTGATAAAAGGCTAATTTGGTGATGACTTTCATGTGACTGTTGAAATTTATCACTGTCTATGATGACACCAAGATTTTAGCCCTTCAGTTTCAAGGGCAGAGGCCTTGTGAGCCTTGACTCAAAAAATAATTACTTCTGTGTTAAGCTGGAGGAAAGTGTCTGACATCCAGTTGTTAATTTGGTTCAAAAGACAGCCCGCATCAGTATTA
>JAGFZM010000706.1:1339-12519 GCA_017657215.1 Limnothrissa miodon
GTGTGTGCATGTGTGTGAGAGTGTGTGTGTGTATGTGCATGTGTGTGAGAGTGTGTGTGTGTGTGTGTGTGCATGTGTGTGAGAGTGTGTGTGTGTGTAAGAGTGTGTGTGTGTGTGTGTGTGTGTATGTGTGTGAGTGTGTGTGTGTGTAAGAGTGTGTGTGTGTGTGTGAGAGAGAGAGAGGGAGAGAGAGAGAGTGTGTGTGTGTATGTGTGTGTGTGAGAGAGAGAGTGTGTGTGTGTGTGTGTGCCTGTGTGTGTGTGTAGCAGAGGCGGTTGGTAGCTTAATTTTAAAAGCGCAATGGCATGAATCGATCCCTCGCTTGAGTCTTGCCTCCGTCATACTCTGACAAGGAGAGGTGGCAAGCACTCGCCCACCCGTCTCGACGCCGCTTGGCCCATAACTTTAAATAATTAATATGGAGCCTTGTCACTCTTCTTCCAGACTCATGTCCAAGCAGCCAATTATCTCACACTCAAATTGGCTTTCAAAGGCTCACATCTACTCTGTCCTTCTTACTCCACCATCTCTCACCGGCCAGCATGAGTCAAGGTCAAACACTGCCCGTGTGTGAGTGGGTGGTTGTGTTAGAGATTGAGACTGAGGTTAAATGAGACTGCTGTCTACATACCAGTACAGAATGTATAGAATAGTTGAATCTCATAAATGCATGTACAATGCAGGTGTATGCTGAATATATTGATGGTATATTTCAATACAACTATGTTTCTTTTTAACCAAAGCAGCAATGATGAACTTTAACATCTGATTCATGATTATGCCTCACCAGAAGTTTGTCCTCTGACCCATATTAAGTGTTTTGAGACCATCACAATAAATTATATAATAATTGTATTGAATCCAGGTTTATTCTTTGAAAAGCAGCCTTTTCAAAAAAGCTTGAAAAGCTTGAAAAGCTTGAAAAGCTTAAATGTATATAATGGAGACTATACAGGATTTTTCATCCTTCATGGTTGATTTGATTCTATTTGATTTGTTTTAGTGACACTTTCTATGATACTAACCTACAGCCTAATACCAGACCACAAGATATCAGGACAACACAAAATTATTTTTTCCACATTGTGTTAATAAACAAATATTTTCACCCAAAGAAATCACACATCGCCAGTGCCGAAATATCAGTATATAGTCACTCCAAGACATCTCCTGACAAGTGACTACACTGTCGGAGCTAACCAATGGGAAAGCACACAGGCCTCAGTGATGGCCAATGGGAAAGCACACAGTAATCAGGCCTCAGTGCTGGCCAATGGGAATGCACACAGTAAACAGGCCTCAGTGCTGGCCAATGGGAAAGCACACAGTAAACAGGCCTCAGTTCTGGCCAATGGGAAAACACACAGTAATCAGGCCTCAGTGCTGGCCAATGGGAATGCACACAGTAAACAGGCCTCAGTGCCCCTGCAGGTCTGCACCTGCCCTTCATTAGGCGGTGCCTCATTGTTTTGCTGTCTTTATTAAAGTGTGCCAGAGCCATAATAACCAACACCTGCCAGACACTAAAAATAGCAGCCCAGGGCTCCCCTCTGCAGCTTCCCAAACCACTCCGGCTTTTTTCTCAGTTGAGACACTCACATACACATACATCTCTCTCTCTCTTTCTCTCTCTCTCTCTCTGTCTGTTTCTCTCTCTCTCTCTCTCTCTCTCTTTATCTATTTCTCCCTCTCTATCAAACTATCTATCTATCTATCTATCTATATTTCTTTATAATATTTTAGTTTGATATTTTAGTCTTTTTGTTCAGCTGAAACACTGATATATTATTTTGTCTTTCTTGCTTTCTTTCTTTCTTTCTTTCTCCATCTCTGTTTTGGAATATTTTTGTTTATTGTAGGCAAATGGATCTGTGTGTTTGTGAAAATGTGTGTGTGTTTGTGAGTGATGTTGGGCATGTGTGTGTGAACAGAGCTTTTCCACAGTAGCAATTGAGGAAAAGAACGGCAGAACTGGTCTAATGCATCAGCCGTTTTCACATTATTTCACTTCATTAAAAGCGTCCGAACCCTAGCCATGGGCATTTGTTTACCCATGGGGTAAAGCTCTCTTTATCTCTTTCAAAGAAAGGTGTATTTAAAGTGACACAATGTTGCAAAGTGAAGCCAAAAAAACAAACCAATGTGTTTTTTAGCCAAAAAGTCCAAGAAAATGTGATTGCCATTGATTTCCCAAACTGTTTGCCAGTAATGTAAAAATATTAAGTGCAATAATATGACCTTGCTGCAGAATTCCAGCAAATCTGTGACAACTGTTTGGCAGAAGCCTTACACTGATACCTATGTGAACAATGCAAAGAATAGGGCAAAACAAGGGCTAATGTAGAAACAGACAACATCTTTGTGCCTCTGCAAAGTAGATAAATCTAATACTACTCAAAGTAGATAAATCTAATATATTACTCAAAGTAGATAAATCTAATACTACTGCTAATAAACCTCTGGCATCAGGGGGGAAACGTTACTGTCTGAACCACAAACTCTTGTTGTGTTCCATTAAAACCATCCAAATCACGATTGTTTTCTACGGATGTCTCCAAAAAAAACAGACAAAAGGTCTCCTGCAATCTCTGTCAACAAGGCCATCCCAACATTCTCATTGTGAGAGCTAAATTCTAATAGAACACTCAACTTAAAAATGCATACAGACATTATCCAATCATAATTATTAATTTATTAATTGTTTTGCTATTCATTAATTGTGGCGTCATTAACTGCCAAACATAACAAACAAACAAAACAAACACATTGTTGACGTCTGTAGTGTCTCTCTAGGGGGCCCACCCTCTTACCTTGGCCTCATATAAAAGTACAGCACACACTTGTTATCTAGTTTCCACTGGGTTTTGTGGGATTCTGCGTGTTTTGTCTTGCCTGTCAAATGTCTGTTGAAACCAAGATGGCTTCTCTAACATATTCAAGTACAACGACACAGAGGGCCTTCTGACTGTTCACACAGTCGTGTCTCAGCATGCTTGGAGAAATCGGCAGACAGCCCATTATCATAAAAGTCACGTCCTGGCTGAGCAAATGAAGGGCCCTAAGCCCCTTGCTAATGCATAGACGTCAATCTGCCAATAGATTCAGTAACTTTGATGGAGAAGCATACAGGAGATGCTGTTTTAAAGCAGAATTTAATTAGCAGATTAATTAGAAGTGGAGAGGATGGGGAGGAAGGCAAACGTGTGTGTGTGTGTGTGTGTTAGTGTGTGTGTGTGTGTTTGTGTGTGTGTGTGTGTGTGTGTGTTCTGTGAATTGGGCTTATCAGCTAGTTCAGCTCTGGCTGCTTCGCGAGCAATGCTAATGTGAAAGGCCGGGCCTTGCATCGAAGGTTCCGCTGATTCAAGCATGTCTGCCTCTGACATGAAAAACAGGTTAACAAAAATAATAATGATGTGTAAATAGAAGATAAATAATAACCGTGTGGAAATAGATGATAAATGAACAACCACATCCTTCACAATTCACTACTTCTGTAGGGAAGTCAATTAAGGAGGGTACAAATGAATGTCTGGGACTAACGTCTCTCGACTCTCTCGTCCTGGTTGAATGCAGACAGTAAGACATGGAGAAGTCTCAGGGGACCCGTGATTAGAGATATGGGGCGTACAACCAGGTAACCTCATCCTCAGCGGAATTCTGGCTTCTTCAGAACTCTTGACAAACGAGAAATTGCAAACTCGTCTTGAGTAAAAATGTACATCCCAGGGTGGAAGAGGTTTCATCATGAAAGGGCTGTCTGTCTGAGAATTACTGCATGGCTGCCATTATTCAGCAGACGATTTACAGCTGATCTGTTCTATTCGCTCATTTTTTCCCCCCCGAATGGGTAAATATCAGACAGGTGTTTCTTTAGGACACTGACAAAGTAAGTAGGAAAAAGAACAAAGGATGTTTAGTTCCATTTGCCGATGTTTTTTCCCAGGTAAGCTTTATTTCACTTATTGTACAGTTTTTACATTATCACAGTCAAATGATTGACACAAAAGCAGAGGTGGTATATTATACATCATTAATATTTTCTGTCTCATTATCTGTAAGAGCTAACGCTAACGCTAACGCTTGGAAATGTAGAGGTCATGAGTCATACTGTGTACGATTTTCTGTCATGGTTCAAGCTACCGAGAGGTACAATATAGGCCTAATATCTCATATTTAGATTTTAAAACTCTTATGGTCTACAAAACACATGGAAAATGCAATGTGTTGAGACCAGATTGAAAAACAACCCATAATAAGCTCTGAATTCTCTGAACACAAGGCTGTAAGCAATTGCCAGCAAAACTGTCCAAATGTTTGTCATGAAAGTGTGAGTCTGTATAAAAATAAAGCAATGTCAATCCAAACTAAGCCTGGCCTGGCAGTGGATATAGCAAAGTCAATTGAACATAATAATAACACTGAATTTTGCCAACAGTGTGGTGTTTGGTAAACAGTTTCTACATGCTACTGTTTGGCTATGTGTTCTAGTACTTATACACAATTAAAACTTTTCAGAATTCATGTTATTGTGATAGATAAACAACTAATTGGGCTCAGAGATAGATGTTTAAGCTTTCCCAAACAAAGAGAGTGATGATGGCACAAAATAAGACACATTTTATATTCAGTAACAAGGATGACTGCATTTTATCATGAAGTTTGGTGCGGCCAAACATTTGGTGCGGCTCACTTACACACAAGTTTAGACTGAACACAGCATCAAACAATCAAAAGGTGTGCTATTGCTCTCTCTCTCTCTCTCTCTCTCTCTCTCTCACACACACACACACATACACACACAAACACACAAATGCATTCATATGCACAAAAATTACAGAGAAAACTACAATTCACAGAGGCCACTTGTCCAGCCTGGGGTTCAAACACACAACAACACATCTCACAACACAACAACCACGGATTAGAAGGTAAACAGATTGGAGCAGATAGGAAGGTAAACACCCTTGCCCAGTTATATGAATATCCCTGGCTTCTACTTAGCTGATTAGGACGCTCTTTGGACCATTGGGGAATATTAGCGTTCCACACTCACAATTCTACTACCATCTACCACCATCTACTACTCGCACCCCACTTATCCTTCCATTCTGCCTCACTGCATCACTGGGACACTAGAAACCACCCTGTGCTGGTCCAGACTGGGACTCTTTGCGACAGGCAACTACGGTTTGAGAAATGAAGACCCTAGCCAGCCAACCAGGGAGCCCACTTTCCCAGTCAGTTCTCCAGGACACTACAGTATTTGGAGCATCAGGGGGGATGGTTATGAATGTTTTACACTAGCAGCTAGGCTAGCTGGCATCCATTACACTCCCTGTGTCTAAAACACACACAGAAGGGAGAGAGAGAGAGAGAGAGAGAGAGAGAGAGAGAGAGAGAGAGAGAGAGTGAGAGAGATAGAGAGAAAGAGAGAGAGAGTACATCAGAAAGTGTTAATGTGTTAGAGTTTTGAGGCCATGCATGCCAAATGTGTGTGTGTGTGTGTGTATTCCTGATGGCCAGTAGTGTTGGCCATGGGGACTGTGCAGTCTGCTGTCTGCGTTGGGACCATCTGCCAAGCGGCCCACAAACAGCAGTCCCACAAGGCGACCAGATATTGATCCCCACAACAATGAACCATTCTCTAGCAGTGTATACATCTCCTGTCTTGCTCCTATCTCCTCATCAACATCACAATTATTTCCATTTAGCTCATCTCTCTCTTTCTCTCTCTCTCTCTCTCTCTCTCTCTACCTCCCTCCCACACACATATACACACACACACACACACACATGCACACACACACACACACACACATGTTATTATTCTAGAATCTGCCCCAACTCTATCTCTCTGCCTTTCCATTCCTCATAGAGCAATGTATTCCTACATAGTAAACCTCCGCTCTACACAGTCTGGGTACACACTCGTCTCCCCGGTTTCTGAGTCAGAGTCAGAGTCTGGAGACAGGAGCTTTATTTCCTAATGCACGTCTGTTTTGGCTCTCTTGTGTTTACATGCCGAGAAAAATGTTATGTTGACAAAGAAAACTCCTCTTGGTGTAACATGAGCCCATTTCATATGGGCTCAATGTGAACAGTGGCTTTGTTGACTCTGTTGCTTTCTGTCAGAAAGGTCAGGACGAAGTGTTGGCAGGGAGAGCGCTGGTGTACCTTTAGGACAAAACATCATGCAAGCGTGGGAAATCATTCTTCTACATGCATGCTTGCACTGATATTGTACTGTACTGTGCTTTTGTATTGCACACACACACACACACACACACACACACACACACACACACACGCTGTGTAACCACACTTTGTCTGACCGTCCAGGTAATAGGGACCTTACATAGCCAAAGCAGTCAAAGCACAGATGCAGTCAGCAATAGCTCAGTGAAATTGAAGCCTTGAAACCTATAATATGCTCAAATAGCTCAGTTTGTCTCAGTGTCTGTGGCTACTGAGGAAAAACACCCCTGCAGAACAATATTATACGATCAGAAACTAACTTCTCACAAGTACAATTAGTAAAAAATATCAAATACAGAGAGGGAGAGTTCTTGAAGACACAAGAGCAAGCACATCCGCAATGGAAAACACACTATTTACCCCCACTATTATTTTCAAAACATACATTTTAACCCCCGAGTCCAGAAAAACAACAACAACAACAACAACAACATCCACATGTTTGTTAAAGGTCCATTTTATGTGTTACATCACAGACAAAATAAGCAGTCTGTGCAGGTGTTTGACTAACTAGTGAGTTTTATTTGTTGACAGTTGTTTGCACATTTGGTGAGGAGGCAGAGGAGAGGAAGCAGACTACGTTGAAGATTTAGTACTGGCCGTCCTTATTTGTATGGGCTGCACCAAGTGCATAGAGTTGCTGTTGCCATGGAGTTTCCAGGACTGGAAAAAAGCGCCTGTTACATCATATGCAGCTGGACATAAACACACACACACACACACACACACACAAACAGAACAGAACAGAACAGAACAACACTCCAGGTGGTTTTGGCGCTACTAGATTATTGATCAGAAGGTTAGAGCACACCTCATCCCTTCCGTGCTCTAGGATCGGCTAGCCAGCCTGCCATGTGATCAGAAGGTCAGAGAACATAATCTCATCCTTGCTCTGGGCTCAGCTAGCCAGTCTGCCTGCATTGGGTAAATAGAAAAAGCAGTACAAACACACACAGGACTAGATACAGTTCTTCTCAAGCACACACACACACACACACACACACACACACACACACACACACACACAATCCATGTCCACTGACACAACACAACTCCTCTAAAAAACACATCTCCTAACTCCCTTCTGATCTTCATGCTGTTATCTCTCTCTGCCCTCCATTTCGCTCTCTATCTCTCCACTTTTTCACTTTCTCCCCTCCTCTCTCTCTCTCTCTCTCTCTCTCTCTCTCATTGTCTCTCTTCCAGCACCTCTCCCACAATCTTATTCTCTCGCACATCATCCATTCCCCTTTCTGTGCTCACTTTGCCTGTCAGGCTTCCTGTGATTGTCCTGCTAGGTGAGTCATTTAAACTCTCAGCTCATCCCGCTTCCTCTCTCTCTCTCTCTCTCTCTCTCTCTCTCTCTCTCCATCAGTCTTTTTCCTCTGCAGTAAAAAATCATCTGTTCATCATGTTTTTCTTTCACTTCTTTCTTTCACTCCCCCCACTCCCCCCATATCTCTCAGTTAGTCGGCTCCAATCCAAACCTCTAAATACTAAATGTAAACACATTTGCTAATATGCTAATAGCCACCTTGAATGGTGAGCTGAAGGCACTGTTGCAAGGTGTGGTGCAATCACCACGCTCAAAAGTAGGCCGATGCCTACTTCAATATTCACACACGACAAGAACAAGACAAGAAAAATCTGATCTGCCATCTGAGTGTGCAGCAGCTTACTAAACATGAGAAACAAGCAATGCCAAACACAAGCAACGCCAAACACAAGCAATGAGAGACACTATGTTTCATATGTGTTTCTTATGTTTTGGACAAAACGTAAGTACTTTTCTGTGTTTGCACAAAATCCTTGTATAATTCATAATGTTAGTGGGTGCCCTATGTGTATTGTCTATTATCTATTTTCTTCACAATATGCATTTATAGTGTCTCGCCCACTGAATGTATACTACTACATGTCTACGTGTTTGTCTAGAGAGCTAACACCTACAGAAGCCAAATTCCCTGTGTGTGCAAATATACACACAAACACACACACACACACACACACACACACACACACATGCTGTATTTGGCCAATGATTCTGATTCAGATTCTGACAGTCTGACTGGGACATTCTGCAGCTGTTTGTCCATGGACGTCTATTTTTCAACGTAACAACTCACCACATCTTTACACAACTCAGGGAAAACCATATTTCAGAATATGCTTGAAGCATGAAAGCAGCGAATGGCATGGCGCAAAAAAACAAAACAAAAAAAACAACAACTAGTAATTTCTGGGTAACATAATTTCGAAATCACAGGAAATGTCTGCAGTCATACACAGTTCTAAGACATAGTCCTTACAAAGTGCACTGGGTGGGTATTTGTTAGCATCTCAGTAGGGTTAAATAAAAAAACACCTCACGGGCTTTTTCACATGTTACCATAAAAAGACTTGAACATGATCCTGAGCAATATAACCATGGAATCTTGAAAGGCAACGGGAGTTCAAAGAAAACATGTAGCACACTCTCACCCATACACAAATGGATATGAAACTCCTTTCACCCCTGCTAACAACAGCTGGTATAGCAACAACAACAACAACAAAACAACACAAAAACAAGCTATTGATTCTAGCCAAGCTAATCACAACAGTTTTTTTGTTTATTTGTTTGTTTGTTTGATTGTTTTGTTTCTAATTCTGATAAGAATCATTATATTGCCTTTTGTCTGTATTTCCTACTCAGGAAGACGATCCCAGTGTGTATGCGCATCGCATTGTCCTGCGACCGGTCCCTTCTTGTACAAAACAAATAAACTTGTAAAGTGACCATTGGTTTAACAGGCCACTTGTAAGTTGGCATCTGTCGTAAGCAGGCACTCAAGTCGTGCTGTCTTAGCATTCAGCCCCAGCTTCCAGTAGCTACTTGTAATGACCCAACCCCACTGCCAGACTGCGTCTGGGGGAAAACTAACTGTCTGTGTCTGGTGTGAATGCAGGAGAGGCTGGAGAGAGAGAGAGAGAGAGAGAGAGAGAGAGACTGACACACAGAGCAAATTAAGAGGTGATTTTGTGGATGAAAACACTTTGTAATAAGCCTGTAGACGTGTTTCCTTTGTCAAAATGAATATCCATAAGAAAAGTGCTCCTGGGAGACTACTACAAACACACACACACACACACACACACACACACATCTCCCCACACATATTTCATTGTAAATTACTTGCATGATATGGTGTGGCATTTATTCTTTTGCGTTGCTTACTGACTTTTTAACAGTGCATCACACAGTCCCTCAACAACTCCGCATACTGGTCTCTCTCTCTCTCTCTCTCTCTCTCTCTCTCTCTCTCTCTCTCTCTCTCAGTGTCCCTCTTTCTTTCTCTATGTGTATGCGTGTGTGTGTTTAAAGGCTAATTTACACCTTAGATATGTGACAAGATAAACTATTGCAGAGGCCACTTGCAGCAGTCTCTATTGATGTAGATCCATATGAAAACAACCCCTCTGGTTACACCGTTGAGCCACATTATCACCACATTATCACCTAGAGAAATGCTGCTCTCTGATTGGCTAACAGGGAGCCGGTTATTCCCCAACAACAGAACACCTATAATGCAGATCTGATCTGAAAAAAAGGTTTAATCACTGTTCCATATCATTGCTCTTTAGAATGGTAACCATAACAACGGAAACAACTAGAGCAGCTTTGTGAATTCACTTCTCAGCACTGCATTAGCCGACAGCAAAGTTACAGTACAAACCAGCTGTTTTTTGTAGATTACTGCTTTAAGAAAAAAAAAAACTAAAATATAAATATACAAACACATGTGCCAAGTGGTGATAAGCGGGATAAGGCCTTACGGCGTCATGGCAGTCTTTGCCCCAGCTTCATCCACTATTTTGTTCTATATTGGGACACCATGGCTGTCTTTATGCCGAACTTAATTCATCAGTTTCTAGGGAATTAATTCAAACACGCTGTCTGGCTCCGATTTGTCTAAAGTAAATGTTGAGAGGTGAGCCAACAAAGGTCAAGTAGTTCATGTTGTTTAAGTCTTTAAAATCACAAAAATCATTTAATGGGATATTAGTAACTAAGCTCTGATGGTTTAGTGTCCTGACTATTTAGCCAGCTAGCTACATCACTTGGCTACAGTGCTACAATAACTAGGCAATGTTATGAAAACAGACGCTCTGTGGGAGCTGTGAAGTTCCCTGTCCCTCCGTTTTCTTCCTTTCTTTTTGTTCTTCATCCCCCTGGTTCACCGAATGTTGCAGCTTGCCTTGTCGCTAATCCATTCCTTTAGCATTTACATTTACATTTATGCATTTAGCAGACGCTTTTATCCAAAGCGACTTACAAAACGAGGATAACAATCAAGCTACATAGCAGAAAGCTTAAGGAGTATAGTGCTAGGGGATAGTGCTTCAGTTCATTTTAGTGCTAGGATAGAAGATGTTCTCTGAATAGCTGGGTCTTTCAGAGCTTTTTGAAGGCCTCCAGAGATGGCCCTGTTCTGATTGTTTTTGGTAGGTCATTCCACCAGCGTGGGACGACACATGAGAAGAGTCTGGATTGCCTTGGGCGAGGTGCCGGGACTGCCAGTCGACAGTCATTGGAGGACCGGAGTTGTCGGGGGGTAGCTTGAGCTTTTATGAGAGCGCTTAGATAAAAAGGGGCAGATCCTCTAAGCATTTTTCTTCCTCTCCCACCGCTGCCCTGGTTCTTGATCTCTATCTTGTAAATGATTGGCAGCCCATGCTCATGCTGTGCTCTTGGGTAGGGCCTCTCCAGTGTGCTGCTCTGGTGGGGGAAATGAAAGTTGCATGCTCTGCACCCAGAGACAGTGCTCAGGAGCAGCTGAAGCTCCTGATGCCTTCAGGGCTTCGTGTGGGAGGGAGAACAGGAGGAGAGACAGGAGAGCTCAGGGACTGGAGCCTATGGATATTTATGTGTCGTGTGTGTGTGT
>JAGFZM010000707.1:962-16886 GCA_017657215.1 Limnothrissa miodon
TGTTTCAGGTGCGGCCTTGTGGGGTATTCATAACCAGCTTACCCAGCCCCAACTCCCCATCCTCTCTTAAGTCATGTTTAATAAGGTTGAAGACCTAATAATAGAGTATTGTCATTTGTGAGGAGGAGTGGGCTGGTTTTCTCAGATTCAGTTCTTGCTCACACACAGTCTCTGGTGCAACCTATATGTTAGACAGAGAAAGGCATTCACTGGTGGAACCAAAGACTGTTTTGTTAACACAATCCACGTTACAAACAATTCTTTGATCAGTGACTGTATACTGTTTACTGACAGCACACTGCTGGTTGTGCTTTTTAAGACATTTTTAACGGCTTATAAGTACATTCCAGCAAAATTTCACATGTGGCCCACACACAGAGAGTGAACACACAGTTCATTGATTAATGATGATGTATTGCCTGTATTTATGGGTTTCAAGTCCTTTTTCACAGTTGGGTTAATCAAGTACCATGCAGTCTGCAGCATTCATAATCTAGGTGCGTGATTTTATACACCTGTGAAAAAGGACCTGATGAAACCCATGAATATTTGCCGTACACTTAATACTCACTTTATACTGACTTTATGCTGCCTAACTTCTTCTGTCCTCTCACTACCTTAAGGCTACACCTCAGTGGAGCCACACAAGAGCTGGTCAGTTTGTATACTATGACCAGGAGGAGAGTGAGGATATTGAAATATCACTCACCTCTGACCCTGATGATCCTGTTGGCCTCATGTTGCGGCAACAACTAAAAGCATTGGTAATTAATTCAGGATACTTGTGTCTATGATTCAGTGTGAACTAGGGTTGGGCGATATGGACCTTAGCATGTATCACGGTATGGCGATATGATTAAATTCAACAGAGCCTGGTATAAAAAACGACAAATCTTAACTCATTTAATGAAATACACTCCTCTTAAATTGTAAAGTGCACCTTTATTGGTAACAAATTGTGCACTACATCTAGTGCAGGCCTAAATTCAATAGGCGGCCCGCGGGCCACATGCGGCCCAGACGTGGTGCACATGCGTCCCGGACGACGCTCCAGCAATAAAAATTAAACACCATTCACGAGCCTTCAGAACGTAAATTGGGTCTTTTACAGAGGGTGTGTTCATAAACTGGCTCTCCGAGTACACTCTCCTTTAAAACTTTTCTGAGTGTGGATAGAAAGATAGATTGTCGTTCGTTTATTCAGAACGTCGAAGTGTTTAGAGCATGTTCAGAGCGTACACCGGACATCTTTATGAATTAAAAGATCATAATTGTCAGGGAAAAAAAACATCAAAATCTTTCATGGTCCTTACTTGTCAAGCAACTGATACATTAACCGCTGTTTTAACATGCTGGTTTATGTTCATTTTGATCTATCAGAAACCGTTCGTTTAGTCACAGAAAAATAACATGCTCGTGAACTGTGGAGTGTTTTTCCATTATCAGAGTGGCAGATTGTAGGCTAGCCCATTTCTCAACGCACCCAGAATATCAGAAACAGACCAAGCTAGTTAATGCCTCCTCCTCCACCCCACCTCATTTTAGAGATAGCCTATATAATATAAATTGCATGCATTCTCAATATTTTTTAGAATGTCGTCAATTTTAAGGGTATAAAATAAAAATAGCTGAACTGCTGAAAACGTGCGGCCCAACTTAAGATCTTGGTTCTGAAATGTGGCCCAAATGAAATTTTAATTGAATAGCCCTGATCTAGTGCATTTGATATTTACCAAACTATATAAATGCAAAGCTGTCACCGTTAGTTTGCAAACTTTACATATTAGTGTCTTGGTTCACGTCTGCTTTACTGAAACCAAACCACGTCCATATTACAGAGGTACATCCCCGTTTAGCAATGATCTCGTCTGTAAGCTCCGCTTCTCCTTCATTTATCTCGGCTTCCTCTCCGCCTTCAGCCATGCTGTTTTGTTGTCTTCTCTGCTCTGAACTCCTCCGCTACCACTGTTTCACGTGTTTCCCCTGAGGCACCGGGGACGCACATAGACGGTGACGCGTCGCACACAAAATGTCATCAACTTCTTTTACGTTTTAATTATCATTTATACCAGTGTAAGGCCTTTTCTTATCATTGGAAGTATATATACCGGTATATTCAAAATATCGCCCAACCCTAGTGTGAACCCACTGTTTGGTCCCTCCCCAATAAAATGTATTTGATTAGAAACATGCAGCCTTTATAATCTGAATTTCTTTTAATGTTTTAGGGTTGCAGTGGAGACTTGCCAAAAGTAGTCAAGTTGGTGAACTACACAGACTCAGATGAATCAGCCGATGAATATGTTCCCTCACCCACCAAACAGGTAGCTTTGTCCTCTTAGCAACTTTTCTAATTTCAGCAACCTGTTAATTTGACGAACTAGCAATTAACATAGTATCAACTGTAACTGGCCTAGCAAAAACCCTTAACTTAATTTTGGGACTGCTGAAATTAAATTTTGCATTATGTAACTATTTTAACAATGATGAACTACCAACCACCATTACTACACTGCAACGACCAAGCAACTAACAGCCTCAAGAGTTTTTTTTTTATTGTCAGATATTTGTAGGGAAAGAAATGCACATTGAAAATGTTTTTTTTTTCAACATTCTGCATGCACTGTGTAATTTTAAGTTTTGGCGGTACAGGTAACTAGGGATAGAGCATTGGAGGAGCGTAGGCTGAATAGCTGCTTTTGCCGTTTGCACTGTATTACCCAGAGAACATCCAGACCATCTCCAATTATGGGCCTAGAGAGCAACTCGCCTTGAGGCTCTCTCGCCAACCCTAACCTAGCTAATCTGTTTTTCCAATCAGCTGCTTGCCAGGTCCTTAATGACCTAAATAAACAGGTGTATCAGATATAAAGCACATTGAGTAAGTGTGTGTATATTGTTTATTTAAACTGGTATTTTGATTGTGTTTATTGAAGATTGAAGATAATAAGAGCAAAGAGAAGATTTCTGTTGGACTTAATTATTCTGACTCCAGTATGAAACATGGAGATGATGGCGAACAAATTATTGTGCCAAAGCTAAGGAGGACCAAAAGCATCTTTGTAAGTCCCACTAACGAAAGTGTCAGTCATCGTCATGTACTATAGACGCCTTTGTTTTGAATAATTTAGAAAATGTGCTTACTTCAGTGATCAAAGTTATCACTGAAGTACACCCTTGAATGGGAGGCGGACCTTTGGTGGACAGAACCACCCAGGTTGCGTTCATCATGTGACGCCAACCTGGCGGGCGTTATCCTCCTGGGAAAACGCTTGGTAACCATTTCTTACCTCTTTATTTGCGCTTATAAGCTCTTGGTTGTACCACCTATCCTTTTTACATGAACAAAAAGGACCCACCACCAGCAGGCAGCCTTCCATTAAAGGAACACTCCACTGTCTCTCCATATTGAACTATGTTCTTCCCTTAACTTGGACGAGTTGATAAATACCTCTCTCGTCTCGGTGTGTGCACTCAATCTTGTAGCATTTAGCTTAGCACGTTCATTCATTAGGACCCAAACAGGGATGAAAACACGGTGTGTGTGCTCCTTTAGAGACACAGTGCAGGTACTACCTGTCACATATAATAAGCCCAGTACTGACTCTTTAATAGTTTGTTTGAGTGGGAAAATTGTTAGAATGGGAAGTGTGATTGTGTCTAAACTTTTTTATTGTATTTTTCTTGAAGATGACCGACAAGAATCCTGATGGATCTTTTGATCCATTTGAGGATGAGCTTTTTTGTACCAGTCCTGATAGTGGGGAGGAATATGTTCCAGTTTCAAGTGAGGAAAGTACAGATGATACAGATGGAAGCATGATCTGTGAAATGTCACCATCTATGTCACAATCATCCTTGTCAGACAGGACTCTGAGTAACAGAAGCTGTTCCACTCCGTGTCAAAGCAGTACAACAAATGTCTGTGTTCCTGACTCCACATGTTCTCCTAGCATGGAACATGGTGACAGTGCCTCAGTATCCGTTCCTGCTGTCAGAAAGAAAGAAGATGGATCTCGGATGTACAACAAGAGACAGTTCTGTCTGTTTTGCAAGTCGTCTTTCCTAAAAATCGCAAAGCATTTGGAGCGGAAACACAGCAAGGAGCCTGAGGTACAAAAGTTACTTATTTTCCCAAAGGGCTCAAAACAAAGACGAGCGCACTTAGAATATATCCGAAACAAAGGTAATTTTGCACATAATGCTGAAGTTTTGAGAACAGGCAAAGGTGAACTGGTTGCACGCAAGCAGCCAAGAGAGGAATCCCAAGCACAAAAGTACAAACCCTGTCTCTACTGTCAAGGTTTTTTTGTGAAACACGCAATGTGGCGACACATACAGATCTGCAAATTTAAACCTGTCAATCCCAAACCAGGAAAAACTAGAATCCAAGCCCTCTGTGCCTTTGCAGAACCCATACCAGAGGGAGTTCCAGAAAAGCTTTGGAAACTGGTAAGTAGTATGAACCAAGATGCTGTTGCGCATGCAGTCAGAAGTGACTGGTGTATTATTGAGATGGGAAAGCACCTCTACAACAAGCACGGCTTTGAAGTAGATAAACATGAATTTATCCGCCAGAAGTTGAGGGAGCTTGGCAGACTTCGCATATGTGGTGGGGAGGTCACAAAAATGAAGACAATCAGAGAATATGTCATACCAGCTAACTTCATGCAGACAGTGACTGCCGTCAAACACACAGCACAAGGCAAAAAAGGCAATGCAATTTGGCTTCCAATGAAACTTGGGCACAGCCTCAAGAGGTTGTCCATGCTTCTGGAAAGCGATGCAATTATAAAAGGAGAGAAAGATACAATCGAAGAAGTCCGCTCATTTAGAAACCTATACGATGCAAAATGGCATGAGCTAGTATCAGTCACTTCTTTGAAGAACCTCAAAGAATCCAAGTGGAACACCCCCCAGCTGCTGCCGTTCACAGCAGATGTGCAGAAGTTACACAATTACCTGGATGAGAGGCAACAACAGTACCAGCATGATTTGGAATGTGATGCGACAATGCAGAACTGGGCCAACCTGGCAAAGGTGACTCTTGCACAGGTTATTCTATTCAACCGCCGCAGAGAAGGTGAAGTTTCCAAAATGTCCCTCTCGGCATACACATCAAGAGACACATCAGAACCTCATCAGGACATAAACCTTGCTCTCTCTGAGCTTGAAAAAAAGCTCTGCCACTATTTCACGAGGGTAGAAATGAGAGGAAAGAGAGGGAGGAAGGTTGCTGTCCTCCTTAGCCCATTAATGCAAGAAGGACTCAACATGCTTTATCAAAATAGAGAGGAGTGTGGCGTCTTCAAAGAAAACACATATGTGTTTGCTAGACCAGGGGCCATGTCTCACTATAGAGGGTCAGATTGCATCCGTCAATTCGTCCAGTGCTGTGATGTCAAGAATCCTCTCTCACTCACCTCAACAAGACTAAGAAAGCACATGGCTACCTTATCCAAAGTATTAAACCTTCAGGAGACAGAGCTTGACCAGCTTGCAGATTTCATGGGGCACGATATCAGAGTGCATCGCCAGTTTTATCGGTTACCAGAGGGCACCCTTCAACTAGTCAAGATCAGCAAAATTCTCATGGCCATGGAGCAGGGACGCCTTGCAGACTTTCAAGGCAAGAGCCTTGAGGAGATCAACATTGATCCAAATGGTATGTAGTTTCTACTTAGATAAACATGTGATTTTAAGTGGGTATAACACCATAACACTTATTAACTACATTATAATGTATTTCATACCACCTGTTTAGAAACAATCCAGTTGGACATGCATACTGAGTCTGAAGAGGGGGTTGATGAACGAGACATGGAAGGTATGTATTTTGGTGTTACTTAGAGCATGAATATCTTAAGTTGCATGCATATCTTACGTTCTATGTATTAAATATGTATCCATCTTTGAAACTTTGTCAAAGTAATGGGCAATCGAGGGTAATGGGTAACACAGGGTAATCAGGGTAGCAGTAGGTCCTTAAACAGTCTTAAATGCCTTCAATCATAATAAATAACCCTTTTACTTGCATGCAATCCAAATGTCAATTAAAGGTTAAAAAGATAGTGCCACACATTAAAACATTTCCATCACAGACAGACAGACAGAGACACTTTATTGATCCCCAAGGGGAAATTCAATGTCCCAGCAGCTTAAAAAATCACACACAACATATACTACAGTGTACACAGGATGATAAGAAGCAGATCAACAAAACAACATGACTACATCACCATTACTAAAAATAACAATAGAATGCAAATGCTATGGGTAGAGATGTGCATGAATGTACTGTGGTACAGTATGGGGTGTGTGTCAAGGTAGTAGTGCAAATGAGTCCAGTAGTGCAACAGTGCAAGGTTAAAAGTCTGTTGACCAGCAATAAATATGTGCATATGTAAAATGGACAACAAAAATGATAAGAATAGCAATTTAACAGTTCTAGGGTAAGTATATGGACAATAAGATAAAAATAAAAATAGCCTAATATAAAAATTACAATGTCAGTGCAGGGATAAGTCTATAAAAGTTATATACGGGTTCATGCATCAGTCAAGTATGCAGTCAAGTATCAGGTTATAGTAATTGTTATTTGTCAAGTATGAAGTTACAGTATTAGGAGGGGTTGTGCATGTGGGCTAATGTAGCCAGTAGGGTCCCTAGGCAGTGTCAACATTACACAGTATTGTAGAAAAATGTCTTGTAGGTGTATAAGAGGGTTCAGGTGCAGATAGACTATGCAGAGAAGTCCAACTCTCCTTTTCCTTTCAGTGAAGCACTGTAGAGTTGTATGGCCCTGGGTGCAAATGACTTCCTAAGTCTGTCTGTTGTGCATATCAGGGAGCGTAGTCTCCAGCTGATCAAGCTCTTCTGCTGCATGATAGTGCTGTGGAGTGGATGACAGTCATTGTCCAGGATGTTGAGTAGCTTTTTCAGTGTCCTTTTGTCTGATACTGAAGTGGTGCACTCCAGTTCAGCTCCCACAACAGAGCCAGCTCTCCTTACCAACCTGTCTAGTCGCCCAGCATCCCTCTTCTTAGTGCTTCCTCCCCAGCATGCCACAGCATAGAAGAGGACGCTGGCAACAACAGACTGGTAAAACATCCAGAGAAGCTTGCTTCAGACGTTGAAGGACCGCTGCCTCCTCAGGAAGTACAACCTTTTCTGCTCCTTCTTGTAGTGCTTCTGTGTTGACTGACCAGTCCAGTTTATCGTCCAGGTGTATTCCTAAGTACTTGTATGTTTTCACCACCTTCACATTAACCCCCTCTATGGTGATTGGCACCAGGGCGGGCTTGGACCTCCTGAAGTCCACCACCATCTCCTTGGTCTTGGCAGTGTTGAGTTGTAGGTGTTTGAGTCTGCACCATTGCACAAAGTCCTCCACCAGGCTCCTGTATTCCTCCTCCTGGCCATTCCTGATACAACTCACAATTGCAGTATTGTCTGAAAACTTCTGCATGTGGCATGTGTTGTAGCAGAAGTGAGATGTGTACAGGGTGAACAGGACTGGAGAGAGCACTGTTCCCTGTGGAGCTCCGGTGCTGCTGATGACAGTATCAGAGAGGCAGTCCTTCAGTCTGACGAACTGTGGCCGCTCCGTCAGGTAGTCTGCAATCCAGGATACCAGGTGGGCATCCACACCCATCTGCAGGAGCTTGTCACTCAGTCTGGGGGATTGGATGGTGTTAAAAGCACTGGAAAAGTCAAAGAACATGATTCTCACAGCACTTTTCTCCTCGGCCAGGTGAGTGTGTGTCCTATGCAGGAGGTATGATATGGCATCGTTGACGCCCACTTTCTCTTGATAAGCAAACTGTAATGGGTCTAGTGCATGGCGCACCTGTGGCCTAAGTATTCCCAGAACCAGTCTCTCCATGGTCTTCATCAGGTGTGATGTGAGAGCAACTGGCCTGAAGTAATTAAGCTTACTTAGGTGTGGTTTCTTGGGGACGGGAATGAGACATGATGTCTTCCACAGTGCTGGGACTCTCCCAAGACGGAGACTCCAGTTGAAGATGTGCTCCAGTGGCTCTCGAGTTCTGCAGCACATGCTTTAAGCAGTCTTGGACACAGTCCGTCAAGCCCGGCTGCTTTCCTGGGATGGAGTTTCTTTAGCTGTCCTCTGACTTGATCTGCCGTGACGATGGGGGGGAGAGGAGCTGAGGGGGAGAGGGGTTACCATGGTTGTTATCACCTTGAGGGGGATGGAGGGTCGAGAGGTGTGTCTGTGTCCTGTGGGGGAGGGGTACATCTGGCGAGGGTACGTGTTGCCTTGAGAGTGAGAGGGGAGGTGTGAATTGGGCCGTTAAGCAGACAGTGTCCAGGGGTGATGGGCAGTCCACGTCCATTGAGACTTGAGCACGGCAATCAAACCTGTTGTAAAAGCTGTTTAACTGATTTACCTTGTCCAGGCCTCCCTCCACAGAGCCGCTGCTCTTCTTCCCCAGGCCAGTGATGGTCTTCATTCCATCCCAGACCTCCTGCATGTTGTTCTCCTGCAGCTTTGTTCCACCTTCTTCCTGTATTCCTCCTTGGCCTCTTTCAGCCTAACTTTGAGCTCCCCCTGTACGCGCCTCAGTTCTGCCTGGTTCCCCTCTCTGAACGCCATCTTTTTCCTATTTAGAAGGGTATTGACTTGCTGGTTATCCAAGGCTTGTTGTTTGGAAAGCAGTGTACAGTTCTTGTGGGAACAGCAACGTCCATACAGAAGTTCAGGTAGTCAGTCATGCCGTGTGTGACCTCCTCCAGATCTCCTCCATTCTGCAGTACACTCCAGTCTGTGGACTCAAAGCAGTCTCTCAAAGCCTCATCCGATTCTGGTGTCCAATTCCTGAAGGTGTGTGTGGCAAACGGTACCCTCTGTACTTTTGGTTTGTACATTGGCTTTAGATGAATGAGGTTGTGATCTGATTTTCCTAGTGGGGGAAGGGGGGGTGGCGCTGTATGCGTCCCTCACTTTTGCATCCATGAGGTCTATTGTCTTGTTTTTCCTAGTCGGGCAATGAACAAACTGGTAGAAATTAGTCAGGGTAGAATCCAATGTTATGTGGTTGAAATCACCAGATATCGCCATAAAAGCGTCTGTGTGCTGAGTTTGTAGCCTTGCGATTGTAGAGTGTATGATGTCACACACTACGTCAGGAAGTGCTTGTGGCGGAACGTAAACACAGACTAACCTCTAGTAACTCCACATCCTTACTGCATGTAGTCTCTTTAACTGTCACATGTCTGGGATTACACATCTGTTGTTTATGTACATCATCAGTCCACCACCCTTCTTCTTGCCAGAAAGTTTATTGTCTCTGTCTAAGCGAGCCACACTGATGCCCGGTAGCTCGACGTTAGTTGTTGGGATGCAGCTAGTTAGCCACGTCTCCGTGAGGCATATTAGGCTACAGTCTCTGTAAAGTTTCTGGTTTCTTACCAGGGAAGCCAGTTCGTCCGTTTCGTTTGCCAGCGAGTTCACATTCCCCATCACCATCGACGGGTTTAAATCTCCACTTCTTCTCCTGTCGTCTCGTCTTCACTATGCATCCAGATCTGCAGCCGCGAAACACCATACTTCCTCTGGAATGGTAGTTTTAACGTTGCCGGCGTATTTCCGCAATGCGAGCAGTTGTTTCCTTGTGTAAACAAGTTTGCTATCTCCAGAACAATGTAGCTGATCCATATCCATAGGATAGAATAAAAACACTCCTTAAAGTGTGTAATCCGAAGTAAAGAAGTGAGCGAAAGTAATTCAATTCAAATTTATTTATATAGCGCACTTTTACAAAAGGCATGTCACAAAGCGCTTAACACAAGAGGCCCAATGAGCAACAGGGGCAAGGAAAAACTCCCTAGCAGCATTTTTTGTTTTTACTTGTTATGGTAAAGGAAGAAACCTTGGGCAGTTCCGACGGCTCAAGGGGCTAGCCCAACTGCCTAGGGCAGGTTTTCAGTCTCTCAGATGGTGAGTAGTCCACTATTATTCCATTAGATACACATTACAGGAAAATTTTGGTATAAATAAAGTAATAGAGGAGTCCCATTAGAATCCCAGGATATAGTCCCATGTCATTAGACGCAGTCATGCCAGGGGCTAGTTGGAGGCTGTATCAATCATGTCAGGGTCATCTGTGAAGCTGAAGGCAGCCTGCCCAGGAAGCCAGGGATACAGGATCAGGCAGTGGAAGTCAGGGGTGACCCTCAGCAGGGAGGCAGTGGCATGGACAGTGGAGTGGGTTGAGGACCATTCAGGAGTGCCGCCGGATCACGGTGGAACAATGTCCCAGGAGGCAAGAGGTGCAGGGTCAGGCAGTAGAAGGCAGTGATGACTCACGGCAGGGTGGTAATGGCATGGAAAATCAGAGAGGAGATGAGTTAGAACAGTCTCCATCAGATTTCAAAGAATGTGAGTTATATTGCATGTGCAACCATGTACAGATGTTGGTTAAGTGATGAGAGAGAAATAAGTGGAAAGGAAAGAGAGAAGAGGAGGAAGACAGAGTGAAAATTGTACGGCTTAACAGATGGGTGGATTGTGGCGGCATTAAACTATGGCAGCATAACTAAGGGATGATGTATAACAAGCCAACACCACCAAGGAAATGGTCAGTGGCCACCAAGCCCTGGAGGTGAGCTTACAGCAGAGGCAGTCCTTTCCAATAATACCCTGAGGAGGTGTGGCTTACCATACACCATCCCTAACTAAAGGGATCAGTAAATAGGAAAGTTTTGAGTCTAGACTTAAAGGAGTTGAGAGTGTCCGCTTGACGAATTTTGTATTTGCTGAAGGTTTTTGATACAGCTAGTACCACATCCAGAGAACAGCATTACAATAGTCAAGTCTGAAGGTAACAAATGCATGTATTAGTTTTTCTGCATCCTCAAAAGAAAGGAATTTTCTAACCTTAGCGATGTTGCGTAAATGAAAGAATGAGGTTTTGGAGATATGCTTTACATGACTACTTAAAGAGAGGTCTTGATCAATATACACCCCAAGGTTCTTGACCTTTGTGTTAGGTGTGAGTGAAAGGTCACTAAGTAAGCTCTGATGATGGGGTAAAGTGTTGGTCAGGTTTTTAGGGCCAATCAACATGACTTCAGTCTTATCAGAGTTTAAGCAAAGGAAATTCTTAGTCATCCAGTTTTTGATGTCACTGAGGCAGGCAACAAGTTTTGTTACTGGCGTACAATCATTAGGCTCCATTGAAAGGTATAGTTGGGTGTCATCTGCATAAGAGTGGAAGGTAATGCCATGTTTCCTAATAACAGATCCCAAAGGTAGCATGTAAAGGGAGAATAGCAGAGGTCCCAGTACTGATCCTTGGGGCACACCATACTTGACTTCAGTGTGGCATGATGCTTCATTATGTGCATGTACAAACTGGTAACGTCCAGTAAGGTATGACCTGAGCCAGGCTAATGCAGAATCTTTGATGCCAATCATATGCTCAAGTCCATGTAGGATACTGTGATCAATAGTGTCAAAGGCAGCACTTAGATCCAGTAGGATTAATAATGATATGCAGCCATTATCAGATGAGATAAGGAGATCATTGCAGACCTTTACTATGGCTGATTCTGTGCTATGGTATGCTCTAAAGCCAGATTGATAGGTTTCCTGAATGTTGTTTGCATCTAAGAAGGTACAAATTTGCTTAGACACAATTTTTTCAAGAATCTTTGATATAAATGGGAGGTTGGATATAGGTCGATAGTTACTCAGGACATCAGGGTCAAGGTTGGGCTTTTTGATTAAAGGCTTAATGACAGATGTCTTGAAAGGTTTGGGAACATGTCCTGCTACAAGAGAGTGATTTATGATATTAAGTATCGGCTCATAGCTGTTTCCATTATAGGGGAACCAGCTGAATTTGAGGTTTGAATGGTGTTATTTATTTTACCTCTAATAGATTCAATTTTATCATTAAAAAAAATTCATGAAGTCATTGCTGTCTAACGCAGGGGTCTTCAACCGGGGGTCCGCGACCCCTAGGGGGTCCGCGGAGGTACTGCAGGGGGTCCGCGAAAATATTTCGTATGAAGCATTTTTTTTCTCTTCCAAAAAATAAAATTTGTCATAGTTAACATTATGTTCAAAAGAAAATTGCTTCATATTCGTTTTCAAATAACACATTGTAGGCTACCCATGAATCATGCATGTGATCATGTGATCCCTGTGTAACATTTTGCTAACCAATGCCAAAACACATTAGCATTCATAAATGTACAAATACAGGTCACCACTTCAGCCTGAGCCTGATGAGACACTGCCTCGCAAATTCCATCAGTCCTAGAATAGAGAAGCTCTGTTCCACTCACCAGGTTCAGAGCTCTCACTAGGACCTGGTCGCTGATCAGTTATCTTTCATTCTTCGTCCCACTTGGCCTATAATAAAAAATGTGACCCTTGTGATCTTTTTTTTTATTTGAGTTGGATCATCGCGATTAAAGAACACGTCCCCCCGTGCGTTTTAGTTAAATAGCTTTGTATTCAGCAAACTCGTTCTTTTCATTCCGGGAGATAAATTACGTTTGATTCGTCTGTTCAGTGACGGGACTGATGGACCCTGAACTTTGCGGGGTATTTGTTCTGTGTGATGTTTTGCTTTGTTGTTTTTTTTATGAGAGTCTGCGGTCTTTGCGCTTCAAGGCGTTCTGCGCGAATTCATTCATCCAACGTTCCATCACAATAAAACGATAACATAATAATATTATCAGTTTTAATGACTAGTGAGGAAAGGAATTCTGAGAACTCAGTCATAAAGTCAGAATAGGGACCTGGGGGTCTATATAATGTTACAGTTGTTAAGGGTATATTAGATCTAGATGTTTTGTCAGGTTGCATAAGATTGAGAACAAGGACCTCAAAAGATTTAAATTTGTATTCAAATTTGGGAGCCATAGTAAGGTTAGAGTAATAAATTGTGGCAACTCCACCGCCACGACCATTGTGTCGAGGTATGTGGTAATTAAAGTGACTTGGAGGAGTAGCCTCATTAAGTGGAAGGTATTCGTCCGGTTTTAGCCACGTTTCGGTTAGGCAAAGTATGTCAATTTCATTATCAGTAATAAGCTAATTTATTAGGGCGGTCTTTGAGGAGAGCACATAGCACATAGAGTAAACATAAAAAGCACTAAAACACACAAAGAAAAACGAAAACACTCAGAGCTACTAGGATTGCTGCCACTCGCGTCGGCGCCGGAAGTACACAGACAGACAGTAAACACACAATAATGATACTGTGATCCTAGCACACCTTATATTTATGTACACTTACAATATCAGCCACAAGTCACTAAATGTAACTAAATGTCGTCAAAACAAACATCTTGATACATCCTCAGCACTCACACAACTCTCATACCGGGTTAAACAGACGACTGCTATAGCTATATACAGTATATTATTGTACATAGAGATTTCACTTTGTGATTTTCACATTGGCTAGGATTCTACATGAATTTTGAAGGTTTAACATGAGAACTTGTAATGTTCATCTTGTCATTCAATAGTTCCTGATGTCAGTCCGGCACAAAAGCAGAAGCAAAGTGGATTGCCGCAAGTAGATGAAGGGGACATTCATTCAGATGAAGAGGACCTCCCTGTCCGAAAGACAAAGTCAAAGACTGGTAAGGATATTGTAGGAATTTAGGATCCAATATATATACAGTGACAGGGGAGCTACACCAGGCGCGTAACTGAAGTGTTCCGTTGTTGAAACGTATGCTGCAGCAGTTAATAATCACTATTCTCAATGGAAGTAGCTACACCAGACGCGACAGCGGCGCATACATTCTAAAAAAATAGAGCTGTCTTCTAAAATGGATTTTATGCGTTGCGAACAGAACGCTTAAGTTACGTGCCTTGTGTAGCCCTCCTGTGACAAATGAGAGAAGGGAGAGGTTCCCAGTTTGAGAATGGAAGGGGGTTGGGGGTGTGTTCCTGTACTGTTGGACAGTCTTGTGGCTGTTGTCACTACGTGCCACCTGAACTGCTCTGTTTTGCATTTTGGAGGGATAAGCTTATGGTTGAAGGTACTCCCCATCTGCCACAGCTCATCATTGATGAGGTGTTTTTCAGGGTTATTTTCAGTCTGTAGATCAAGCAGGGTGTGACAAGGGGATACCCAGGAGGACTGTATTGCTGAAATATTTTGTTTAACAAGTAGTGTGCAGAAGAATAGCAATACCTGAGGAGTGTGTTGTGATCTTGATACATCCTCAACACTCACACAACTCTCAAACCAGTTGAATAAATAAATAGAGACTACCTTAAAGCAGTACACTGGCGCATTTCTTTTGTATAGAATAAAATACACCAATGTTTTGCCATCACTATGTGATTCTCAGATCAGCTTGGATTCTATGTGAATTAAGTTTTAACAAGAACAATGTTCTGTTCAGTAGTTCCTGGCGTGAGTCCATCACAAAAGCGGACACGGAGTGGGTTACGGCTAGCAAATGGACGGGAAAGTAGTTCAGATGGAGTCGACATCCGTGTCCAGAAGAAAAAGTCCAAGACTAGTAAGGATATCTTGTATGTTGTACAATAGACTTTAGTTGAGCCAGACTTCACAATTATTGTCAATTTATATCCTAAGCTAATTTGTCATTCATTTCTTATTTAGTTCGCAAGCCACAGAAGAAGAGGCCCTGGGAAACTGTGGAGATAACAGCTGTGCAAAAGCACATGATGAACTTCATTGTGACCTGCAATGTGCCAAGAAAGGAGGACTGTGACAAGTGCCTTAAATCAGAGCCAGAAGCACTAAAAAATAGAGATTGGAAGGCACTAAAATTTTACATTAAAAATAGAATTACTGCACTTAAGAGAATGTAAAACAGAAAAGGGCAGGTTTGGGTGAGGGTGGGACCATACAGAGAGAGAGAAAAGGAGAGAGGGAAAGATAGACAGAAAAGAGATGAGCGGGGGTAGTGTGTGGGGAACCATAGAGGGGGGGGGGGGGGGGGGGGGAGAGAAGGGGGGGAGACCAAAGAGAAAGAGGGGGGAAAACCATACACTGCATTCCAAATTCTAACGTATATACCGTTTTTGTTCATTTTTCCAGAACAGTCTATGTAAATGACAGCGTATACATTTTTTTGATTGTAAAAAGGTATAATAGGTTCTAAAATAACCTTGATTTTATTGAAAAAAAGATACCAAATTACAAAAACAGCATTTTTTGCCAAACACTCAAAGTACACCGTTCCAATTTGTAATGCATCACGGTTTCAAAACATATTAGGTTGTGAAGAACTTAAAATATGCACCTGTTTTAGTTTTATATGGCACCGGAAATACTTTCTCTTAAAGAAAAAATCCTTTTACACTTTTACAGATGATGTTACATACAGTTGAAAGCAGAAAGTTATGTACTCTGCCAAAAAAACACGAGAACTTTTTTTTCTTTATTGTAGAACATTAATTCAGAGAAAACATTCGTTCTTTTAGCTCAGGAAATATTACCATATTTTTGTATTATTTAAATGTTACAATAGAGATGGAAGGAATTTTATAGAATTTTATTTTGCATTACTTTCATTGGTCAAAATGTACACGCTCTTCCTCAATATTGGTAGAATGGTCTTGGAAACTGTTTCCCTTGAGTTGAAAATTTTGAGTATCCTTCCTCAAGCTTCTGCATAATAATTTGGAATGCAATGTAGAGAGAGAGGGGGAAAGAGGGTGAGAGGGGATTGAGAGTGTGTGTGTGTGTGGGGGGGGGGGGGTTAATTAACTGCAGTTTAATTTGCTCAGTATTTTGTTGTGTGGATTGTTTGTCCAGTATCCTGATAACATTTAACAGCCAGGAAAGTTAAAGGGTTACATTTGAGGCATTGCAGTGACTGTGTTGTCACAAAGTATAAAACAAATACAGTGGAAACCAGATATTTACATATACGTCATAAATAACAACAAAACAT
>JAGFZM010000708.1:0-10332 GCA_017657215.1 Limnothrissa miodon
TTCGAGTTAATCTTGGATGCGGAGGAAAAACAATTCTGCTGTATGTAGATATAAAAACGTCCTTAGTAAATTTCTGATTTACTTCCAGTTCAATACAGTCCTTCAGGTCTTTCTTTTCCCTTTTTTTTGAAGAGGCACCCCAGAAATGTTTAATCTTTAATTGTTGCACTTCTCAGTTTACCTAGTAATAACTCTGGTAAGTTGTTCTGATGTGATGAACACTTAGTCAGCATGTCTGTGTCTCAATAGAATCGCCTACAGTTTACAAATAACTGGACAGAACATGAAGCATCAAATTAGTCCACTTCACATTTTGGTGTCAGACACCAAACATCCCTTTGTTGTCACCTACTGGACGGGGTAGGCAGATAGTTTATACAAGTGCTCTAAGGTATGAATGGTGAAATGGATTTAAAGAGATATTTATTATGTAGACCCAAAATATGTCCCCTGTGTCCTGGCTCCTGGCTCCTTTACCTGTTAACAAAGTTGCCACCCATACGGTCAAACAAGAATATAGTTAGACCAATTTTAATCGGATAGGCTGAGGACTATAGTAATAAATAGCTAGGGCCAAGTATAACATGGACAACAAGCAAGAGCTCTGCCTGACTGCAGCAGTCCTCTTGACTACTGCTAGCCTAGTGACATGGAGGAAGAGACATGGAAGTGGGGGATTCATTGAAGCAGTAGCAGTGAAATACCTTGTTTCGCATTGATAGAACAGCGCCCCCCTGTGGCTAAGCAATGCAGAAGGGGGCTGGCGAGAGGGGACAGATGCAGATGATCCCTGACCTGCGACTGTAAGTGGAGCATGCAGTTGCTCCTCTCATAGACCCACTGTGAGAATGTGCCCAGTGTGGGCGGTGGTAGCATAATGTTGAAAATGTCTGGCTAGCATGCTAGTATAGTCTAAAGGTTGTGGGTTTGCTGTAAGTTTACATCAAAACAGTTGGTCTTGTATTTGTTAGTGAGAAAGACCATTTGGCCTTTGACAAGAATTTTTTTGAGGGGATGACATAAAGGTCACTTAGGGCATCAAGGTCATTCAAATAAATGTAATAATTTTAAAGGCAAAAATACTGGAGCACAATATGGGGGCTACACATTGATTGGGTGTGAAGCAGTAGCCTAGCTCATGTTGAATGCTACATCAGTGTTTTTTTAATCGGTGGACAACATCTAGAACAAGGCCAAATTGGCATTATGGTCAGCCCATACAGTTCAGATGTGTATTAGTTGAATATTTATTGTAAACAGTGTTTTAGGACATTTGAAACATCGTCTCCAAAACAATAATCAGTAAAAAGACAGAGAATGATAATAAATGCATTACTATCACTGAATCACTGAATGCAATAAACACACACACACACACACACACTGTGGACTTGCTTGCATCACGCGCTTGCTCAAAGTCAAGTGCGCGCTTTGGTCACTAGAGGGCAGAAAGTCTATTGCTTAAAATTCGAAGTATCGAACAAGCTCGTGAGACAGAATAATAAAAAAAAACTACCTGGCGACTCAGAAAGAGGGTTTCCGTATTATGGAGGTATTCAGTTGTTTTTAAGCTCTGAATGAACTTTTCTGAAGACGCCTGTCTTTCCTGGAGAGGGACGTGATGCATCAAGGCAACCTGTAAGAAGTTTGCATACTACCAGAGTGTTCAATGATCGTTGCTAGTAGGCTACAGCTTTAACTAGAAAGCATTCATGATGCACCTGACTGCTAGTGCGACGGATTCATTTGTGACTTGTTTATTTGTTTACTGTTTACAGTTAATTTGTCTACTGTTTCTTCAATCAATTTGTATTGATTATACACAAATTCTCGTCGTTTTTGTCAAAAGGGCACCGCAGCAAAAAAAGTTTTTTACCCAATGATTCCACAGACTGCTTTCCCTGACAGTCAGCCCCTAGACTAATAAACGACACGACTAGCAGAACCCACTCGTGCATGATATGCCATCACGCTCAGTCCATCACGTTATCTGGTCTATATGTGATCCCCTGTCGCTGCTGCCATAAAAGGACTTGCCCACTTGAACCATATTCATGGCTAATTTACTGGAGCATCACAGAGGATAGTCAATGGGTCACTCCGATAGACGATTGCTGAAATAGAGGAACTTTGAGGAAAGATTGTTAAAGTGAGAAGACTCATTGGTTGAATTCGACTGACACGGTTGCACGATGTTTGAGGTATCGCAGGTTCACTCTCACTGGAAGGACCCGTTGCCGTGGGGCAGGACAGCTGAGTTGAGGCGACAGGACATGGATGGGGGTGCAGACGGGCAAAAAAGGGCACTGGCACACACTCTACTGGGGCAAAAACAGGTAAGCTGGAAAAAAAAACATCCAGGTAAAGAAAGAGGATTGTACAAAATGATTATTGTGTTCTTAAGTGTTGCCATCTTGATCTGCTGCAGTACTTCATGAGCAAACTGAGAATCCTGATCATGATCAAACTAAAAATCGCATCATGAGCAAACTGAGAATACTTGAAGTTAAATAAATCATACTTCCACTTATACTTTATCTATGACATTGGATTTTCCTCTGGTTCTTACAGTAATATGAATTTAAAGGGATAGTTTGGTTTTTAACACATTGAGCCCCTTTCACATGTTGTCTAAAATGAAATAAAGTGGTTGACACCAAAATCTTGATGATTGCTCCTGTCTCGGCTATTTGGGAAATATAGAATCGCCTCTGCCTGCCTTAGCAATGGGCATGTGTTGTTTCTATCCTTAAAACACTGGTTTAAAAAAAGTTCTACTCATGGAGTGATTAGTGGCGTTTGCTGATGTTCCAACCCAAGTATCGTAGCAAAATACAGTTTCTGTCATGTTTTATTTGCCATTTTGTAAGTCCCATAGGGATCTATTTGCTCCTTCATATAAACAAAGTGCCAAATAAAACATGACGGAAGCTTTATTTCGCTACGATACATGTTTTGGAACATCATTGAGCACCACTAACCACTTGGTGAGTAGCACTTTTTTAAAACCAGTGTTTTAAGGATAGAAACAACACATGCCCATTGCTAGCCATTTTGAAGGCAGGCAGAGGCGATTCTACATATCCCAAATAGCCGAGACAGAAGCAATCGTCAAAATTTCGAAGTCAACCACTTTATTGCATTTTAGACAACCTGTGAAAGGGGCTTAATGTGTTGAAAACCGAACTATCCCTTTAAGTTAGATGACATTAGTGAATTACAAAAGTGTTATTGAAGCAAAGGTCTGTAATTATAGTGTGTGCGTGTTTGAGTGTGTGTGTGTGTGTAAAGTACTGGCAATATTATGTGCCAATATGATTTTATTCCCCCCTATTTCCAGTGATCATTTAGATTTACTGATATGCTACTTTGTATTTTGCATTATTTATTTTATTACAGCATGATTTGCAAAAAGATCTATTTGTCAGCTTTACTTTTTTCCAAAGTGCTATGCGCCACGATATGCATTTCTAGACCTGGCCCTTTCTTAGTTGGTTCAGCATTGTTAAGCACTGTTCAATCTCTGAGTTCATCCTGTCAACAGCATTAACTGTGATTGCGGACACTGAATGTTATTGCTTTGTAGGGCTTCTAAGAACTGCTGTATCGCCCCCAGCCATCACACGTTTCAGCTTTGCTGACCTGTCTCTCTAAATAAGTGCTGTATTTTGAAAGTGTCCCAAATATATATATTTAAGACTGAACTTTAACTTAAATTTAAACTTTCCAGCTCCATCCACCCCATATGTTAACACGTGATATTTACTCACATTCCATTAACATTCTCTCTTGTGTTTTCATTCTTGGAATAATGGCTATTCAGCCTAAACCAGTCTTATTCACAAGTTTTTCAATCAGTTTGGCAGAGGTAATATATTCTTCAGGAGATGCATTTATGTTATGAATATATGTCCTGTGAGTTTAAGTGTATACCAAGAAGTAACCTTTACTGATTGTGCAGGTTGTATAAATAGATCTAGTTTATTTGAAAAATAAACTGTACACAAAATAATTTACACTAGATATTTTTGCAGTCTTCTGCAAAGTCACTGTGATCTATAGTTTGTTTAAAAAAAAAAAAAAATAATAATGACAAAGTAATTTACACTATATATTTTGCCATCTTCTGCAAAGTCAGTGTGAAGTTGTCCTGTATCCTGTAACCTGTAACCTTTCCATACTCTCCCAGTGTTCTTTGTATTAGTGTCAGAGGCATATTAGCTATCAAGATTCCGGCGGCACAGGGAGGCCATACCTGGGCTGATCACATGATGTCATTGACCACTCTGTGTCATGATGGCAAATGACCAGTGAGTTTTAGTCATAGGTTTCAAGTGTTCATTTGAAAACGGTCCACCTGATGCACACACTATGAGTTGTCACTGATGCACAGTCCTGTGAGAGTGATTGATAGGTTAGATTGACACAGATATTGCCATGCACTTTAAGGAGGTCTCTGTGCTGTGCGTGCCACAGTGAAATATACTGCCTGGGGTCGGCTGAAGATATAGTTTCCCTGTTAGTGGCCAAGATCAGGGGCTTCCGTACCAGCTGATCAGAAGGGATTACAGTAACCTCATTGTGTTCTATCCTTGAAAGGTTGTTCAAGGGAAAGTTGTCGATAGGCAGTCTCGTCTTTGCTATTGGCTTTCAAAGCATATAGGACGGAAGTAAGGTAGATGTCATGCCTAAAACCTTGAACTATTGACAACATTTTTATTTAATGAGAATGTACTTGCATTTCCTTCAGCTATAAACAGAACTGCGTTGTATGGCCTCGAAGTATATTGTATATAGTTCATGACAAACATCAGCCAGCATCTTTGTTTAGTGTGGTACAATCTGTACAGGCTTACCTGCTTATGCATATATGTCAAACAGATATATGTCTAGGCAGCAAAGCAATGGTCTTCTATATTTTGTTAACACGCTTGGATTTCTTTGACTTATCTTCCAGAATAATTAAAATTTTAGGGTAGGTGTAAGAATTAAGTCTTTCTTATGTATGATAATATCAGTTTCCCAGTTTTGATGTGAGAAGTTTTGAAGTTTGTATATGTTGGTCCCTGCTTCTTCTCAGGACAACAGCCTGAATTTTCCAGCTTTAGTGTATAGGCATCAGAGGCATTGCCAGATATCTCAGCACCTTCCAATACAGAGCATTAAACATGAAAAGCCCTGGACATGGAAGCAGCAATGCTATCGAAAGAGTGATCAATGCTAGCAGTGATAGTGTGCTAATTAGAACAGACAGAAGGAGTTCTTCTAGAGACTAAATCATTACTTGTGTTGAAAGTATGCTTGTCATAGTGTCTGTTTGAGACTGTATATTGCAGAGGCTTGTTACTACTGCTTCTGCTTACATATCGATGCTTGTCAAGACACCAAAAGTGTTGCCAAAAATGCAACCTAGGTGTATAGGCTGTAGGACAACTTCAGCCATCAGTATTTGACAGCAGTGATTGTTCTGTGTTGTGTTCAAACAAAAGTGTAGGCCAGGAATGATAATGAGAAATGTAACATCTTTGTATCTTTCTAATTTTCTTTTTATCTAGAGAGATCTTTATTCCTTGGCTCTGCCAACCACTAGCCCTACTGCTAACCGTAAACGTTAGAAGAAACAATACAAACTGATGTAGACCTAAGTGATGCGTTGCAGTAAAAAGCAAGCAGTGTTTTTATCACTCGTTGATGTTGAGGCTAGTAGCCGGCAGGTCTACACTTGAACTCTATTAAATGACTTGTTGGCTGTACTCTTTGATCTTGACACATTGAGGACGAAAAAAAAAGTCCTGTCAAATAAAGAAAAGATAAAAGAAAGTTATAAAGGTTGTGGATGGGATTGCCCAGACATGCATTGCAGCAGTCTGAAGTCTGAGTATGTTATCTTTCAATCTGTATCAATATCCTTGTGTTGATGTCTTGTGATCTGCTCCTGCATTGTTTTTATGTTGATGCTTTATCCATCAATTCATTGCACATTTAGCCTCCTGAAGGTTATTGGAAAAATGTCTGTGTCGGCATGTTAATTAAACTGGATTGTGTTAACGGTGATGTAACCAATGCCAGAGGACTCTTTGGTGCTTGTTTCTCTAAACATGCAGGCTAGTGTGTATTTGTGAGGAACAGTCATCAGTGTGTGTACATACAAAAGTTTTAAAACCAGTCTCTGTCATTAGTGTCAGGTCAGGTGCATTGCAGGTGATCGTCACACTCTTGTGTAAAATGCTTTCTGAGAAGCAAAATGAACAGATTTCCTGTGACTCGGATGCCTTTGGAACATGCCCGTGCATGCACAGGAATTCTATTGCATTCTTGTTCCGAATGAGAAGCTGAATAGAACAGGCACTTGATTGGTGCATTTGATGCAGCGGAATGTGCATATACATTCAGTGTGCATTTGAAGAGCCTTTGGCTATTAAACACTGTTTGTTGGGAGGGGTTCTTAACCCTTCTCTACCCCTCTCTACTGAGTTTTCACATCATCACACGTTGCTAAGCACTTCCAATGTCCAGGTTACTTTTCTGAAGTACCGGGTCCTTCTTTTGTCGATTTGTGATTCGTCTGCGCCTCAATCCTCAACGTCTTCCACCACGTAGAGGATTTTAACCTAGGATTCTAGAATGCTCTGCTTTTAAACACACTTCCGAGTCTGCTCCATTGTAGGTGATTAAAGTGCTACTTAGGTGTGAAGCCTCTCTATAGTGTATGGCTCCCAAGGCGAGTGCTCTACCATGGAAGTGTTCTTGACTTTGAGAAACGATCATTGTGTTTGACTAGAGGAGTTTTAAAAGTAGAGACAGTACTGGCTTGGAGCGGATAGACTCATGCTCTCATCACACACTGCCAGACTTGCTAGGGTTCAGTCTCATTCATTCTCGTCAGTTTTCGCCTCTTTTGGCTCGTGTGCGCTCTCTTCTCCTCTTCCTCCTCCTCCTCCTCCTCTCTGTCCTACTTCCACACTGGCCACCCCAGCAGCAGCGAGAAGCGCTCTGCAGACCCGTGAGTGAACCCACTGTAGTGACTCAGGGACTGAACACATCACACCATCATCAGATACTGAAAGGGCTCCAGTGCCTGACACGGGAGCAGGCGTAAGACTCTTCATTGAGATGGGTGACTGCTGTACCACCATACATGTAATTAGGGGCTGTGATGTGTATTGATCAGCAGTCCTATGAACAGGTTCCCCCTGATTCTCTCTGTAATACACTGCTAGTGTGAACCCACCGGGGGAAGCAAACAGCAACAGCTCAGACTGCTGTCTAACAATTTTGAGTTGTCTGTCACATCCGGTGGGGCTCCTGAAGCCTGAGTTGCTGAGTTGTCTGATTCAATCAGTCATCCCGCCTGGGCAAATGAGCAAGATGTGGTTATTTGGCCGTGTAATCTTCCACAGCAGCGGGCCCTCATCCCCTGCTGAGCCTGTTAGAGAAATGTAACTTTTTCTCCTCGTCTAACCTCGTTTTCAGTGACTTTACAACTGCTCTTGAATTGTGTAGCATCATAGTTTCCCTTCATTAGCTTTATTTCCTTCTAGCTAAATAGGGTATCACTATCTATCTATCAATTAATCAGTCAGTCTATCTATCTATCTATCTATCTATCTATCTATCTAATAATGTTGTTCAGAACCACTTAATTTTGACAAAAAGGTGGGTGCTTGTTTGTTTTGGCAGATTTCATTTTTTTGCAGAGGTCGTGTCTTGCTTGTTTTTTACCCTCTTTTCGTTCATGAGGTGTAGTAAGCACAAGCTTGTTAGTTCATGAATAGCTATTAGGGGTCACAGCTGGACGACCTCTACACTTAGGCAGGGTGCGTTCAAGAGCAAGCCTCCTTCTCCTCACAGCTGTAATCTAAGTAATGAATGTGGGCCAGTAATGGCTACCTATCCCCCCAGTGCTAGGAGGCCTAGCAGGGTGGGGAAGTGTCACGTTCAGTCGTCCACATACAACACACTATACAGAAGCAACATCAGCTCCATATGCCACTGTGTGTGTGTGTGTGTGTGTGTGTGTGTGTGTGTGTGTACAGTATGTGTGTGTGTGTGTGGTTCGTTTGTGTTTGTGTGTGTTGTGAGGGTGGGATGGAGGCACTTACCCACTCAGCAGACGGAGGCACCCCCCACCCCCAGCCTGAATGAATGGCTGCTATTTCTCTTGTATGATATGAACCTTTGTGAGAACATTTCACATGGGCATGTGGCTCAGACCTGAAAATGCCCTCCAATTTAAAGTTATTGTCAAAATGCACTTTTCTCTGAAATGGTCATCTTTGAAGGGTTGCTTTTGCTTTTAGCACATAGAAGAGATTTCAGATGTAATTTATGCATGAGGATAAATACTTTAACTTAGTATAAATAAAATAGTATTAATATAAAAATAGTATTAATAATGAGGTAAGCACTTTTGGAGAAGTGATATATTAATGAGATCATTGTATATAGGCCAGGGACTGATAAACAGTTCATTATTTGCTGCCCTCTTCTGGTCAGTGCTGGAAATGCCCCGTTTGTGGTTATCCTGACCCACTTTCCCTCATTAGGACTCCTGGTGTCTACAGCCAGGTGTTTAAAATGACCTCATTGGTCACGCCGTCAGGTCTAGGAAATGTACTTTTAAACTCCAGACAGCAGGGGGCGACACTAGTGCACTAGTGGGCCAGTCGTGGCTCTGGAACAGTCTCTGCTTCCCGGTAGTTCTAGCTGGGTTGCTGCCAAAGGGTCAATGCTGAGTGCGCATCGCCTGTGAAATGTAGGCAGTATAATCTCACTACATGGAAACAACCCCAATATTACACTGGTACTGAACCGTATCTTTAAAAGCTAATAACTAGGGTTATAACTAATAACTAGAATTTCACTGCTTGATCACCTCATATAATTTATTTATTGTGAGCGAAACTACTACTCTTTTAACATTACCTTGATCATTTCTACAGATATAGATTTATCATTTAGTTGTGTTGTAATAGATTATGTTTGTCCAACCACCAGTGGCCATAAGAGAAATGAATGGCCTAGTTTAGTGTCTGCAACAGGTGATATTTTGATAGCTAGGCTTGATCATGGCAGGAATAGCCTTAACTAACTATGGTGCACTAAAGTACTCTTTCTGCCTAGTCCATTTCCAGGCTTTTTTTTTATAATCCACAGCAATAATAATGACTCTAGTAGTTGTTGTAGAGTGAGCCACTCAGAGTTGGACATACTTATGGTGGTATTCCATAACTTTATGTCGACGTCTTTAAGGGTTTCAGTGTTTCCTGTAATTACTTTTAATGGTATCTGTGAGTCCGCTCGTCTGTGAGTTCAGGCCGTATTTTGCTTCCGTCAGAGCCATTGGAGTGGGCCATCTAAAGGTCCTCTCCTTCTCCAACCCTGAAAATGAGGTTAATCGGATCACTCGTTTTTACTCTTCTGTACACGCATACGAGTCGTAATTGATTTAACATGTGAATAGTTTCAACGCTAAGGAGTTTTACTGACGGCGCGATGCCTTATGTAGGAAATAGAACGCAGAAAATGCCTGTTTTTATTTTGATCTCATCCACTGGCTGCTCTTCACAGGCTCTCCTTGGAGACTTCTGACTTTACTGGTTTCCTTGTGGAAACACATCTCGCCAATAGGTTTAGCAAATGTTTCATAAATGTGAGATTTAGAGAGATTCTGGATATTTCTCTAGGGCCATCTCACTGTATATGGTGTCTTCTTCAGACTGAGCTTTAAAGACACTGGCGACAGGATGGACTGCAATTTATATGGCGCTTCTCTACTCCTACCATCCCTCACAATGCTTCACAATGCTTCACAATGCTTCACAATGCCCTCACAATGCTTCACAATGCTTCACAATGCTTCACAATGCCCTCACAATGCTTCACAATGCTTCACAATGCTCTCACAAGGCTTCACAATGCCCTCTCAATGCTCTCACAATGCTTCACAATGCTTCACAATGCTTCACAATGCTCTCACAATACTTCACAATGCTTCATAATGCACCCACAATGCTTCACAATGCTTCACAATGCTCTCACAATACTTCACAATGCTTTACAATGCATGCCTCTCATTCACGCAAAATTGTCAGAGGCTGCCATGCAAGGTGCCAATGTGCCACCAGTAGGAATTTGGGGGTTCAGTATCTTCAGCTCAAGGACACTTCAATTGGGCAAAGCAGAGAGGGACTCGAACCAGCAACCAGTGTTGGGGACTTTACTTAAAAAAAGTAGTGTTAACTCGTTACTCGTTATATATTTTTTAAAACTAATCCTTAATTTTACTTAGTTACCCCTTATCCCCCTGTTAAACCCACTATGTGTAAGTTT